>OY728134.1:697278075-697878075 GCA_963277665.1 Viscum album
ATAATCAATGAAAAGTCTCATTAAACCATCTTTCTTTTTAAAAAATAAGAAAGTATTACCCCATGGTGGTGTGCTCGGTCGAATGAAACCTTTATTTAATAAATCTTTCAATTGCTCCTTCAACTCAAAAAGTTCAATTTGTGCCATTTGATAAGGGGGTTTTGAAATTGGCTTAGCATCAAGAACTAAGTCAACAGTATATGCAACTTCCCGATCTGGAATTATTCCAAGAAACTCATTAGAAAAAACATCAGGATACTCAATTACCACTGGCACATCATTAATCTGAACGTTTCCCTTTTTTCAACAATATGTGCAAGGTAACATTCATTTCCATGTTTTACATGTTTCTCAGCCTCTTGATTTGTTATCAACCCTAAGGGTTCATTCTTGTGTAAAAAATAAATTTCTTTCTGAAAAGAAACTACTTTAGCTCTACAATCAATATTAGCATGGTAAACAGAGAGCCAATCCATACCCATGATAACATCAAACTCTACTAGAGGTAAAATAATAAGTTTTGAATGTAGGTTCTTTCCACGGATAAGTATAGGAAGATTCTTATAAATTATTTTTTCCTCAAAATTTCCCCCAGGTGTTTTTACCACATGTTCATGAGTCATTTCATGAGATGGAATTCCCAATTTTAATAGAAAATTTTTCAGAGTTGAAAGAATGTGTAGACCCCGAATCAAATATCACACTGGCATAATCTAAAAAAACAAACAAAGTACTTGATACCACATTATTTGATGTCCCAACATCTGCTGAAGAAGTTTCAAAGGATTTCACCACACCTTTATGCTTGTATTCTGATTGCTTCCCATCATTTGAGCTCTTTGATGAACACTCATTTTCATAATGACCCACCTCATTACACTTGAAACATTTCACTAACTGTAAATACAATTTGGTCTTACCATCACCCTGATTTTTTCAGTGCGATCACGAGCCATATGTCCCATATTACCACATTGGTAGAACATTCCAGAATTCAAAAGACATTCCCCAGCATGATTTTTACCACACTTATTACAAACTGAAAACATAGTTTTCTTACCATCAGACATTTTTGAAGGATTATTCCCTTTCTCCTTCCACCTTGGTCTCTTCTTCTGTTGGTTGTTATAGAACACTTGATCATCGAAAAACTCCATTTCCAGCCTCTCAGCACATCGAACAAGCTTTTCATAACTTTTGAACTCATGAGAAGCTAAATCCCTTCGATATTTTGGCTTTAATCCTGAGTAAAAATGATTGATTTTACTATCAAGGTCTTGGATAAAATTTAGAGCATACCTTGCCAAACGTGTGAACCTTTCTTCATAATAATCCACTGAGTCATCAACTTTCCTCAATTCCATGAATCGTTTTTCCATACTAAGTCGAGCATCCTTTGGAAAATATTTCTCAAGAAACACACCGTTGAATTCATCCGAGTCAAGAGCATTAATCTCATTAGTGTCCATGATATTTTTAACCATTGACCACCACAGATCTACTTCACCCTCCAAACGATAAACAATAAGACTAATCTTTTGATTGTCTGAACACCCCATGACATGGAAAATCTTCTCTAGTTATTTAATCCACCCTTCAGCTAGCACAAGGCTAGATGATCCTCTGAACTATGGGGGATATTGTCTCATGAAATTTTCCACCATTGACATGTTCCTTTTCTGTTTATCTAGATGATCTCATGCATGGATACCACCACCATTTATCACTTGAGTCAACTATGCCATTACTGCAACAAACTGTTCAGTTCCAATTCTGACCATCTCAAGATGCTGATTCAGAAGGTCATTTCCTTCTGTATGCCTTCCTAGCACAACTTCTCTATTTCCTCTATGTAAAACCATTCTGAACAAACATGTCTTAGATGAAGCAACATGTTAATCTTAAAATTCTATATCATTTCAATTTGACCATAAATTTTTTTTGGATAATCATTTAATAGAATTCTAACTCCTAAAGTTATCTAAACTGACCTCTGAAACCAACTATAAGGCTCCATCCTTAAACATTACTTAATCCTGAGTTATTTCAAGAATACACATGGAGGATTTTTTCTGGTTTAGTGTTTTAGAGAATTAAGTCATAAATCATGCATTACATTCCACATTTAAACAAGGTGGTTACATAAAAGACAATATTCACGTTTCCCTATCAAAGGAAACATATTTAAAATAAAACATGGATTCTTTCTTGACACTTCCTCGACACTGTCATCCCATCATGTACCTTTCCCTTGACATGTGAATAACATTTCAAAAACATGGGATGAGCATAAAAAGATCAGTAAGGGATATAAAAATACGGAAAGAAAACCTTAGTCCATGTATACATAAGAATCATTGAAAAAATAATTTACTCATAAACATAAGCACTTTAACATACCTCATGAAATCATAAAATTTATGAATAACTCATTGAAATTATAAGACATAAAGGTAACTTGAGGCATTCATAACATTCTTACATAGTGAGTAACCCTCATTGTTTCGTTTGGAATACCCATCACAATATATTCCATAAATATCTTCTGGGAAACCTTAGTGTTTAACTCCTTTGCATTACCCAATGAATTGGAGAGCTATCATGGGCTCACCCACCCTTAGTTTATCACGGAACCACCCATCCTCATAAAAAATTCCCAAGAACCATAACATATTCGTATCACATAAAACATGCATAAAGGAAACATAACATTTCCACATTTCAATAAAAAAATATCAGAAAAAGATTGATGTAATCAATGAATTATAAAAACCATTTCCAATACCAAAATAAAAGAAAAGTAAAACATGGTATTTATTTTTTATTTAAAAAAAGTTATGGCCTATGGAGGAAGCCAAAACTCAAATAATGGTCACAGCGGTGGAGAAGTCGTTGTCGCCACATACATATGACAAAAACATTCACTTTTATCATTTAGTAAAACAATTCATATAAAAACGATTATTTTTTAATAAAATTAAAAGTAAATGTGGTTTATACACCGTATAAAATAAATTTGTGTTTAAAACAAAATATTCCTCAATGAAAGGATATTGAGACGAAGTCCCATACCTCGTGTCTGACATGACTTGATCGTTATTTAATCTCCTGAATAATAAACTATAGTTAGTTTCTACTTGATTGAGAACCTTTTTCAAGTTAATTATTAATTTTATATCACTTATTACCAAGTTATGAACATTATGTAATCATTTAAGTTAATAATGGTCATTTTTGTCGACCCTTGGTACTTGAGTCAAACATAAACTTCTTATAATTAAAAGTTGTTTCATGTGGTAAAATATCCATTATATAAAAAATTATATTCATGATGTATATATCATATATATCATATATATCTATTATATACATGAATTTATAATATTACATAACATTTATTGGTAAGAATTGAAAAGCACCCTTCATGGAGACGGTAAGCCGTACGTACGGATGAACGCTACTTTCATTTCAATTTCATATTTAATGGAGTGAAATCATAATGAAATAGAGTTATATTATAATTATAGTATAATATAATATATAATATCATTAACTCCATCCTTTATACATCCCACATATTTCCTTAACAATTCAAATCACTTTGAGGGGTCGGTAGTCCGCACTTCCTAAAATGAAGATATCATGTTTAGCCATAATGGAAACCATAAAGGTATTCCATAATAGAAAAATAAAGAAGCATATGGAAAACATAAAAATAATACATATCTTATATAATAATATTGACATCTTAATGGCCACCATGAAAGGTGTTAAAAGAAGATTGAACAATCATCATTTCATGAGGCAGAAATTCACCAACCACAGAAACAGTATGTTCTTTAACCACTAGACGGAGGTGTATGTAATTGTAAATCAAATAAATCTCATAACAACATCATAGTATATTGAATATACTGGTGTTGTTACAAAATAAATGAATAAAAATATTTTAGGTGGTTGGAGAAGCAAAATAAAACAAAAGGACATAAGAGAAGACATTACCTTTAAATCGGGTAACTCCCCTTGGTTTGAACCAAAAGGGTTTCTTGAAGAGATTTCTGCCTAAGGTAAGGATTATATGATTAAGAGATGGATGTGCAGAGATAAAATTAGCAGAGGTTTTCCAAGCAAATGGCTTGATATGTGTGGCTAATGGGGTTGAGGTGGGGGCCTTTTATAAGAGAGAGGAGGGGCACTCTTGGAAAGTCATGAAATGTTATTTTATTATAAAATGATTTTTGGATTTTAAAGGTCCCTAAATTATATATTTCGAGAATAATGTGGTAAGTGTTCGAAATACACCCATCCAATTGGTTTTTGACAAGTTTATGTCTTATATTTTACATTATCTTCTCATTTTATTTAAATCGTTCATTAATGAGGTAATCGCTGCATCATCATGGTGTCATAAATAAATTAATTTATTTAATGTCTAAAAATTATAAATAAAATACTATGATGTAGGAAACAATTATAGATTTTAAATGAGTATTTATAGTCTAATAGATCGTTTACACATACAAAAATAAAATTGTTTTACTTGGGTGATACATACTTTTGTTATACTTTACTTTTAAAAAATAATATAATAAAATGTCACTATCACCCAAAAGTGATTCCATGGGGTCCCTAAGTTGGCACAAGGCATCCCATGGTCGGCCATGACACAAACATTAGAATTAAGACACATGTTGGGGTCATTTTTTATAATTATGATATTTTTTTATTACCCATAACTACCAGATTACTAATTAATCATGATAATTAAAGATAATTACCTTCATTACTATTCATAATGTCAAAAAACAAAAGAGTCTTAATTACATAATTTGGAACTTATGATTACAAATATGGAATATATTTTACCAAATTCAAAACATAGAAATTATAGTAATTAATTAAAAAAATAATTCTCGTTGTCAAAACAAATAGCGGGTTTTTAGAAGCAATATCTATCAAATGTTTGAAAATTGTTTTTGTCCAATTTCAAAGTGAAATTAATTACAATTACCACCATTGGATTAAATGGTAAACATATACTCTATTTACACTTTAAAAACAATTAAAAATATAATCTATCCATATAATTAAATTAGATGAAAAAGCAGTTTTGATGTAAAATGTAGTATTTTTCACTATTCATTAAAAAATGAACATTGTCCGAAAAATACCAAAAATTCATCCAAAGTAAATTTCAATGTCCCAATACTAATGAATAAGTTTATTTTGACAAATATAGCTTATAAAATTGTCAAAATATAGATTTAAAAATGGTACGCCATCAAAAGGTGGTAAAACAATCTTTTAAAATTATTAGAGAATTCAATGCTTAAGATTGGATTTATTCTCATTTTAAGCCTCTAAAACACTATCTATTTCATAAATAGACATAGATATGAACATACATAATTCTATACTTACATGGTATATTACATGTATTTATATGTATATATATATATAATTATTAAATTATATTTATTATATCATATATATCATATATATTCACTAAATCCATCATTAATACCATATATTTTTGTCTGAATGAATCACATCGCTTTGAGGGCATAGTTGTCGACACTTCCACAAATTAAATTGTTATATTAACAAAAATGGAAAGTATAAAGATATTTTTCTTAAAATAAATAACTAGGATTAAATACAGATTAATTAAAACATATAACACATATGAAAAGGGGTTCCATCATAATTTCCACCATGAGTGGTGTTGAAGGAAAAATGACCAATCATCATTATGTGTGGAGACAGTTCCCCATACACATACACAATATTTCCACTACCTTTTAGATGGAGGTGTGTGTAAGAGTAGGTCAAAAACATAGCATAAAAAATCATAGTCTATTTTTAATAATTTTTCTTGTTTTACAATAAAAAAATAATTATATTCGAGGGTGTGGAGAAAGAAAACAAAAGAATAGATCTTGAGGTAGGAGGTTACCTCTTAATCACGTAACTCCTTTTAGATTGATCCAAAAGGATTACATGGATTATTTATTCCAATATAGTGGATTTTATGAGGAAGGTAGGGATGTTTAGATTTATATTAGGAATGTATTTTTTGAATGTAAGAGTTTTCAGAGGTGTGAGTAAGAGTGAGAGATGGTGGCCTTTTATAGGGATGGAAATGGGCTCACTTGGATTTTTCTAAATCAAGTTAGGTGTACACAAGTTATTACATAAAAATTAAAAAAAAAACCAACCCAAATAAATAATTGAATTTTTATGGAAGAAATTTTTCCATAAAATTGGTTCAAGTCATTTTTATAGGGAATTTGGGTCCCTAAGATTAAGGGTTAGTCCCAAATTAGGATTAAATTTCCCATAATTGTTGTGATTAATTATAGTCACCTTTACTTATTTTTTGGTCAAAAATTTACATGATATAATTAGAATATAAATATTATATTGATCAAAATGGTTTATTTATATTTATCTAAATTCATTTCATAGAACCGGAGAAATTATGATTAATGCTAATCCTACATATGGGAAAAAATAAGAGGTTTTTAATCTAGAAATATGTTCAAATGTTTGTTAGATTTGTATATTTAATTTTAATTTTAAATTTTTTATAATGAACTAAATTATATTAATAGATTATAATTGTTCTGTTTAGACGTTAAAAAAATTTAATTATAATTTATCATTTACATTTATTGAATTGAAAGGTTAGTTATTAACTAAAATGTTGTATTTTAAATATTCATAAAAATTGATGTTTCCCAGAAAAATACAGAAAATTTAACCTAATATAATTTGGGCATTAACAATTAAAAAACGTTTATTTTATCAAATTCAATTTCTAGTTGTTTCTATAATTAATTTGATTATTCTTCACTGAAATACATGTAATGATGTTTATTCAAGAAAATAGAAATATGAAACATATAAATGCTTTAAAAAAAGTGTATTTTTCATTATTAGTATATTTTATTTATATAAAACCATTTTAAAAAGATATTTTAAATTTAGTTATTAATATTCAGATTACTATGTTATAATTTCTAGGTTATAACTATCCATTTTAAAAAATAATAAAAATAAAATTATATTTTGTAGAAACATGGTATTGGGTGTAACGTACACCAAGTCGGTGTTTCGTTTCTCATATGCCAAGTCGGTGTGGCATATACTGAAATCCAAGTTAGTACTCCTTATAAAACAACACAATTTGGTGTTGTGTCAAATGAATGTCTGAGTTAGTGTTTTAATATATATATATATATATATTTATATATAGATCTTTCCAGCATCACTTGAAATCCAGAATATTAAGAAGATGAATTAATTTAAAAACAAACATTTCACAAAATCTCAGGGTGTTACATAAACATTTTATAGATTATTTTACATTATTATTTAATGAATATATATTATATATATTTCATGGTTTATATTCATTAAAAAAGGAAATCACGATCTATGAGGGATGATTAAGAATAATAAGTCAAATCCTATACCGAAAACAAAGAGATTAATAACCAAAATGTAACATCAACATATAATTCTCAATAAATATGTAATAAAAAGTCATAAAAAATAACCTACAATTTTAGATATAAGAATATGGTTCTGTGTTATATTTATAATAAAATTATATTTATTTTATTGGAGTTTTCGATGAGTACGATGAGTGTCAAGACATACGGTAATGGTTTTCACATCTCACTTTAATTTCATTGATATTGATGTCTTATTTGCCCCTAATTTATTTTGTGTGGGGCATATAATTCCCATTAATATGTTATAAGATTATTACCCTAAAATTTATGGGTATTTACATATCCATTTTATGATATCTATTTAATAAGGTTTATGTTTAAAAAGTTACCAAATCGGTAAAGTAATATTGTTTCAATTTTCCTTCTTTGAGACACATGGAATGTTATACACCTATATTCTTCTATGAGGTGTATACAATGCACTTTTAAATAATATATCACGAATATCCTTATTTTAATGATTTTTGAGGATTCATGTAATTTCATTTTCATATATGGGAAATATGAATCAATGTTACCATGTGGTAATAAATTATTGCAACAACCTCATCGTATAATAGGATTGCTTATGATTATGATTTCATTGAGGAAATCTAATGATCCATATTTCAAAAAAACTAATGAATTTTATTAGAATATATTTATTCAATATATCATTAGGTATTAGTACCATCTTCCCACTCATTGGTACTTAAGATAATTATGAAATTATTTTTAAGAAAATATTACCTTATTTATTTGTTCAGTCGAAAATATTTTTTATTCAAAAAATCATGTTTTCAAAAAAAAATTCCATTTTTAAAAATGAAAATTTAAACACATTTTCAATAAATTTGATAGTAAAAATGATTTATCGTTTTCAAAACATCCTTTACAAGTTTTAAAATTAATTTTAAATGAAAAGGGTTTCAAAAAAGTTTTATACTTTACAAATACTTTTTCAACGATGAAAAGGTAATTTTAGAATGAAATGTTTTTAAAAGATATTTCCAAATTATTTTCCATCCATGATGACATATAATGGTGTTACTCATGCCTCTCATGGAAAATTATCCATTGTTTCCATTCTTATTATTTCATTGAGTGGTATATTTTGTGATGGTATGATACTTATGAAACCTATTTCTCTTTCATGGGTTATATTATTATGAAACCTAATTCTTTTACTAGGTTATTATTTGTTGAAATGATTATGAATCCTATCTGTTTTCCACAACTTATGATATTATTACATGTTTATGATACCCATTTATTTTCTTGGGTTATTATATGATTAATGTTTATGATCAAGTGGCACACATATATATGATTTCATTTTCAAATGGATGGGACCTATATCTCCCTCAAATGAATTGGGTAAATATTTATATCACATCACAATGATATGGATGGAATGAGAAGTGAAATTGGATTATTAAAGGACATTGTCTGCTAAGATGGTATTGGGAGTGATCCTTGAATACTAAGATGGAAATGTGAGTGAACCATGAAAAAAAATATGTTATGGGGAGTGCGACCATACTATTAAGATGGATTTTTAAATGACCATTGAATTTTATAGAAATCATTTTATATTCTTATATGTATGCCAAAATTCCATGTCTTTTTCATATGTTATGATTTAATGGATTATACTCTCCGTTCCCTTATGATTCATGGCTTATAATCTACAAATATTTTTTCCATTGTTCATTTTTATGATCTTTAATATGTGGGGTATTATCTTATAATTTTATAAAAACATTATCAAACCCTTCTGATCAAGTTTAGGACTAAATATCACCCTTATTTATTCTTACCAAGCATCAGATCTCACCCCTTTTATGGTTCCTTTCCTAAAGTTATGAAGATATGTATTATATATGATGTGTTTAAGAAGGATTCTTGTCACGAATAACCTAGTGTGAGATAGTGTTGATCATTAATATAATAGTGTTTATATTTCCATGTTTCCAAAGGCACTAAACTAATAATTTAATTGGGCATCTATTTGTGTAATGTATCAAGTATTCCTTAAAAATTTGATGTAATTTTAATGTATGTTAACCAAGGTTCTCTATAGTAGGTATCAAATATAAATTTTACTTAAAAATTGGAAGCAATGTTGAGAAAACATTAGTGAGGAACCTAATGACATATCTAAGGATAAGTCAAGAATGATTCAAGGTATAAAAAATGTCCTTGAATTTTGGTAAAATATGGAGTGAATGATTTCATAGAAATACATTCTTGACTACATAATACAAGTGGATATGGCTATAGTATTTATTTACATAGGGGTTACATCCTTGAAAATAATTTATTGTTCTAGATTTAATCGGGAACTGGTGCATGAAAACGGGACTTACGCAAATGTTGTTTGACACTCTTGGGGGATTTTCTTTGAAAATTCATAAACCATTCATAAATAATAATGAAGGATTTAAATGAATGTTGGCTATGAGTTAACTAGGAAAAATGTAACATGTCATAGATTAAATAAAGTGTTATAATTTATAAATCCTATAAGTCTGTTTAATGATTATATAGTTCCCTACTATTATTATTGTTTCTTAATCTCTGTTTTTTGGTTTTTTAAATGGATTAAACCCAAAGAACCACATAAATTCTATGTATGATGGTAAATGCATTGATTTTTATCCATATCATCCAAATGATATGGGATCTAAAATAAATAATCTCATTTATATGCTCACCAAACATTTTAATGCTATGAATCATGATGGACTTCCAAATAAGCACAGGAGGGAGAAAAATTATTTTTATTCCTTCATGAGGAAACATCCACATTCTATCGATGGCTCAAAATCCAAATTCATTCGATGGGTATTTTGATATAATTTTTTATAAACAATGGATCAATACAATATAAATGATATTACCAGTTCATGAGTGTTCTAAACATGATAAATTCATTCAAGATGTTTATCAGTTAGAAGGAGAAGCAGACAAGTGGTGGATTGTAATCAAGAATATGAGGAAGAAAGATGAAATTTAATCCATAGATTTGGGATGATTTCAAGAACTTGTTTTTCAATAATTACATTCCTATTATTTTTCATACAATAATGCAGAAACTATTCATTGATTTAAAGTAAAGGGATGATGAATCTATTTTTACCTATGAGGATAATTTCACAAGACTTATGAGGTACACTTATGGTATTATAATCCAACCCAAAAGTGATGTTGATTTGTTATTCCATTTATTAAATTTAAGTATCACATAGGGATTATCAATAAAATAAATTAATATCAATGAAGATATTTTTCATTGTGGAATCTTGGTTGAAATTGAGTTTGGATTTATGTATCAATCTCATGGGTTGGATAATAAATTGGAGGGGGAGATTAATGGAAAATATTAAATCCATGAAGAGAAAAAGATGATATTTTCTCTATGTTATATATGTGTAATGTAGTATGGATGAAATTTTCTCATGGTGTATAATAAATTTTGTTATGTGAAAAATAGAATATCGTTAAGAATTTTATTACTGATGTGATTGGAAGAACATAGATAATAATGCGAATGGAGAGAAACATGCATAGAATGCACCTCCCCCACTTCAGTTCTAGAAGTGTCCAGAGAATGAGAAATATGGTAATGAGTTCCCAAAACTGTAGCTTAATGACAATGATCAACATCAACATCCACATATATTGAGGTAAAAGAGAAAATATCATGATATTTTTATTTCTGATGAGGGATGTGATAATGACATGGTGAAAAGTACACATACATTTCAATTGAGAACACATATGTCTTATTTGATTATGTATGTACCCATTCATTCAAATCTATAGATTTTGTAAGGGTATTATGATTCAAAAAATAATAATTACATGTGGAATTATATGTTTATACACCAAATTGTATAATTATTTCATCTCGAGTATATGATTCCTTTCCAGTTGAAGTTTGTCGGAATGTGCTTCTAGAAAATCTTTTCATTATTCCTCTAGTTGAATTTGATGTCATCTTATGCATATATTGGTGTTCTATACATAAATAACACATAATTAATCAAGGAAGGTATGTTATTTTTGATGTTTAAAACCATCCTATGATATTATATCAATATTACCAGATGTATGAACTTTTTATGGATCTTATGTCCAGTGTATGGTTCTTAATTCCCAGTTAAGAGGGAAATTTATCTGAAATGGTTGGGGAGAAAATAAAAGTTAATGATATGGCTATTGTTTTATATTTTTTTGATTTATATTTTGTACATTCATCTATAATTCTACCAAAATGTGAATTTTAGTTTCAATAGATCTCATAACTAGTTCCACACCAATTTCTTACACTTCCTATAGAATGGCCCTAATTGAGTTGTAGGAATTTATGAAGTAAATCTAAGAAAACAGTGATAAGGGGTTCATTAAGAAATGTGAATCACCATGGAGTCCACCTATTATTTTTTGAAAAAATAATATGGATCAATGTGACTCTACTTTGATTATCATGGTTTGAACAAGATCACTAGCAAGAACAAGTATCATCTTATATGTATTGATGACTTGTTTGATCAATTTTGTGGTGATCAATACTTTTCCAAGATTGACCTTTGTTCAGGAAATCATTAATCGAGGGTCACACATGAGGATATACCTGATATGGAATTCCATAAAGGGTATAAAAAATATTTATTTATAGTTATTCCTTTTTGGTCTCATTAATTTTTCTTATATTCATATGGATTTAATGGATAGAGTCTTCAAAGATTACTACAATTAGTTTGTGGTTATATTTTTAGATGAAGTTATTATATATTCAAAGCATAAAGAAGATCATGAAGAAAACTTGATAATGGTACTAATTACCCTAATTAAGGATTAACGGTATTGAAAATTTACATTTTATGAATTTTGGCTACAAAAGGATTCATTTTTAGGACTTATAATCTCAAGATAGGGAATAAAAATCCATCCATCAAAGACAGAAGCTATTGTATGTTGGATTAGACAAAACACAAAAATCGAGATCTATTGTTTTTTGGGTTTATCATTAAATTTTCAATAGTTTTTAGATAATTTTTCATGACTATATTATCCTATGACTAGGTTAACATAGAAGGGTTCCATGTTCCTCTAGATAGATGAATGTGAGGAAATTATCAAGGAAATGAAGAGAAGGATAGTCAGCACACCTATTATTACATTAACCTATAATGGATAAGGGTTTTTAATCTATTGTGATGTATCCAATAAGGGATTGGGATTTTTTAATATGAATAATAACACGGTTATAGCCAATGACTCATCAAAATTGACAATTCATGAGCAAAGCTACCAAACTCATGATTTGGAGTCAGAAGTTGTAATATTTCCATCAAAGATGTGACGAAATGATATTTATGGAGAAAAGTGTGACATATATAATGATAATAGAAGTATAAAATATATATTCACATTGATGGAGTTGGACATGAACCTGAAAAGTCGTATATAGCTCATAAATGATTATTACTGCTTAATAAATTAACACCATGGGAAAGGGGAAATATTGGTTGATGATTTGAGTTGAAAGGATCATGCTAGCTTATCCATGATGAGGATCATAAATGATGAAATATTTTAGGATTTGAGAAGGATGGATCTTGTAATATTGAAGGATGTTGGAAAATTATATATTTCTCAATTGAATATTCAAACCTCTATCCATGTGGAGAATAAAGAGGGGAAGAAGGGATATGTAGAGAAGAAAAATATGGTTAGAAATGTTCTTAAGTTTAACCATGATCAAGATGGAAAGATAATGTTCATGAACTATATATGTGTTCCATCCATACCAGATTTTAAGAAGGATATATTAGAGGGATCTCAAAGTTCATCATTCTCTATTCCTAGAGGAAGTAAGAAGATGTATAAAGAGATTATTTAATACTTTTAGGGGGATGGAATGAAGAGTGATATAATTGATTTTATATCACGGTGATTTGGATGAAACAAAGATAAGGCTAAAAGACAAAATTCAAGGGTATGCCGTATCTATTAACTATTCTAGAATTGCAATGGGAGAACATCACTATGGATTTTGTTGTTCGACTCTGAAAAAATATAAAGGGTTGAATTCTATATGGGTGTTAGTTGATCAGCTTACTAAGTCATCACACTTAATTTATTTTAGATAATAATTATCTCTAGATCCTATTTCAAAGTTATAAATTAAGGATGGTGTAAGGTTTCTTAGACTACCAAATTCTATAGTATCTGATTGGGATATGAGGTTTACCTCCAAGGTATAGAATATTATTTAGCTTGAAATTGATACAAAATTGAGTTTTAGAAATTCTTATCATCTTCATTTGGATGGTCAGACTGAAAGAACAATTCAAACCCTATAGGATATGTCGAGATCTTTTTCATTGGATTTCAAAGGTTGTTTGGATGAATAGATTACTCTATTTTTGTTTTCTTACAACAATATAATTTACTCAAGAATTCATATGGATCCTTATGAAGACCTATATGGGAAGAAATGTAGAGCTCCAATGTATAGGGATGATGTTGGAGAAAAAAGATATTGGGACCTGATATCAATTAAGAAATATAGGAGAAATTTAGAACCATTCAGTATTATATCAAGGAAGATCAAAGTAGAACAAAATTTAATTTGGATAACATTCAGTGTGATCTAGAATTTTATATTGTAGAGAAGGTGTTTCTATGAATTTATCCTTTGAATATATTTATGCTATTCAGAAACAAAGGGAAATTAATCCCTAGGTATATCGGTCCCTTTGAAATTATTGATCATTTTGGGATTGTAGCCTATCTCTTTGAACTTTCTCCAAATGTTTCTCTAATCCAGGATATATTCAATTTATCTCTCCTAAGTATGTATATACATGACCCGTCACATGTACTGAACTCAGAGGTCATAACACTGGAGTGGTATATTTATTACAAGGAACAACTTGTTGAAATTCTTGATCAGATAGAGAATGTTCTACAAAAAATAGATCTCACATGATCAAAGTATTGTGTAGAAATAAAAAATTAGAGGATGTTACATAGAAACTTGATAATTTTATGAGGTAGAATTATCCTAATTTTTTTGTATCAGAATGATGAGTTTCCATGGTGAAATTTACTTTAAGGGGGGTAGAATGTAACACCCTGGGTTTTTATGAACCTTTCATTTCAGATAAATTAATTTTATGTTATTTATTATGTTTCTTGGTAAACAAAGTTAAAAATTTATTATACTCCCCACCAAGTTAATATTTTCCTATAGGAAATACCGATGAGGCATGCATTGCACATAACACTAAGTTTCTATGAAAAAATATTTCATTATTATAATTATTTATACAAGATAGTTATAAAATAGATGTTAAAATTAGTAATATGAATAGTAATAACTAAATTTTAATTATTATTTGTAATGTTTTTATAAAAATATTATTTATTTTAAATAAAAAATATAATTTTTATTAAAGTCGTTATATGTTTGAAAAAACCATTTTCCTAGATGAACTGCTTTTTATGTCATTCTATGAACAATAATAAAATTAATTTTAGACACTTTTAGAAATTGAATTTGATAAAATAAATTTATTTTTTAATTTATAATTTCAAAATTATATTAAGGTTAATTTTTAAATTATTTGTTGAAAAACAGTTCATTTGTTGATCAATAGTTAATGATATATCGAATTTTAATTCAAAATTTCTTTCTCATCTAATTTATTTATATTTTTTAATTATATTCCATTTTTATTTTAAATTATAATTCAATAAGTTTAAAATAAATACATCCAATTCATGTCAATGGGTCCAATTTCACATTGAAATAGGATATAAAAGCAATTCAATCATTTGAACATTTCTTCTTAAAAAAACATGTTGCCGCGACATGTCAGCTTGATTAAATTTAAATTAATTTCTACCACATATATGTTTATAATTTTTATAAATATACTCAATATTTGGAATCATCATAATTTATTATATCTAATAATTCCAAATTATTTTTGGACTATAAATATTAATGAAAGTAATTAAAATTAATTACAATGATTAAGGTAAAAACAAGACTACGTAGTGGACAAATATTAATTAAAGGGGCCAAATAACATAGAAACATGTTCAAAAGAAATTCGGTAGACAAAGTTAGACCATATACCATCTTATATTGAAAATTTAAAATTATAGTAGGCACTTGATGTTAGGGAGACCTCTCAATAGTCTTTACCATTTTATATTTACAAGAATTACACTCCCCCATCACTATAAAAGGGAACTCAACTCTGATCACTTATTAAATCCTTTAATGAACTATGGATGGGCCAATATCTACCCAATTATCCACCCAAATTCCCCAAATTCATCCTAAAATCATATATTTTTGAATTAACCAAAGAATCTATTTTGTGTAAACCAAGAGGAGTTACCCAATGAAGTGGTAACATCCTTCCCTAAGCTCTTTTATTTTATTTTCATCATCCACCCCATCAAATTTTATTTTATTATGATTATATTATACCATAATCATCCTAAATATTCTTAGATATTGTAATTATAATGTTTCAACCTACACCTACACATACTTCCATTAAATGGGTAATGAACTTATCATTCATGTGTACAACAGACTATTGCCTTGGGAAACGATGTAAATTTATTATCCTTTAACACAATTCATTGTTTGGATATTTTATATAAAAAATTATTTTAGCTTTTATATAATATATTAATTATGTATTGATACTTCTTTATGTATTATGTAATACATACCTTCATTCATTCAATTTTCTGTAAATATGATAACTTCGGTTGTGGACGTGTGGGCTACTGCCTCCCCAAAGCTATGTGATTCATTCACACATTACATGGAATTTATTAAGGATGAATAAAGTAAATTTATATTATAAATATGAAATAATAATTCTACTGGAATTATATTATATCTATACATATATTTAATTTACTTTATTTCACTCAAAACGATAGTAAAATGGAAATAATGTCCATGCGTATGTACGACCTATCGTCTCCGTAAATGCTGTATTTAATTTTGTATTTGTATAATTTATAGATTTTTATAAAAAAATATATACTAAATATATATTATATTTATTTGATGTTTTAAAATCCTTTAGTAATTAAATCTTGCTAAAAGAAATAGGATCCTGAATAATAAGTCATGACATATACAAGAAACACAGTGGATATTACATGAAACGTAACATCAACATGGAATTTTTAAGAAAAAATTAATGTAAAGTCATAATCAAATTGTATATGGTATTATATATAAGAATATAGTTCTATGGTATATGTAAAATAAACTTATATTTATTATATGTGAGGGTTGAATGATTATGGTGAGAGTCAAGACATGAGGTATATAACACCCCAATATTTATGGTATGTCTTTCTTAAATAATTTCAAATCATTATATCACTTAAAATGATCCTAACACTAACTCTCTATAATAAAAAATATTTTCTATAACCTAGCCATTAACCTTAATTTTTCCACTTCTATGATTTGAATTTCAAAAAAATGGCCATACACGGTTGCGATCATTATGATATTTAGAGTCTGATAGGATCAACCAAATTTTTGGTTAATAATAACATACCCTTATAAATAGTAACCTACAGTTATGAATAGTAAAATGACCCTAAGAATAGTAAATTGGACAAAAAAGGAATTAATCTCACCCCTGAGTGTATATATATAATTTAGGCACCTTGTAAATGAAGTTGAGTATTTTTAATTAATTGTTAGCATTTTACTGAGTAATAAATATTCAATTACAATTTCATAATTAATAAAATGTTTTAAAAGATAATTATTTTTAATTAAATTTATTAATGAATCAATATCATGTTTTCATATGATTATATGATAAATTTTGGAGACCCTAGATAATTTTTCAAATTTCTATATAATCAGGTATAATATTTTTTGAGAAAATGATGATATTAATTTAAATTTTTTATCATATTTATAAAATTATTTTCATAATATTGAGTTAATTTATGGATTTTATTCATTGTAAAATGTTTATGGTTATTATTTGTTAATTTTCTAAAATACTTGAATTTTTTTAATAGTAAAACACAGTAATTACTGTATAAATACATCCTGAGATAAATACACTATTTCTTGCATCAAGGCAGATGCAAGAAACCATTATTTAGAACTCACATGGAATTATTAATTTTATTGGTCATAATAATAAATAATATTTCTTGTATTGAGAAAAATAATAAAATAATGAATAAAATATTGAGAAATAACTCCTCTCCTCCACTATTTAAACCACCCTCACGCGCTCTTCCTCTCAACACACTCAAGCTTTGAGCCTTATGTATGTTCTGAAAAATACTATTCCCTTGCCCTACCCCCACTTCCATGTCCCACTGGTCTCCCCAAAAGGTTAGAAAGAAGTACTTAAAGATATTATAAAGGAGGAGTACACAAGAGGTAAACCTCTCTTCATTTTCCTGTCAACTTCTTTTACAAGTTCCATTCTTTTGTTTCTCTCCACTCACCACCCCTAATCCAAATTCTATTATAATTCCATTATCAAAAATTTAATTTAATTTTATTATTATAATTAAATATTTCATCATCTCTCTTTTACCCTCCTCTTATACTAAAAATAAAAATATCACCCGAGATGTGTTAATTTATCACATTCAAGGATGATGGGTTTTCAATTTCTATTACCGTCTTAAATTAAGGTCATGAGACCATTTTATGGTTGAAAAAGATCATTATATATGTAATATATCATATTTAATGTCCTAGAATCATTTTTTACGCATGGTATTCAATTATAAAACAAAATGAGTTTGTGGTGATAAAAAAACCATCAAAATAATCCAAGCATTTATCATTTAAATTTTATAAAATGATTCATCCTAAAACAATACAACCAAATGATATGTATAACCATTAAAAATTTTGGATTCTCATTAATAACAAGAAATTACAATTATACCTAATTATATCAATTCCACATGAACTCCATTATTCATAGTCAAGCGAACAGATCATGAACATAAATTTAACGAACACTCCAGAACGATGTTATTCAATATTATAAGAAATCAATAAGACCATAAATGAACATAATAAAAATATAATGAATCAAATACATGTATATAAGGTTATTATTTAAATAATTAATGTATTTAATTTTACTGTCCATGATGTTAAGATTAAAGTAAGAACACATTCAGGCATAATGTAAGGGGTTTCTCATCTCACTTTTATTTCCAAGATATTTCCTTATTTGCCACATATTTTTTGTATTTGGTGTATTTTTACAACCAATTGATATATAGTATAATAATTCTACTTATATTCATGGTATTAAATGATTTATTTGAGGTTTATTATGTTTTGGTCATACGATTCGATTGATTACAATGTGGTAAGGGACTTTGTCTCAATTTCGATTTCATCGAGACTTACATGGTATTGTGCACCTAATATTTATCATGTGGTGTATCTACTTCCCCATTGAGATTATTTTTCATTTTATATTATAATTTTTTTAAATATCAGTATTCTTGTATCATTAATATGATTATGGATTTAGACGTACACCATTTTACATATGGTGTTTATTTTGAATGCCATTTTAACTGGGGAGATATTGATGACTATGAATCATATATTCAATACAGATATCAAAACGTGATATTTTTTCTTGAATTAAATATTTTTATAAATAAATATTTATACTAATAGTGATGGGGGTCCGATATATCCCCTCAATGCATCAACATGTATCATGAGAAAAATCATTTGGCAAAAAACATTTACGAGTTTGATTCCATAAATCAAATGGGTTTATACCCACAGAAATAATCCATCTTGGTGGTATAATGGTTCATGTTGTAGATAAAGTTTTACAAAATTATAATAATTCTCTTTATTCAGATTTTATTTTTTACATTCCATGAGGTTTTCACAATGACAAAATCTATTGATGCATTTTTATTATCAACTTATTGATGGAATGTGTTTGCATTTATCCACCATGACATATTAGTTATATCAAATTTATTTTGATTAACTTATTATTGAATCATGGTTACACTATGTGTAACCCATATTAGGCATTTTATGTCACCCTAATATGTTTTTTTCTTCATGTTAAGAAGAAGGGAATATTGATTAATCTTTCAAGGAGGAATTTTATTTATTTTTATTATGTATAATGTTGTTTTTTAACTTTACAAATGTTCTATAGGTATCATGTAGGTAATATAATCCTCCTAAACTTCTAAAATAATTGGTAATTAAAGATTTAATATCTTATAATCATGATAAATATAATAAAATAATGCATCGTCTCTAGGATTCTGGGGTCAGGATGTTATAGTTAGTATCATAGGAAGTTTAGTAGAAACCTTGGAAACTAGATTTAGGTAACATGGTTTAGAGGACAAAAACCAAAGATAGTCATTGAGGATAAGCATATATTAACATCCTATAATGTTGGTAAGGTAGAGATTATGTAGCTATTCCTATAAAATACATCCCTATCTGGATACTACATATGGATGTGGTTCTATCAGAGATGTACCAAGGAGTAACAACTCTAACAAAGAGTTTTGGGCATGACATAGGGTATCCTGGTACACTAGAACAAGCCTTACTGTGCACCTAATTTGACACTCCTAGGGGATATTTCTTGAATAATTTACATTTTCTTTACAAAACATTGTGAAGGATTTAAAAGTTACTAGAAACCATGTATATGATTATGAGTAAAGTGTGCATAAATTCAGAAATTATGATAAGTGTTTGATAGTTATAAATTATGCATTATGGCCTAATTTAGTGTATCAAATAGTTTAGGTATGGTTCTTAATGGATGAAAAGGAATAAATACCAATGGAAAATGATGGGATTTACCTACTAAGAAAGTCAACATGATCAATGTTGGAATAGATCAAATCATTACTCTATTCTGTCAACATATTATGGTTGTGACAAATAACCTTGCTACGCCTATTTTTGATAGGTCCATGTGACAGAAGCCCCTATCATTTAGTGGTAATACTAACCTAGTTGTATTTAAGCAGTGGATTGAGAACCTTGAAAATATATTTTTGGCATTAAGATGTAATGAAAATGAAAAGGTAGTACTGGCAGTATATTTCCTCAATGGTGGTCCTCGATCCAGAATACCATAGAGGAATAAGAAAGAGATGATATGGAATGGATAAATTTTAATGATATATTCTTGAACAAATATTTATCTCGTGATCAATGAACCTAAATGAAGAATAAATTCCTTGTCCTAATAATAGGGGAATAAGAGAGTGTTGCGGAGTATGAGGCTACCATCACATGATTATATAGGTATGTTATAGATTACTGACATGATTAAAAAGACAAGATTAATTATTTCTTTGAAGGTCTTAAGACATTCCTTTTAAGGGCACTGTCTTCTCCAACATTTTCATCATATGAGGAAATTGCATTATGTTCCATTAGAATTAAGAAAAAAATTAGATAAAATTTGTTCAAGGTAAATCAAGAGAATAAGAGGTCTACTAATAATGATATAAAAGGTAAATCTCTAAAGAATAATAAGGGACTGAAGAATTTACCATCATGCAAGAATCAGGGAATGATCCATCCTGAAAAATGATTGAATGAGATGGGAGTTTGTTATAACTGTGGAGAAAAGGGTCACCAATCTAGTGAATGAAATGGGAAGAGACAAATTAATAATGTAAATTTCTTTAATTTTATAGATATGGGACACTAAAAATATTATTGTACTAATCCTCATGGAAACATTCCTCAAAAAAGGCTATAGAGTCAAGGGAAAGCTTATGCGATAACTACTATAGAAGTTGATGTTCCTATTGATGTGATGGGAGGTACTTTAATTCTTTCCTCAAACATTATCGAATGCTTAATTTGATTCTGGATCATCACAGTTATTTATATCATCCCAGTTTTCCATTAAATTATATATTTCCAATTTTATTTAATAAAGGATTTGTCATTCAAAACTAATAAGTGAAGTATCATTGAAAAAAATATTTGTCGGTCGGTCCCCTTTGTGACAAATAAACGTAATTAAGTTTCTGACCTTATCATCATACCATTGATTGACTTTGACATAATTCTTGGTATGAATTGGATTTTAAATTATGAAGCAAAAATCTATTGCAAGAAGAAGGAAGTTAAATTTTTCAAGAATGATGTAGAATCCCTCATATTTAGAGAAGAAACATCACCATATAGATATTATCCATGTCCACCTTTAGTAGCTCTTCTATATGAAATTCTTGGGGAGGAAGATAAAACATCATCTATGGATATTTAAATAAAAAATGTACCTTTTTTTCCAAGAATGTATTGTTGTATTTCCAAGGGATTTACCTAGATATCCTCCATATCAGGATGTGAGAGTTCTCTATTGATTTAATTGTTGGTGAAATACCTATATAAAAACTCCATATAGAATAGCCAATGTAGGATTAGTAGAACCCATGAAAAAACTAAAGGAGTGGAGTGATAAAGGATTTATCCACCCTAGTGTGTCTCCAATGCGAGACCATGTTATCTTTGTCAAGAAGAAATATGGATTTATGAGGCTGTACATTGACTACAAAAGGATAAATGATATTATGATTAATAACAAGTAACATATACCTCACATTAATGATTTGTTTGATCAACTTCTTAGAGCCCAATATTTTTCAAACATTGACCTGTGATCAGGATATCATCAACTTTATGTGAGGAAGAATGATATTCCTATGACAAAATTTTGAACCAGGTATGTGCATTATGAGCTTATAGTAACGCTTTTGGACTGACTAATGCATCCTCATTTTAAAGAAATTAATTAATTTGTTTTTTATGGAATATCATGATAGATTTTTTATGTCAATTATTTATGATATCCTGGTATAATCCAAAATATAAGAAGGCCATGGGAATCACTTGTGGATCACTATGAAAACTCTTAGAAGAAATGAATTATATTGGAAGTTTATAAAGTGTGAATTTTATGTTTAACCTATTAATTTTCATTTTCGTATTTCCTATAAAGATGGAATCTTAGTTTATCATGTGAATACACATGCTATTCACTAATGACCCATGCTAATGAACATAACCGAGGTACATAGTTTTATTGTATTAGTTAGTTACTACTGACATTTTGATCCGAATATTGTCTGATTGGCTAACCCACTAACCAAGTACACACGTAAAAGAGTTATGTTTTTATGTAAAAAATAATGTATAGAATGCTTTGACTAATTTAAGAGAATATTGGTCAATGCTATGATTTTTCCTCTTCACTTTGAAAATCGTGTATTTTTGATAAATAGTGATGCTTCAATGAATGGACTGGGATTATCTCTTATGAAAAATGATAAAGTTCTAACTTATGCATCAAGAAAGTTGAGGACTCAAGATAGAATTATCCTACCCATGATCTTTAGTTAGCATCCATTATCATTTCTCTAAAAATATGGATACTCTATCTCTATGCTGAAAGATATGAGATATATACAGATCACAAGTGTTTGAAATACATTTTCCTCATTGAAATAACTCAACATGGGTAAAATTAGATGACTAATGTTACTCAAAGATTATGATTGTTGAATAAACTACCAAAAAGGAATGGAAAATAAGGTAGAAGATGCATTAAGTAGAATAGATCATAGACTTTTGACCCTAATGAAGATTGAGAGAGATACTATATTCACGGATATGCAAAGTATATATATGGTAATTGTAAAGGAAGGGGGAACATCTTTCAATTTTGAAATGATTTCTAAAATATCTTTACCAGGGAAGATAAAAATATCTCAATCTGTTGATGAGAATCTACAAAATAAATTTATAGCTATTATGGATGGAATATTGGAAAACATTGGGTATGAGGATGGAATTTTTAAATTTGGAAAGAGATTATGTGTTCCATCAACACCTGATCTAAAAAGGGAACTATTAGATGATTCTCATAGCTAAAATATTTCTACAAACACTGGTAAAACAATGATATATAGAGATCTGGAGGAACATTTTTGGTGGGGCAACATGAAGCGAGAAATTGACGACTATATGTCAGGGTGTCTAGTTTCTCAACAAGCGAATGCTGAGAGGCGACATCCTAGAGGTGTCGTGCAACCTATACATATTCCTATGAGTAGGTGGGATTAAATTATGATTGAAATTGTCACATGACTATTGAGGAAACCAAGAAGGAATGATGCAATATGGGTAATTGTTGATCATCTTATGAAATCATCACATTTTCTTACTATAATAGAGGATTTACCACTTGATCACCTGGATAGATGTAATATTAATGAAGTTATAATAATTATTAGTGAACCTATATCAATTGTTTCGGATCGAGATCCCATATTTACATCAAAATTATAGAATTTTAACCAGATGGTTTTGGATACTAAGCTTCATATGAGTACTGCATATCACCCCCCAAAACAAATAGAGTGTCTGAAAAGACTATTCAAACACAAGAAGATATGTTGAGATCATTCAATATTGACTTTCATGGTATGTGTGATCCATACATTCCTTTGGTATAATTTTTATACAATAATAGTTTCCATTCTAGCATTAAAATTCCACCATATAAAGAATTATACAGAAAGAGGTGTCGAACTCCAACTTGATAGGATGATGTTGGTGAGAAAAACCTTATAGGCCTATAACTTATCAATGAGACAAATACAAAGGTAATGATAATTTAAGACTATATTAAAGCATCCCAAAGTTGGAGAAAATTATTATGCTAAAAACCGAAGAAAGGATTTGGAATTTCAAGTGAGATATTATGACTTTATAAATGTATCTTCATGGAAGGGTGTCTTATGGTCTGGTAAGAAAGAGAAATTGAGCCACATGTACATCAAACCATTCGAAATTCTAGATGGAATTGGAGCTATAGATTACTGTTTAGTAGTTATAACAAGTATCTCCAATGTTTATAATGTGTTCTATAATCCATTCTTAATAAAATACATTTCAGAACCAATGTATGATATCACCTATGAAGAAATAGAGTTTGAACCTTATTTTCCATACTTAAAGAGCCTATTGAGATTCTTGACATAAGGGTGCATGATTTGAGAAATATGATTACTCAACTAGTAAAGGATATATGTATAAAATATAAATTGGAAGAAGCAATAGGGAACAAGAGGATCTAATGATGAAGAAACACCCACATATTTTTGGGGATTATTATACATGAAAACTTTTGAGGATGAAATTTATGATGGTGGGAGGAATATAACACCCAAAAATTTTATGGTAAAACATTCTTAAATAATTTCAACTCATTAGATAGCTTAAAATGCACATAAGACTGAGTCTGTGAAAAAAACACTTTTCTATAACCTACCCATTAATTCTAATTTTTCCACCTCTGTAATTTGAATTTCGAAAAAACAGACATACATGGTTGTGATGAGTATGATATTTATTATCTGATAGGATGTAATAAATTTTAGGTGAATTTTAACCTACCCTTATGAATACTAACCCACCCTTATGAATAATAGTGTGACCGTTATGAATATAAAATGTGAAAAAGGAACAATAACCCCACCCATGATAGTTTAAATAAAAGTTAGGAAACTTATAAATGAAAGTGAATATTTTTAATTATGTGTTGGAATTTTTATGAGTAAAAAATATTTAATTACAATTTTTAAATTATGAAAATGATTTAAATGATAATTAATTTTCATAAAATTTATTCTTGAGTCAATATGTTAATTTATTATGATATTATGATAATTTTTTGAGACCCTAGTTGAATTTTCAATGTGTCGTAAAATCTTTTATAATATTAAAATTTGTATTTTTCAACTAAATGATTATTTAAATTGAAAAATTAATTTTATCAGATTTTTAAAATTATTTTTATAAAATAGAATTCATTTTTGTATTCTATATATTTATAAATTGTTGGGGTCAAAGTTTTTGAAATTTCTGAAATACATGAATTTTGGTGAATAGTAAAATACATTTAATTACAGTATAAATACATTACGAGACAAATACACTATTCCTTGAATCAAGAATGATGTAAAAAACCACTGGTTCGAACATACATGCCCTAATTAATATTATTGGTCACTATAGTCAATATGTTTTCTTATATGGAGAAAAATAATAAAATAAAGAATCAAATATTTAGATAGTACTCCTCTCATCCACTATATAAACCACCCCTCACCCCCTCTTCCTCTCAGAACTCTAAATCATTGAGTCTTGAAAATGTTTTAAAAAATAATCTTCCCAATCCCTCCCTCTACAAACAAGACCTTATGGTCTCACCAAAAGGCTAAAAAACAAAGGCCATAAAGAGATTCTCAGGAGGAGTACTCAAGAGGTAAACCTCTCTTACTTTTCCATTCAACTTCTTTTACAGGTTCAATTATTTTATTTATCTCCCCTCAACTCCCCTCACCCAAATTATATGATTTTTTTTCTTACTTGTACAAGAATTTTATTATGGTAATGGAATATTTCATCATCATCTTTCTTTTCCCCTGTTCTTATACTAAAAATGAAAACACCAACTGAGATAAGTTAATTTATCACATTCAAGGACTACAAGTTTTCAATTTCTATTACCATATTAAATTATGGTCATGAAACCATTTATATGGTTGAAACAGATCATTATATATTTAATATATTGAATTTAATTTTTCTTTAATCATTTTGTACAAATGGTATTTATTTATAAAACAAAATGAGTTAGTGATGAAATAAAACCCTAAAAATAATCCAAGCGTTTATCATTAAATATTTACATAATGATTCATCGTGAAAATATATAACCAAATGATATTTATAAACATTTAAACTTCTGGATGTTTATTAATAACATGTAATTAAAATTTTGTATAATTATATAAATTCCATATAAACTCCATTACATGTAGTCAAGTGAACCGATCATGAAAATCAAGTAAATCAACACTCTAGAACGATGAAATTCAATCACATAAATTATCAAGAAGAACATAAATTAACTTAATAAAATAATAGTGAATAAAATAAATGTATAGAATGTTATGAGTTAATTAACTAATTGATTTAATTTGAATATATAGTATGTTAATATCAAAGGAAGAACACATTCGGGAATATGGTAAGGGGGTTCTCATCTCACTTTTATTTCTTGGATATTTCCATTGATAACCACTTATTTCTTGTAGGTGGTATATATTTACTGCCAATTGAAATATAATATCATTATTATCCATATACTTATGGTATTCATTTATTAATTTGTTTTTTATTATTTTTTGGTCATACGATTCGATTAATTACAATATGGTAAGGGACTTTGTCTCAATTTCCATTTCATCAATACTCACTTGGTATTGTGCACCTAATCTCTATTATATACTTTATCTACTACCCATTTGAGATAATTTCATTTAAAACTATAATTCTATTAAATATCCAAATTTTTGTGTCTTGGATATGATTATTTCCTTATCCATATATGATTTTACATATGGTGTTTATTTTGAATTATATTTTAACTGGGGAAATATTAATGAATATGTATCCTCTAATCAATAAGTATATAAAAAAGATTATTTATATTTTATTAAATCATTTTATAAATAATTATTTGGACTGGAAGTGATGGTTTGAGACCTTTATATCCCCTCGATGCATCAAAAAGGCTCATGAGAAAAATCAGTTGGAGATAAAATCTTCGAGTCTGTTTCCAAAAATCAGACGGGTTTCTTCCCACAAACATAAACCTTCTTAGTAGTATAATGTTTCATTTTACAGATACATGACATCTAAATAATAATAAATCTATTTTTTAGTATTCATTTTTTACTTTCTAATAGGTTTTCACTATGACAAAATCTATGGATGCATTTTTATTCTCACCTTATTGATGGAATGTGTATTCATTTATAAACCATGACATATTTGTTATGTATAATTGATTATGATTCATATATTATTGATTCATGATTCAACTATGTGTAACCCTTACTAAGAATTTCATCTCACCCTTATTATGTTTCCTTTCCCCATGTTATGATGAATAGAACCATGAATAAGATTTCAAGCAGGCAGTTTATTTCAGTTTATTATGTATCATGTAGTTTTGTATCATTCCAAATGTACTATGGGTATCATGTATGAAATATGGTCTTCCAAAACTGGTAAAATAATAATTCCATCAGAATTTAATTTATCTTAATCATTCCAATCTAATAAAATAAAACCGCAGCTGCAGTCCAGTGGGGTCAGTGCGTTAAAAGGTATGGGTTTTGTCATATCCCTTTTATTTTTGCGAGATTTATGTCTTAATCACCACTCATTTCTTTTCTAAAATGTATATACTGCTCATGAATATATTATATGATTATTATCCATATGTTTATTGATATTTAAATATTAATTTTAGAATCTCTCTTTCATGGGGTTTATATTTACAAAGTTACCAAGTCGGTAATGTAATTCTGTCTCAATTTTCTTTCTTTGAGACACAAGCCATGTTATGCACCTATATTACTATTAGAGGTGTATAAACTAACTTTTGAAAAGTTATATCATTAATATAATTATATTAATGATATTTTAATATTCATTTAAAGTAATATTCTTACATGGGGAGTATGATTAAAATTTACCAATTGGTAAGATCTTATAACAACAATCACATCATTTATCAGGATAGTTTATGTCTTTTATTTTGTTGATTAAATATTGTGATCCATTTTTCAAGAACAAAATAATTTTTATTATCCTATGATTTTGAGGATATATTTATGTATTCATACCATTTTCACATTGTTCGGTACTTAATATATTCATGAAAATGCTTTTATGAAAACATGACCCCATTTTTCTCTTTAGTTTGAAATCTGTTTATTCAAGAAACCATGTTTTTAAAAATGTTTTCAAAAAATGCTATTAAATTGATATTTTAAACTCATTTTAGAGGAAAAATTAGTTTAAAATTGTTTTTTGGTTTTCAAATATTCCTTTCTATGGTTTTAAATCTGTTTTCAATGTAGAAGGTTTTCAAAAATGAATTATGTTTTAAAAAGTTTTGTTTTTCAATGGAGAAAGTATATTTTCCTCATGAATGGTTTTTAAAGTTATTTCCAAATTATTTTCCATCCAATAAGAAATCCATTGGATTTACTCATACCTTTCTAGAAAAATTATCCAAAAGTTTCCATTCATATTATTTCTCAGAATGGTTTATGTTTTTATGAAATGATGCTTAAGAAACCAATTTCACATTCATAGGTTATATTTTTATGAAAACAGCTTGTTTTAAAAGGTTATTCTTTGGTTAAATGGTAATAAAACCTACCCATTTTCTATAGGTTATGATATTATTATAGTTTTATGATACCCATTTCATTTAATTTGTTATAATATGATGCATTTTTGTGCTATAGTGGCACAAATATGTATGATTTCATTATGATATGGGTAGGACCTTTATCTACCTACAATGCATCAGGTAAAGATTTATATTTCATGTGATAGAAATGGCTGGAATGGGAAGAAAACTCAGTTTAGTAAAGGAAATTGTCCTCTATGATGATCTTAGGGGTGAACCTTGACCCCTAAGATGGTCATGGGAGTGGAACATGACTACCAAGATGGTATGGGTAGTGAACCAATACTACTAATATGTACTTTATAATAATATATGAGTACCATGGAAGTCATTTTATATGATTATGTGACATTAATAATTCCATGCCTTATTCCAATGTTATTCTTTAATGGATTGTTCTATTGATTCCCTTATGACACATTTCATATTAACTACTAATATTTTTCTATAAATCATGTTTATGATCTTGGATATGAAGAGTATGATCTTCTAATGTTATGATCACATTCTGATACCCTTATTCTCATTTTTATGCTTACATATTTTCCTTGTTTACCCTTACGGAGCATTTGACCTCACCCCTTTCAAGGATTCATTTCCCCATGTTATTATGACATGTATTATGTATGATGTGTGTAATAAGGAATTTAGTCCAAAAGAATATATGGGGAGATAATGTATCTGACTTTTGTACCATTGTTTATGTTTCCATATTTCCAAATAACTAACCTAATAAGGTGTTTTTGCATATTTTTTTCCAACATATTTAGTATTCTAAAAAATGATGTAATTATGATTTATATTATGTGAGGGTCTCTATAAACTTCCCCCAAATGCACCCTCAAAACATTATATTGTTCTACTAGTTGAACTATCTCCTCTGACTTGAAGTAGAACCACCATAACTTATACTTCCATAGTCCCTCAATTTCTAATCATTAATGACGTCTAGGTTCACATTCTCAAAAATAGTAGAAAAAAGAAATTTTTTCACCTGTGGTCAGATGTTGTATGCAAGACCATCCTCAAAATTTCATATAGTTGTCAACTCATCATTGGTAAAGGTTGGACCAATATTTTGAAGCTCGATTAATTGACCTAAGGACTCCATCAATAACTTGAAACCATACTCTAGGTTCATGACCTATTGATCATGGTATTCTCACAATGTTTGTGGATAGAAGTAATCATATATGGTTTTTTGGAATCCAATAAAGTCCATTCCCTAATCAAACCTATCCTAGGTAATGACATACAATAAGAATTTAGTTGAATCACAAAGCTTGCAGGTATCAATATTTTCTCCCTAATTTGTAATCTTATCAAAATTTTCAAATATAGATAGCATGACCTCCAACTATTAATTAGTAGCTTGACAACCTCTATCCACCGAGAAGGTGGGAGGATTCTATTGCTGGAATTCTGGTGTAATCTATTCCATACTCGGGGATGTTCAGGGATCACACTATATTTACTACATAACTTGATAGATGCTTCCTTTGAACCGTGCATCATTGTCCAGTGTAAGAGAAATTGGAGGTGCCTCAGGTGGGACTATAGGAGGTATCATCGGTGGCTCATATCCCACCACCTCCGGAGTCGGTTCATCACTACCTTCCTTTCGTACAACATGGGTAAATCAAGGCAACATAGGTCTATAATTTTCAAGCATATGCCTTATATAATTTTTAGTACTAGAAGATAGAAAACATCATAATAAAGAAAGTTTTGGTCAGAGTGGATACTCAAGAGGGGGTGAACTGAGTTCCAATTAAAATTTCTGTTAAAAACTTTTACGATTAAAATCCCCCAAATTAAAATAGCCCAGTTAATTAAGGCAGTAGAGATATAAGTGACTTACTGTTCAACATGTTTCTAAAAGGTTGATTACTCCTTATTAGAGTCACTATGAGAACTAATTCCACTTTTAAGACAAGTTTAATAAACAAATATGATATACACACTAACCATAACTACCTATCAGAGTGAATGTACAAACAGATTTCTATCTTTGGAAATATAATCATAGCAGATAGGAATAAAACAGAGTAATAAAAGGGGAACAAAAAAAATTAAACAAGAGGTTCAGTCTTAAGACAAGACTTAGTCCTCTCCACTTGGTGATCACCTGCCACCAATCAACTATATTAAAAGTGATACAAAACTTGTATCGGGCTTTACACCAGTTTTCACAAACTGTCCTGGTTTTGAAACCTATACCACAGTTCTACGTGGGAAAATAATCTTCCAAGCCACACAATCCTTCTTCCACAGTTATACGTGGGAAAAAATTGTAAAAGAGAGTTTGGTATGGGGATTCTCAGTATCCCTCAGTTCAAGCACAAGAGTCAGTGTGTGTAACACATACACATTTCTCACAAATGTAACGTATTCAAAAACAGTAGAGCTAAAGAGTAGGGATGAGTTTAGAAAGATCTGTTGTGTTGGAAGATCATCTCTGGACTCGTTTGAATGAATGAGATGAATTTTTGGTCCTTCTCTGCAATTTGACTACAAAATAGAGTGTCTCAAGTTCCAGACTCTGACTTCCAGATGCAGAGATGATCAACTTCATGGGTATGAAGCTCTTTACAGCACGCCACGATAGCTTGAAGGAGATTCTTTCAATGGATCCTCCTGAGGCTCTGTGTTATTCTGAATGAGTGCTTGAGGGTTCTTCTTCAGATTGTGTATGGTACTCTCTTATGAGTGTTCTGTGTATATTCAATATATCCAAGCCACTTTTCTGGTTTCTATATGTATTGACCTAGCTGCTCTGAATTTCTCTCTCTTATATATATACTCTTTTCCATTTCATGTTTTTCTCATTTGGTTCAGTATGGGCCGACAGGAAAAATGTTTTAACTATGTGTGGTCTTCCTCGTACATCATACTGTTTCAAGATATGCCTAAAAATAACATTAAATAATGTCAGGTGCATTAATTTGTCAAGAAATTACCGTTATAATAGTATTAATAAAATTGGTAAAGAAAGAATAGAATATCATTAGACTGGTAGTAGGTGCATGTCAAATGATAGACTTCAACTCTGGTCTTTCCAACTATGGACTTCAGCGGTAGGCTCTTTGTCTATAGGCTTGTAACAGTGGACTTTGTGTTTAGTGGATGTCTTGTAACAGTAGTTGTTACTCTATGTTACAATAGTTCCTCATCAGTAGACTTTATCGGTAGGATATTAAACTGCGAGCTTCATCAGTAGGCTTGATCAGCGGTAGACACCAACAGTAAGCTTCTAATGGAAGCTTTGTAACATTAGACTACTTCAACAGTGACCTTCTGAACTGTATACTTATCTCAACAAGTAATTTCATTAACGGTGGAGTATGTCCATCAGTAGACTTTGATCAACAGCCAACTATCTCGATAGTAGGAGTTGTCTAGCGGTAGCCTTCTAACAGTAGACATGTTCAACTATATACTTTGAAAAGTGAGGTTCTCAACAGAACACTTGAAAAAGAGTCTGACAGTGAACATCCAATAGAAACATTGTCATAGCAGTGACCTTGTGATGATGACTCTTTGTCTGTGAGCATTGATAAGCTGATCATCGGTAGACTTGTGACAATAACCTTATACCGGTATCTTCCAACTATGACTGTAAACCTTTAACGGTTATCTTATAGCATCAGTGACTTAGAGTGAAAGAAAGCTATAATGGTGACTTCGAACAGAAGGCTCTTACCAGGAGCCTTTAATAGTGAACTTATATTTAGATAAATATAAACTCTAAGATAATGAATCAAAGTCCGGATACTTAAGAGTATACATTGTTCAGGATAAGATAATTATAAATGTAGATTAAAAAGATTAGTATCTGACTTAATAAATCATGATCAATATTTAATAATTATTTGGGATTATCAAAACAGGTGAGTCCAACAATCTCCCCCTTTTTGGTAATCAAAAATTATGTCCTTGTGTATTAAAGATAGATGTCATATATAATGCAATTATTAAACTAAGACAAAAAATGTATCAAGTATCAAAGATTAATAATAGTGTAAAACCAGAAAATATTAGTACGTGGTATCAGAGAGAAAGGCAGATAAGATTCAACATTGTAGTATATTATCACTTTTCTCCCCAATCACATGATTAGTATAGAATTAGCACAGTATTTCTAAAATTATCACAGTATTTATTCCCCTTTGTGATTAGAAAAAAGAAAGAGAAATGAGAGAACAGAGAAATCTTGTTTTGATAAATAGTTCAGTACCTGAACCAAAAGAATATATTGTCCCTATAAAAAGACATAAACAGACTCAATCCATAGCAGCCTCAGGAAATTGATCTTTCCCTTTTGAAGAAGAAGATGGAGAATGAGCTGGTGGATCAGCAGGTTTAGAAATGGATGCATGAATGACCGGAGGGGTAGAAACATAAGCTCTTGTGGGTCTGTAGTGGGTATTTAGCTGAGGTATTAGTGGAGTAAGGCTTCTGATTTCTTCCATATGAGACATGGTGGAAGAACAACAGGGTTGAGATGCAGGTAAGGCAGGAGGGATAATGACAGGGGTGCAGTCCACATGGAGAAATTGTAGAAGAATGTTTCTGAAATCCATAATAATGCTTCCTCCTCTTTCCATAGCAGATAAAAAATCATCTTTATTTTTCAAAAACTTATCCAAAGTAGGGGTCAATTTTCTCATCTCGCTGACCTACTCCTTGAATGCCTGAGTCACTGGAGGCAGCTTCATATTCTCTATCAAGAGCTTGAAGTGGTTGGTCAATTGATGATTGGTATTGACATTCTCAAAGTAAGAATCTACCTTATTCTTAATAGCCTCTTGAGAACCAGTAGTTGCTCGCAGGTGGTCACGAACAAAACTGCTGACATCCATAGTGGTAGCAAGCACCTGAGAATCAGAGGTGCCACTAGTACTAGCCTATTCAAGCTCTTCCTGGATCACAGTCCTGATCTAGTCAATGGTCACAGAGGAGCTAGATGAGGGAAGGGGTTTGACCGAGAAAGCTATTGTCTCTTTGAAAGACTGAGTCAAGTTACCAATCCCCTTTTGAACAAGTGAATCTTGACTATTCATATGTTCTTTTACTGATTTCATAAAATCTTCAAAAACATTGACAAACTGCTTGACTAATTCTTTGATATAATGAATCTCAACATGAACTTGGTTTTGAGAACTCCTCTTGGTAGTCAATGAAGAAACTGATTGTCTTAGAGCAACCAAAGCTCATGTCCAGCTTTCAATTTGAGTATGGCACACTGTAACATCATCCATCATTTCTTTCACTGGACTAGACACAACACATCCCAGAGATAGCTCCAGGGATTGCTCCACACTCCTCAGTTATTCAACCAGGTTTTTCTTCAAATCTGCCACTGATTCTCTCACTGCCTCTTTCATTTCAGCCTTTAAGGACTCAAGGCCCTCCTTGGTTTCCAAATTTTCATCCATAAATACTAGAATACTTTCAGGTAGGATAAAAAAATCCCTTTGGAGCTGGTCTTCCTCATCATAATCTCCATAATTGAGTCCATGTACCATATATCGTAGATCTAATGACCAACCTTCGATTTCATATAGCATAGAAACTAAACCAAGATGCTCCCCCTCACTTAGAGCTCTCTCGTGAGGAATCTCCTATGTCTGTTCTGATCTAGGTAACTCCACAACCTCCTCTGCAACTCTAGTAGATTCAAAAACCACTTGCTCTATTAGTTCAACAGTAGGGGGAGTCTTATCCTTCTCTGAGTCATCAATGAATCCCATATCAATGGAAGTAGATGCCACTCCTGCTTCCTGACCAGACAGTATCTTGTCTGTACTATCTATCATAGGGATTAAACTGATCTCTTCTTCTTCATTGTTCTCATCATTAGCTTCAGCAATAGCCTACTTTCGTTCATCCTTATCACAAGATTCCTCTGCCTCATCCTCTTCAGAGGTGTCCTTGACAATATTCTGATATGCTTCTTCTTATTGTTCAGTGGTCTCAGTATCACTGTCCTTCAGAACAGTCTCTCTTCTTGGTAGTTCTTTTGGAGGGCTAGTTGCTCCGAAGTCTACTGTCCTTATAGGATTGTGAGTAAAATCATGATCACTCCCATAATCAATGGGGGTGTTCTCTCTTTCAGGGTCCACAGCTCCTTCAACTTTCTCCTCATCTGAATAAACTGGTTCTGGCTCATCAGGATTCACGCCTAGATCTCTATTGTCTTTTGGCCTAGATGGGTGAGTAGTAGGGTCAAAATTTTCATACGCCTTTCCTTCATCAATCACCCATTCCCTCTTCCAGGGATTCCAGATAATTTTCATGAATTTGCAAATTACCTTGGAGATACAGACACTGTTCTTGGACACAATCATTTCTTCTTGATTTCCAGCCACACCCTTTACCTTTAGCATTACTGAAATAAGATTGGCATGGAATAGGGCATTGGAATTTGATCATGCCTTAGTCATATCCTCCAATTGTGCCATTAGTAACCTACATAGGTTAATTTTCTTTCCATGCATCAGTAAGTACATCATGAATATGTCCAGCTACTTCAGTACTGCGAAATCTCTTATACTGTGACTAATTATATGCTGAACAAATTTGAATAAAATCTTGTCTTCTCCATTCATATTAGCTGCAATGATCATCCTTGATTTTACATCTCCTGTCTGTTCTTCCAGTGCTTTTTCATATTCAAAAACTGCACTGTCTGGTGGAGCCACTCCATAGTAGTAATCATATACTCCTTCACGAGGGACTCTCAAACAGGCATCCCACTCAGTAGATGTGAAACAAACCTCATTTCCATTGACTCTGGATATTATCTTATGCACATCATCTTCCTCTTCGAACATCAGATATTCATATAACTCTTTCACAAGATTTGGGATGTATGGTCCATTGTTATTGGTAAAACATTCGGTCCATCCTTGGGCATCTAGTACTTCCAGTACAAATAACTTTCTCGTCAGCAACCATTCTTCACTTAACTCCTTCTTAGAAAATATTTGTCTCCTGGTCAGATGCAGGTTGATAGGTCCCATCAGAGTATTACTGGTGCCACTGGATTTGGATCGAGTCCTCTTTGGCCATGGCGCATCCTCATTTAATGTCGGGGTCACATTGTTCTGGCCATAGAGATTGAGAGAGGTTCGAGGGCTTAGGTGAAGGGTTAGGGTTTAGGAATTTTGAGAGGAAGGTATGAGATTGAGATAGGAAGGTGGATTGAGATATGTTTGTTGCATTTGGTTTTATCATTTAGGGATTAAAACCAAAATAAAATAGAAATAATAAATAGGAATAAAAACGGTTCGAATTCCTACAAAAATAAAGACAAACCACGAAGTATCCAATAGTGAGATGTACCAGTGAGGTACAACGGTGTGGTATAACAGTGAGGTCCAACTGTGAGGTCCAACTGTGAGGTTTCACTGTGAGGTCTAACTGTGAGGTTTCACTCTGATGTCTAACTGTGAGGTTTCACTGTGATGTCTAACTGTGAGGTTTCACTGTGAAGTCAAACTGTGAGGTTTCACTGTGCCGAGGTTAATCATACCTAACTCATGTTTGATGTAATTTAACCTCTCAGAATTCAAAGGCTTTGTGAATATATTAGCCAATTGATGTTCAGTGCCAATGAATTGAAGAGTGATATCACCCTTTTGATAATTATCCCTCAAAAAGTGATGTCTCACGTCAATATGCTTTGTCCTAGCAAGAGATACTGTATTTTTGGAAATTTTAATACCACTTATATTGTCACAGTTTATATAGACATTTTTGAATTGATATCCATAGTATAGTAAAGTGTGTTTCATCCACAGAATTTGAGCACAACAACTACCAGCAGCTATGTACTTAGCTTCGATAGTAGATAATGAAACAGAATTCGGCTTCTTACTACACCAAGATACTAGTGACCTACCTAAAATGTGACATGTCCCAGGGGTTATTTTTCTATCTAACTAGCACCCGACAAAATCAGCATCCGAATAACTCAACAAATCAAACGATTTTCCTTATGGATAAAATAATCCTATGTTAGGAGTGTGTTTGAGATATTTAAAAATTCTTTTTACAGTAGTTAAATGATATTCTTTTGGATTGTCTTGAAAGCGAGAAAACATGCATACAATAAACATGATTTTAGGTATACTAGCTGTAAGATAGAGTAGACTTCATATCATACCTCTGTAGTTGGTTTGATCCACTGGTTCTCCAGTTTCATCAGCATCTAACTTACAAGTCGTACTCATAGGAGTGTCACTACCTTTACTACAATCCAAAGAAAAACGTTTTAAAAGAACCTTAATATATTTACTTTGATTAAAAAAATTCCATTTTTATTTTGAATGATCTGAAATCCAAGGAAAAATTTGAGGTATCCCATTAAACTAATTTCAAACTCATTTTGTATCATTTTTGAAAAATAAACACATAATGAATTTTTAGAAGATCCAAAAATAATATCATCCACATAAATTTGTACTATCAAAACATCTTTAGAAATCCATTTAATAAAAACAGTAGGATCAGCTATCCCTTTGGTAAAAACTTTTGAAATAAGAAAAGAGCTGAGCCTATCATACCATGCTCTTGGAGCATGTTTTAAGCCATATAAATCATTAGATAGTTTAAATACATGACTGAAAAAATGGGGATTTATAAAACCAGGAGGTTTTTCAACAAATACATCCTCAACTATATACCCATTTAGAAAATCACTTTTAACATCCATTTGATAAAGTTTGAAATTCAGATGAGCTGCATAGGCAAGTAGTATCCTAATAACATATAATCTAGCTACAGGTGAAAAAGTCTCCTCATAGTCTATTCCTTCCTCTTTACAATATTCTTGTTCAACTAGCCTAGCTTTATTTCTAACTATATTCCCAGATTCATCTACTTTGTTCATAAACACCCATTTAGTGCCTTTGGTCAAAGTGTCCTTGGGTCTTTCCACTAATTCCCAAACTTTGTTTCTTTCGAACTGATTTAGTTATTATTGCGTAGACATTACCCAAAATTCATCATTGATAGCATCTTTAATATTTCTGGGTTTAAGCTGTGAAAGAAAAGCATGATGATCAACCTTGTTTCTTAGTGAAGCTCTCGCTAGTGTTCCTCTATTCAAATCGCCTACAACAACATCTAGAGGATGATTCTTAAGAGTCCTAGTACCTATAGGAAGGGTTGAACTAGATTATTCATTGTTGTCTGTTGGTTCAGAATTGGTAGGAGCAGATTCTAGAAAATTTCCAGAACTGGATACTTTTATAGGGGATTCACTATTTTTATCATTAAAGTTATGATTCGACAATTCTTCCACATGATTTTCAAGAGAGGTTTTAAGCTCATGCGGATCAGTCTCATCGAATTTTATATGAATTGATTCTTCCACACATTTGGTTTTCTTATTGAACACTCTATAGGCTTTACATGAAATAGAATAACCCAGGAAAATTACTTCATCACTTTTGGGGGAACATTTGTCAAGATTATCTTTAGAATTAAGAATAAAGACTTTGAAACCAAACACTATAAAGTAATTAACCTTAGGCTTCCTATTATTCCAATGTTCATAAGGGGTCCTTTCGAGAACAGGTCTAATTAATACTCTATTAATAACATAACAATTTGTATTTACAGCTTTAGCCCAAAAATAAATTGGTAAGTCATACTCATTAAGCATAGTCCTTGAAATTTCTTAAAGGGTCATATTTCTCATTCCTACAACTCCATTTTGTTGAGGTGTCCAAGGGGAAGAAAATTTTTGACTATAAACATTGTGTGAGTAGTACGATTCAAACTCATGATTATCAAACTCTCGGCCATGATCACTTCTCAGGGTCTTAATCTTAAGTCCACTAAGGTTTTCTACAAACTTGGAATATTTAAAAAAATAGGAACAAGCTTCACTTTTGTGAGCTAGAAAGTATACCCAAGTATACCTAGAAAATTCATCTACAAGAACATAAACATAGTGCTTCCCATTTAGACGTGAAACTCTTGATGGTCCAAAAAATTCTATGTGAACCAACTCAAGTAGTTGAGAAGTTGAAACTTCTTTCTTTGGTTTGAAATAAACTTTTTGTTGTTTCCATTTTGATAGGGATTACACACTTTATCATTTAGGAATTCTAATTTAGGTAGGTCTCTAACTAAACATTTCTTAGATAGCTTCCTAAGTGAGTGCACATTACAATGTCCTAACCTTCTATGCCACATCCAAGACTCTTTATGAAAATAATTTAAGTAGGAAACATATTGTTTGGATAAGGAGTTTAAATCAACATCATATACATTCCCATTTGTACATGCAGTGAAACCTAAATCATTTTTTGAATTAAAAACATTGCATCAATCATTCTCAAATTTAACATTAATTCCATCATCACATAACTGAGATATTCTAAGTAAATTATACTTTAATCCATCAACAAAAAGTACTTTAGAAATTAATATTGTTTCAGGGTTACCAATCTGGCCTAAGACGATGATTTTTCCTTTTGCATTGTCACCAAAGGTGACATGCCCACCATCAACTTTAATTAGAATCTTGAAGTAAGAATAGTCTCCTGTCATATGTCTTGAACATCCACTTTCCAAGTACCATAGAGTGTTATAGGAACTCTTTAAGTAATTTCCATGAAAAACAGTTTAAACATGGGATAATTTTGGTGCCCAGATCTTCTTGGGTCTAGAAAGGTTATCCCATAAAACATTGGGAACCCATATTTTCATTATAGGTTTTCTAAAATCAAAAAACTTATTTTGAGAGATAAATACTTTTTTCGGTTCTTTGGAAAATTGTTTCTCAAAAGATGATCCAAAATTAGCAGTGAGCTGTCCAGATTTTGAAAAAAATTTGGTTTTGCTAATTTTTCTCTGCCCAGGCTGATATCCTAGACCAGTTATATATTTTGGAGCAATATGTTTTCCAAGAAACGGTGTCCATGTTTCCCTACTAGCATTGAACTTATCAATATACTTTCTTAATTGTTCATTAGATAATTTTAGATGAGTGTTCTCTTTCAACAATTGAGCATTATTTTCTTTTTATAAACTTAGATCTGTTTTAATATTACTAGTCAAGTCATGTTGTTTCTTTAAAGATTTATATTTATCTTTCAATTCATTGTAGGTATCTTCTAGTATATTGCAATATTCAAACAGTTCATCCTTAGAAATATTTTTATCATTATCTAAATCACTATTATTGCCATAATAATAATCATTTAGAATATGGGAAATAGGTATCGCAGATATGTTAGTCATGAAGCACATGTTGGCATGAATATTTTCAGAATCAGTGGCTTCTGATTCACTTGTGCAATATTTAGAAGCACTACAGGTTCCTTTCAAGGATTTATTATACTTCTCATACATATAATCATATTTCTTTTTGAATTGTAGTTTCGGACAGTCAGCCTTGATGTGTCCTTTCCTCTTGAATTCATAGAAGACTGTATCATCTTCCTTATCAGATTTCTTCCAATCTTTATTCCACATACCTTGTTGATCATACTTACCCTTGTAGATTTGTTTTCTGAAAAACATCTTCTTCTTATAGAACAACATAAATATCCTGGAAATTTGAGCCATTTCTTCATCACTGTCTGAATCTGAATTTTCACTAGTTGAACTTTTAGTAGGTACATGTATTTTCTCCTTGTCATTGCTCTTTGAAGAAGTAGACTTGAATGCCACAGATTTTCTTTTGGGTTCACCATCTTCTTCTTTGTTCACCTTTAGTTCTTCTTCATACATCATCAGTTTACCAATCAACTCCTTCATAGGTATCCTGCTGATGTCACATGACTCTCAGATAGACACAGAAGTGCCTCTCCATCTGTCAGGAAAACATCTCAATATTCTCATTATCTGCTCCTTCTCTGGAACAACTTTTACCAGTGAACTCATGGTGTTGAAAATTTCATTAAACCTAAGGTACATATCAGAAATGGGTTCATCAGGTCTCATCTTAAACTTACCATATTTAATAGTATAATTATTTAATCTCATTTCCTTCACATTGGTTGTTCCTTCATGAGAAACAGCCATGGTGTCCCAGATTTCATGAGATGTTTTATATGCATAAATTCAGTTAAATTCCTCATCTTTTAAAGAGTAGTAAAGGGAATTCATATCATTACAGTTATTGTTATAATCAGAATTTGTAGAATCATCCCAGGTAGATCTAGCAGTCTTGGGGATCTCATATTCTGATTTTATAGCAGACCAAATATCAAAACCAATAATTTCCAAATTAATTTTCATTTTGATTATCCATTGAGCATAATTCACACCATTAAAGAAAGGTGTCCTATTAGTAGCATCACCTTCTAGTCTATTGTCCATAACTAGATTTTAGAAAATATATTAAGGAGATAAAATTTAGATCTAATAGAAATTTAAGATCATTAAGGTAAAACTAAAATCACAGTTTAAAAAACAGAGGGTTTGAAAACTTTTTATAAATAAAAATATTTCCTCTGATACCAAATGTTGTTCAGAGTGGATACTCAAGAGGAGGGTGAATTGAGTTCCAATTAAAATTTCTGTTAAAAACTTTTAGGATTAAAATCCCCCAAATTAATACAGCCCAGTCAATTATGGAAGTAGAGATATAAGTGACTTATTGTTCAACAGGTTTCTCAAAGGTTGATTACTCCTCAGTAGAGTTAGTATGAGAACTAATTCTGCATTTGAAACAAGTTTACTAAAATAATCAGATATACACACTAACCAGAACTTACTATCAGAGTGAATGTAAAAACAGATTTCTATCTTTTCAAATATAAGCACAGTGGATAGGAATAAAACAGAGTAATGAAAGTGGAAAACAACAAATTAAAATAGAGGTTCAGTCTTAAGACACGACTTAGTCCTCCCCACTTAGTGATCACCTGCCACAAAGCAATTATATTAAAAGTGATACACATCATGTATTGGGATTTACACTAGTTTTCACAAACTATACAGGTTTTGCAACCTCTACCACAGTTCTACGTGGGCAAATAAACTTCCAAGCTACATAAGGTTTCTTCCACAGTTATACATGGGAAGAAACTATAAAAGAGAGTTTGGTAAGGGGATTTTCAGTATCCCTCAGTTCAAGCACAAGAGTCAGTGTATGTAACACATACACACTACTCACAAATGTAAAGTATTCAAACATAGTAGAGTTAAAGAGTAGGGATGAGTTTAGAATGATCTATTGTGTTGTCAGATCAGCTCTGGACTCGTTGGAATGAATGAGATGAAGTTTTGGTCCTTCTCTTCAAGTTGACTCCAAAACAAAGTGTTACAACTACCAGACTCTGACTTCCAGATGTATAGATGATCATCTTCTTGGGTTTGAAGCTCTTTGCAGCATAACACGATAGCTTGAAGGACATTCGTTCAATTGATCCACTTGAAGCTCTGTGTTATTCTGAATGAGTTCTTGAGGGTTCTTCTTTAGATTGTGTATGGTTCTATCTTATGAGTGTTCTGTGTATATTCAATATATCCACGCCACTTTTCTTATTTCTGTATGTATTGGCTGAGATTCTATGAATGTCTCTCTCTTATATATATACTATTTTCCAGTTCAACTTTTTCTCATTTGGTTCAGTATGGGCTGATAGAAAAAATGATTCAACCACGTGTGGTCTTCCTCGTACATCGTACTGTTTCCTAATATGCCTAAAAATAACATTAAATAATGTCAAGTGAATTAATTTGTCCAAACATGACCATTATAATAGTATTAATAAAATTGTTAATGAAAGAATAGAATAACATTATAATGGTAGTAGGTGCATGTCACACGATAGAATTCAACTGTGGTCTTTCCAACTGTGGAATTCAATGGTAGGCTCTTTGTCTGTAGGTTTGTAATGAAGGAATTTGTGTTTAGTGGATGTCTGGTAACTGTAGATGTTACTCTATGTAATAGTAGATCATCATCAGTAGACTTTATCGGTAGGCTGTTAAACTGTGAGCTTCATGAGTAGTCTTGATCAGTGGTAGACTCCAACAGTAAGATTCTAACAGAAGCATTGTAACATCAGACTACTTCAACAATGTCCTTTCCAACTGTAGACTTATATCAATAGGTAATTTCATTAATGGTGGAATATATCCAGGAGTAGACTTTGAACAACAGCCGACTATCTTGACAGTAAGAGTTGTCTAGCGGTAGCCTTCTAACGGTAGACATGTTCAACTGTAGACTTTGAACAGTGAGGTTCTCAACAAAAGACATGAGAAAGCGTCTGACAGTAAACTTCCAAAGGAAGCATTGTCATAGCAGTGACCTTGTGACGGTGACACATTGTTTGTGAGATTTGATTAGATGATCATCGGTAGACTTGTGACAGTAACCATGTACCGGTAGCTTCCAACAGTGACTGTAAATCATCAACAGTGATCTTATAGCATTAGTGACTTAGAGTGACAGTGAGCTATAATGGTGACTTGGAACATAAGGATCTTATGAGTAGAATTTAACAGTGAACTTATATTTAGATAAATATTAATTGTAAGCTAATGCAGCAAAGTCATGAGACTTAAGAGTGTACATTGTTCAGGATAAGATAATTATAAATTTATATTAAAAATATTAGTAACTGAATTAATATATCATGATCAATATTTAAACAGGATTTTGGATTATCAAAACAGGTGATTCTAACCAAAAGGATAGGTACACAGCAGTCCTATAATTATTCTCACCTCTCATCATGCTCTCAAATCTAGGTAATTGCGAAAATAATATCATAATTCATTATATACACCGCCTAATTCCCACTAATAAGTCTAGGTTGGGGTTATGGTCTCATACAAGACTACATAGATTCCGGTATATGGAGTTTCAATTGCAATGTATAGAGGAAAACACCCTTTATTTTGTATTTGACATCCCATCTAGTTGTATCCTTTTCATTTTAAAACATTTAATTTATTGAAGTTCGTTCTTATTTATATAGATATTTATATCTCAGTCCTGTTAAATTAATCACCATTGCAGATCTTTAAAGGCCCATACTCTTTACAAATTGGGATTGGTATGTTAGGTAACTGCAATTCTAACATTTATATTCGGTGGAAGGATATAACATGTCATGTGTAGGGACTTGACTAAATGAAATACCATTACAAATTTCTGTAATTACTCACTTCATACATTTCAATTAGTATTACTCAATAAAATCAAATAATGTGTCATCCGGTAGAACAAGTGGTTGATTGCCCAAATGTGGCATAATTTGTTCATAAATGCGTCATCATAAATCTATTCTAAAAAAACATTATTTTGATTTTGAAACATAAATTAATATAACTATGTTATCCTGGAATGTAAAATTATCAAATATCAACATATATAAATAAACTAACAAAAAAATAACATACAATACAGGAAATGTATATAGAAATATAAATATGGCATAGAAAAATGCATGCAAGTTAATTACTGAGGTTTCTAGTATGATGGATGAGTTTACTCCTCCTAGCCACACTGGGCCATGGAAAATAAATTCCAAAATAAGAATATGTCAATAATAATAACATGAAAAAAACATTTGTATCGCACAATGGTGAAATCGTGTCATCTTTAACATGAAAAAACCAATAACAACCATAACCCATTTAAGGTAATTTTGGTTTCCCCTTTTCATGGGCTATCTACTCCCAAGAACAGAATAATTAAAAAATTCCATTAAATCCTAGTCTTATATCTAAAATCCAAACAGTAAGAAAAAAGGAAAAAGGGATTTGATGTCACTTTGTAGCATCCCACCCTGAAATCCACTATGTGGTTCCCAGGGACGGTTGGCCACATGTCATCAAGCATGCTTCCCCATACTCTAGAGGTTGTTGAAAAGAATTGAGGGACAAGGGATGAACATGTGGAGAGTTTGACTTCATAGATCTGAGTATATCACGACAATAGTTAATAAATGCAATCAATGGAAATAGAATAAATAAACAACCACCAAATAATAAATAGACATCCAAAGTAATAACTATCTGATGTTTAATAAAAATTGATACAAAATAATGATGATTATCATGTCATGTATCTATAAAAAATGAAAACAGTGGATACAAGAGATACATGAATATACCACATTCTATCAAAAGAAAAAAAGAAAAAAGATACTCCTACTAGAATCATATACATAGGATCAGTCCTCTACTCCTGTAATCGTTGCTATAAATTATAATTACACATTGGAAGATGGATTTTTCACTTTATCTACACCTAAAACCATGATGTATTCTTGGGATCTAAGGGTGTCCAAAGAAAGGCCTGATATATACTAACTAGGATACCACCAACAATGACTATATAATTCCAATTTGTGCATATAAAATGAATTGTGTTCTAATAATATTAAATTGGAGGAAAATGAAAAATTAAACGTGACATTTCAGGTTCTTCCTAGATAATAGAATGAAACTACATACTTTGGATTAAGACAGATGTCTCTGGTGCAAGGTAATCCTATACAAATGTGATATAATATATACATGGTTTGTAATAACTAATGTATCAAAAGAGTGGAACGTCCTCACACTTATTATTTGGATTGGTGGATGCATCCTTGGAGTTTAAACTACAAATTTTTATTATTTAATTTAAATGTAATATTTATAATTTAATAAGTGGAACCATGATCCCATCTAAGGATTTCCAAAAGTAATCCCAATTATCACTCCAGGGGAACTGAAAATTCCTATTATGGTAAGATTTATTGTAATGAAATCCATAAATGGAATACTAAGTATCACACCTAGAATGACGGGAAATCAACCCTGCAAGCCCATCCTTACTATCTCATATAGGGGGCCGACTATCACTTATGATCTGGTATTTCTATAATTCCACCTAGCCCATCCTTGGTGTCTCCCCCAGGGAACTAGTATTTCTCACATGTATGTAAGGTAAACACAAGGTGAGCCCATCCCATACATACCAAGTATCTCACACGACATGTATACAGAACATATAAAAATCAAATCACAAAGCTCAAAGAGCATATACAAGGCATCACATAAGGATCCATGTGTCAATATCTACTCAGATGTATTGTATGGAATAAATATTATATTTTACTTTATTCATCAAGGCAGTTCACTTATAATAATTTAAATTAAGCTAACCAAATCATTTTTGACAATAAATTACACTAGGCATATGACATATGACCTAACTCATGGCCTCATCATCTTAATTCAATTCGTGATTCCAAATGTATTTATTACATGAAAAAATACCCTTCAATGATGGTGTACCATTTTATGGTTTTTGGAAAAATATGTAAATAGGGAAGGGTATACCCATAGTGTGTCCCATGTCAAGGAGGAAAAACTTGGAAGTGTTTCCTTTTTATATTTGATCACAATAAGCATGAAGAACCATTTAAACTAATTTAATCATAATTTTGGACGAATTTTGGGAGAATTTGATTGTGTGACATGATGGTGCATTGAATAAATGCGACTAAACTTGATGGAAAGAATATATACAACTACCTTTGGTTCTCTATACTCTATTTGTCCAGTGTTAGCCCATGAATTCATATAACAAGGTAGATATTAGAAGAATGGTAATATTCCCTAAAAATAGGGAAAATATGGCTACACCTAGATGGAATAAAAGGAGGGAAGAAAACTAAGAATAAAAGTAAGTGGATTGTGGGTATTACAAGGAGGGATTCAATGCACCCAATGATGAAGGAAATAGGGATCATATGAGGGAGATACCAAAATCCCTAATATAAGAGGAAGGAGGATATTTTGGAAGATACTGGAGAAGAATTTTGGGAGGAATAAGAAATGGGGTATTAAATATTTCATTGAAAAAATGCAATTTCCCCCTTTAGTTTAGGGTCACAAAGGTGGGCCACATGGTTGGACAAACCATGGCCCAACTCTGTGGCATCCCATTTCCAGTGAGACCCCTTTCAGGGGAATGGTGTTTGGTTAGCCTAACAACTAACGACCCATATAAAATGCCTCTATATGAATGTATAAAACACCTATACGGGTAGGTGGCCAAGATTTATTGATTTTCGATAAAACGGTTGGCCTCTCTAGTGCATTGGGTGACTTGCACGGCTAGCACTAACTGCAAACTAACCATGAGACTCAATATACCTCCTTAATTTCTCGATCTCAAGGATTTGAATGATCCCCAGACTCTCCAAAATCACCCCATAGCATTTATATTAAATTATAAGGTTAAAATGAGAGGTTTGGAATAGTAACATAGAAGTATATACCACTTTAAATAGGTGGGATGTTACTGTCTAATGGATCCTTTCTGTATAAGGTCCTCTAAGTTCACCTTTTGTCACCAGAGCTATATTGAGGCCATTTTATATGTTTTATAATATGTATGAGTGATACTGGGGTACATATCAATGCATAATTTGATCACTCAATAAAGGGGTAATCCGGGAACCTCATTGGGAAGACATCAATATATTCCTCTATGACTGTTGGAAGCTGATCCACTAATGAATGCACCATGAAAAGACAATCTTACTAACTAAAGGTTGATTGGATATAACATCAAGTGAATATTTCAACATTACATGATTAAAATTAATATTCACCCATAAACTGAATCTCAATTATTCATATTAGATTTACATTAATCTTTGATGGTTGTAGTATATTTTTGAACAGACCGATGATAGAGTACACAAAAAGGATGAAATATAAAATGTTTATCCCATCCACTATGAGGTCTCCCAAAAACCGCTCTCTATTTATCAAACAATAGCATCATTGACTTATGTGAGTGATATTTTGATCATGGCCAGTGGGAGCCTCTAGCCACATAGTTCTTAATAGAGGAACATCATGGATTTACAATGCATCAACTTGTGATTTCAAAAAAATTAATGGATCATACCCATGTCTATGGGTACGATTTCTAGTATAGGTAAGTTACATACCATTCCAAAAACTATATCATGCACATAGAGGTAACAAACATTAATCACATGTATCTAACTACACCCTTGGCCTCGAGGTACCTAATATTATCTTGGATTTCATAGGAGCAGTGGTAGTAGAATGTAATTATAGTGATGTACATCTCTAACAATTCAGCTTGGGACACTTCTAGATCCTCTTACATAACCTCTTCCCTAAGGAATACCCTATCAACCGCTGAGAGTTCCATAGTTAAATTAATTTTATTAACATGATATCCCATCTACATATCTACAATGACTCCCCTCTACTATGCACAAGATCGGGTAGTCAAAATCCTTATTACCATATTATCCCCAAGAATATCAATGCCTGACTCCAAGCCAGGTGTATCCCATGTGTTTATCCTCTGTTACTAGTCCCTGATATTCTGAATGTGTATATGTATAACTCTACAATTATAACTATGGAAGTTTTCATTAATCAAACATAGATAATTTCTATAGTCCATGATAATCATCACTAGTTTCTGATACATACTTCCCCTATGGAAATAAGGTATTCATAAATTGATCTCTACCCAAGAATTTTCAATATGTAGTGATACAAAAGGGTACCAAACTAGCTATGATCTATTTATACAGTCCTCAATAATAATTTTTCCATGAAGGAATTCTTCAAAAATCATGTCAAGAATACATCTTATAAGGTTAGTAAATTCTAATGTACACTCTGGAACCAAAATTATACCCTATTGTAGGTAGAATAGCTCCTGAATATGCACCATCCATAACATAGGTGGGTAATACCTATCTTTAAAAAGGTGATAAATTAGTTTCCATTGGATTCTTTCCTCACAATGAGTATGGATGATAAAATTACACCATTAATTTTATGTGATATGTATATGATTGGACACTATCACTAAATTCCTATCATAAGGTGTTTGGTCTATGTAAAACACCCATGTCAGTACCTCAATCCAATCCTTCTTGCACTCAGGTCCTAGATCACATTGGAACATAGATGACTTCTATTTATAAAACTCATACAGAGCAATTAAACATTTTGTATATGCATCATATCAATATAAAATTATTTTATTGACAAATTATCGAAGAAATTATTCATGAACTGTTTGTGGTGGGTCTGATCGATGCAAAAAGGGAAAGTATATCACTCTCGTCATTCCTAGTGGGGGAATCTCATTACCTAGTCCTTGGATATAATCCTTATCACTAAATTGGTTTAAAAAGTCATGCTTAATCCCTAAAATGGGCACATCACAACCCTACATTAAGATCCTCAATATTTTTCTTCAAAGATTCTTGTTCTTATTGTTAGGATGAACAATGATAATAAAATAATATATTGAAAGATGAATCAAGATGGTAAAAAATGAGGATAAATTCGTACATGATGTATGAATTATTTAATTATACCCTAAATTTTGTTTGTTTGAGCTATGAGTTGATAGGTATGTTATCTGAGTCTCTGTGAATGTATACAAAATCTAATAAACCAAAACTAGTTTCCCTGACATGAAAGATGAACAAAAGACCCCATGAAAGTATTCACCTATATTCCCAAACCATTCTGACAAGATGCATAACTTCAAACTACAACAATAAGATAGACTTATTCTAATAGCACTCTTTTATGACCCAAACTATTGGGACACTAAATTGTATAATATTAATTCAAGTGTTCCAACCTTATCCCACCTATAATAAACCATCTGATTTTGAGCAACATCAAGTAGTCACATCACAAAATATGGGAGTTTTTATCCTAATACACCTATACATAATCACATGTATCCACATAGGGTATATCAATTAATGTTGAAAATGCACTAAATTCAATACAAAAGATAGATACAACACAAACTAATCATACATGGAGTATTATTGAATGAAATTACATAAATTGAATGGACGAGATAAAGTAAATACATCCCAAGGGTATAACCAACCTAATGCCATTGGAATATAAATATTACTCCACAACACATGAGTCCTGAACATGAATCCCTCATGTGTATGTAACCTTCAATTACCACTATGGAATCATAGAACCATTTAGATATCTATTAATATCACTTCCAAAATATCTATTTTCGATATATGATGTGAAACATGTGGGAAAAATTCCCCTATGGGGATCAGTATATATTTACCTAATAGAATTCCCAAAAAATTTAAAAAGCTAAATAGGATGTCCATTTAGCTCAAAAACAAAAAAGGCATGGGTAAAAACTAGATATGTTATAAATTTCATGAACATGATATATATATGTCAGTACAAATATGAAAAACTATTTTATAGGATAAATAACCCCAACAAGTTTACAAAGAACCAATACTACCAATCTTAGAAAACCCATGTCATCTCATCGATATTAGCGGGAGACCTTCAACTCACCACAATGTCAATGTCAGGTAATGATGTACCAATCAATAATTAAGGACATAAATCTTATTAAGAAAGAATTTCAAAAAATTAGTTACTTGAATTCATTAATAAATGATCCATTCTCCACTGAATCATTTGACACCGATCAAATCTTTCAACCCTATGGGGGATATGCACCTTGTTGGGTTCAAGGGAGTGTCATTAATGTGCCTAAAATATAATGGACCAATTACCTTATCTTGTGAATGAGTTCTAAATTCAATAATACTCTTCTGATCTTGTTCCCTTTTATAAACACCTAGATTGTGGAGTACCTATCCCCATGTACTCTATATTATTCAAGCCCAAAACATGACACTGACCATAGGGAGCTAGATTAAATAATCTAAAAAAATATTCAAGATAGATAAATAGAACATATTATTGTGATATTTATGGTAATATTTTTATGAAGGGATCTTTATTTACCCAAATCCATTAAAAAACAAAAAATTATAAAAACACCCACGACGGGATTGATGTAGGTTATTCCCCTATAAGGATTTGATGAAATTATGATGCAATGATTACTATAAGGAAACAATTATTAACACTTTGAGACTTAAACTGCTCACAAAATTTATGAAATCTACAGCATAGATATTTCGTCAAATCAATATCCATCAATTCCACAATAATATTTCTTTTATTACTGTGAACACATTCATATCGTAGCATAGTTTCTCCTCATAGTCTTAAAACTCCAAATCCATGATAAAATTCATATTTAGTTACATTATCTTATTATATAATCACACATATCAATATTTTTTGGGTAATCAGGGCATAAAATAATGATTTACGGTGTGATAATGTCAATAAAAACACTAAAAAATTCCAAAAGGACACATGTTACATTGTCACATTCCTTTTAATATGGAAACATGATTCTATAATGAAATCTCACAATAATCATCACCACCATACAATGATTCCATTCCCATATCACACCGTTGTTTCCAAGAATCATTACTACTACCCACCCCTATTATGCCGATGAGCTCCATTTTATTAAACAAGAAGATATAAAGTGGAGAATAGATGGAAAATAGAGAAAATATGGTTATTTTAACAATATGATTATATTATTCAAAATGTATATTTTAAAATTTATATTTTCATATAAATTAATAGAAATTATAAGCAATGAAATCTTATGTAATGTAATGAATTGAATGCAAACTTGATACTAGAAAAATAACAATAATAGCATGTATTAATTGAACATAGGATTTCGAAATATTCCAAACTTATAATCTACCCATAATCATTTGTTAAATATATTTTCAAAATACACTAAAGGATTAACACATAATCTTAGATGGGTGAAGAGATCAGTAGGCCATATTGGAACCTAAATCACATGATTGATTTCCTATAAGTTGAGAGAAGAAATAAAAAATTATAGAGTGAAAATGTTCAACTATTATTTATAATAAACATATGGGTTTTCATGATCAAAATGTAACAAGGTATATCACATCATAATGGTTGTCAATCAATCATGACTTGAAAACAATTGAACCATAGAATCCCCTCATATCCCCTTGTTAAAAATAATTTACTCTCATCAACATCATTCAGATCGAGAACATAAAGGAATAATTTATGATTTCATGTTGAAATCAATGAACCTATGGTTATCCTAGAATGAACCAAATGTTTTCTTAACCAGAGCCTAAAAATGGACATTATGCAGTGCATACCACTATGTTGTAATGCCTCCTATTCATGTTAAATCAAAATCCCCATGAATCATTATGCCATAACCTATATCACTATGAAACAAGGATAATAATCATTAGAAAAACAACCTCACATTACACAATGATACTTTAATGGAGTTCTCGGTACCTATAGTGTACCCATTCTAGCATTATTAGCCACCTGATGGATCACATGGAATGTTATCCGCAATACCAAAAGTAAATCAGGTACTTAGTACTTGTACATTGGGTGTTTTTGAGAATTTTCAAAAATGATATATGTACTCAAACCTAGTTTGTTCACTAGAAAGGGAGACCCCATCCCCCATCAACAACTCCAACATTCCCAATTAATTAAAATAAATGAAGCAACTTTGAAGTTAGATTTAAAACACACCTATAAATGTATATGGTTCTCCAAACACCCCAAGACATGGTTGATCATCCTGAAGTGGTGTCATCAAGGCTTAATGAAATATAAATCTAGCCATTTCACCCAAATATCATACTCATTCTCCCAAGTCTCTTGACAAATACACAAGTACTTCCATTCCACATGTACATAGTGACATTTTTCTTTTGAAGGGTCTTCTCACTATGGTATAGTATATGCACTATTCAGTCCTGAATAACAGTTTGGGATATAGACTGACATAATCAATACTGATAACAAGACATAGATAAAGATGGTATGTATTGAGTTTAGATACATGTAAAACATTACTCATAATACAAAAACTCTAATGAGTCACTTATTTGTAAGCCATAATACCGACCCTCTAAAAAACATAATTGAACCCATATATATGGGAAACATCTTCCCCACCTACTAAATATGATGGTGTCCCAACTATGGAGATACCCATAAGAAAACCTATTTTCCTATCTCAAAATCAATAGTACGAAATCTTCAGTAATATACGAATTAATCATTCTCTATAAATGAACTAACCAATTTTGGATCAATTAGATAAGATTTTACATCTCTTGAATGAGACTCAGTATAATAATATCCCACTCCTACACCTCTAATGAACACCTAAATGATTATAATGACATTACAAGTAAGGATATGAGGTGTTATATTTTAATTGAGGAATGTAAACTATTTTTATAGGAAAACTAAGTTAAAGTGACATACGGCTCAAATTAATTGTCAAAATACTGGATAGATTCCCACAAAAATTTCCTCTAATATTAGGATAATATTTTTAGAATTACCATTAGTATAAGGATGGTATATTTCACTTAAATTCAACTAAGTATCATGAACATTCTATAAAACATGTTAGAAGCAAGATGTGAATTAGGGTATCTAAACCAAAATGATTTTTCTAGGAACAACATAAATATATACAATATCCATGTTGTAAAATAAAGATTTCTCATGAAAAAACTGGGTCTCCCTAGTATATTATTGATGTTTTACCTTCATCAACTAATAAAAAATAACCCATACTACATCACATTCTTGAGGTGAGATCTCCAACCCCACCAAAAAATCCAACTTCACATCATCCCATCCATATTTGTATATATAATAGATAAAGATTCCCTACAGGTAGCTGATAACAAGACTTCACATGCCGACAAGCATAGAATAATGGAATGAACGCCACCCTATCATTCCTTATCCCAAACCAACTACACTGGATACATATATCATGGTACATCTTCGTAATCCTCAAGTGAACATTCCAAATTAAAGGATGTGAATCCAATATCATTTTCACACACAAGCTCTTATATACTACTGCACAACCCTATACATAATAGGACATACCATTATCATGATACTAATTAGGTGGTAGCTCCCCACCACATACACTATATATTATAACTCTCTAGTTTGAGTTTGTTAACAAAATATTCTTTCAACCTATATATGAGTGAAGAGGTAATAAATAAATATATGAGATACACCCTATTCTAACAGTTCAAAACATTAAGATACTTATAACTGAATAGTCTCATCAAATTTTATTCACTACTAGCCTTCTAAAAAACTTTCACCTAAGTCTTCATACTGAACACATCAACCATGAAATTCCCCTTCCTTTGGGTATGCTCCAAATTAAATTAAAAGGACTGAAGGTAATCAAGTCACCTCATCCATAGAAGGTTTATGATACATTTTAAAAAAATATTTGAGGATATTATAGTTGGCACACACTAGGCACCTCACTCCTATAAGGAAATGACATCAGTAACTCAATATATTCAGTACCACCACTGGCTATAAATTTTGATACAGATATGTTTTATCATACTACCTCATCTTCCTCAACCCAAAGACAAGAACACAATCATCTTACACCAGACAAAATTCCAAAATAAAGTGGGGTGCATCATAGAACAAGGTGTACACCTTACATGACACAGGTAATGTCAAAATTAGTAGATAATTAAACATTCTCTTTAGATCTTGTAATGCTCCCTCATAAAGGTCATACCACTCAAAAATCACCCCTTTATTGGAAAAGGTCATCAATAGCACTTCCAAATATGATAATTCTAAAACAAATATTACATAATAGACTAATAATCATAATAATCTATGGATATCCAAAACAATATTGGCTATATCTTAAGAATCCAGGGCCATAAAATTCCCAAGTTCCACTAATATACTTTCCTCTGATATCATCCTCTCCAATACGTGAACCCTATTAATCAAAATCCAACTCTTTATGAGAATGTATCATAGCTAATAGTATCTTATTATACCCAAAATGATATCTAAATAATTAGCACGATCTTCCCATACTGAGGAGAACAACATGATTTCAATGATAAGAATGACCATGAATGAATCCAAATAATAATAAAAAATACAATTTATAAGGTCCATATACCCTATTAGTGTGTTTTAAATAAAAATGATATCACAAGAAAATCATACATGACATACATTCTCCTAAAAGAAATAATAAAAATATCAGAGGATATCACTTTCACCATGTGATAACCCAAACACAACTCAATCATATATAACCCCTTACATCCCTTCACCTTGTAAAACAAATAATCTCTATGAGTATGAGAACATTGGTTCTTGACCATCAATTGGTTAAACCTCCAATAATTCCATTAAAATCATATTATATTTTTTGAATTATTTCTAAAAAAGGAGTAGCCCATGGGTATTTTACTGGGAGAGTGAATCACTTCTCATTATGATCGTTCTATTGAATATTCATGTATCTAAGATCCTAAGGATCCTTGTAAAGAGGAATTGATATGGTCATTGTAACTAGAATAACCATGATCATAAACTAAACATCTATCTCAAGTGGAAACCAATGGAAGTACTCTTGGAATATGTCTTGGAACTAGTTAATTATTTTATGAAATACCACCTTCAATGTATCTTAATTTTCCAAAAAAATACAGTACAAATTATTAAAAATCACCACAAGTTATCGATTTTGAATTCTTGAATGGCATATCTATATTTTCCACTCATGAACATGTGTATAAAAACCACCCTCAGATGATATTGAGAAAAATCATATGTGAAAAAATTCAATGTGTCTATCATACTCGGATAACCAATCTATTCTAAATATCATATCAAAACTACGTTTCTTTAACCTACAGAAATACAAGATAAATTTATATCCACTGATGATGAGGTCACACTCAAAAATTATTTGAATATCCTAACATCTCACCCTAAAGTGTGTATCTATAGACATCACCCCATAAAGTTACTATATCACTAGTGCCAAATCTCTAGAAAAAGGGTAGATAAAAACAATTACAACAAACATGTGTAAAATGAAGAATATATTAATGTATATTCTCCTATGTTCATACCTCGAACAATTTGTGGCCCCTCACTATGATCATATTTTTTAAAACTTGATAAAATAATGCTGGCCTATACTCATGACCTTTCCCTGGACTCTGGATATCTAAAAATCATGAAGCTCACTACTCGACTATGTCTTCATACCTTGGGAATGTGGAATACCTCCATACCCATACCCATCATAAGAACACAATCTACTAACTTATGGCACAACAATGGATCTAGACACTGATCCATGAGGTTATCCATCACCATGAACACAAAAATATTGAGAAGAACATTGAAAAAAACACTTTAGATTCCCTATATTGCAATAATAATGACACTTCATGGGAGGTTAATGGAATTTCAGTCATGTATGCCCTAAAAATCCATACCGATAATGTATAGATGAAGTACAACCACATTGGGAAGAGGAATATCCGTGACCTAAACTAGGCACTCCATCAGCACATTGATGATAATAACTAGAACACTAATTTCATCTACATAGAGATCCATTTATGGACCCAATATATGAACCCCATTGATCAAATTTTATATCCTCAACCAGGATCCTCTCTAAAATAATGGAATGATTCATGTCCATAGAAAAAGATATATGTTGAATTTTATTAACTAGAAAAAAAATTTAATGTCACATACAATAATAAAATAGGAAAAAAACTATTGGTATAATTACTTATTAATTATAGTGAAAACTAAATCAACTCAATAAAAAGGGATGCATTATCCGTCACTAACATGATACTCTAAACTAGATTCATAAAAACCCAATAATTTTCAGCTCTCAATATCCTATGAATGAATTTATTTAATAAATGATCACAAAATTACATTTATTAAATTACCATATAAAGATATTTTTAGACTAAGACTTCACACGAATTCCCAGATGGTAATAATAGAATATACACAAAGAACATCACCCACCTCTCAGGTGGTATATCAGGATGATCGAAGGTAGTCCTCCTAGAGCTAATCCAAATCTCAATTGCCTTAATTCCACCCTATATTACAAATAGAGTGGTGTAATAGAACTATAATTCAATAGATCATACATAAATTGAATGTTCCACGAGAAGGGAACCCGACATCATAAACAAAATAACATACAATAGAAACTCTCAGAGATGCTGATCAATTTGAGGAATAAAGAAAACCAGGGTATCCATATCAAAAATCAATGTGGAATTATCGTTCTTTCCCTCATATAACTAAACAATTTTTTCTATGGTGGGTTTTCATTATATTCAAATGAATATGACTCAATATTACAACTATCATTGGTTTAGATATAATAAATATGATATGTAATAACATGTACATAATCCAGATACACAATTCAAATAACCTAACTTAATATGGGTCCTCAATAACACAAGTGATATCTTTAGATTTGACTACCTACTTTTCCCAAGGTTATATATTAAGATACAAATAAGATTCAAATTTTTAATTTAAATACCTTAGAAATAGAAATAAAATTAAAATTCCAAATAATTTGATTGAAAATAAAATTTATATTGGAAAATTATATATATGTTGTGGTTGGAACATCAAATAAAATAACCATATGTCACAAGAATGGTTCTCTATTCAAAGGATGACATTAGATTTCATTTGAATACTATTTTCCAAAATTATTCATGATTGCATTCTATCTTTCCAACATATTCCATGAGTAAAATCAAATATTATATATTTATAAAATAATGAATCATTTTTATTAAGATCAACTCATACATTATAGTGAAAACCAGAAAAAAAATCCCTTCCCCATTAACCAAGTCCTTCTTAATACATGGTTAAGCTATGCCCATTCATATGGGACATCTTAGATTATAAAAACATTCTATTCTCTATCTACCATATCTATGAAAGGAAGATAAAAGAAAAACAAGACAATGATACAACTATAACATGCCTAGCCTGGTTCAAATACACCATGATTGAACCAAGTTTCATATAGCTTTAGAGTTATTCATCAAACACTAGATGCTTTTAGAATGTTTTGAAGTGATATATATAAAGTGGGGATACTGGAACCACTTTGGTCCAAATGACTGAAAATAATAGTTAATGCAATATAGAAATGGTCATTTCAATAATAAAGTAGTATGATGGGAACATCTCATTTTTAAAATAATGAAAGGTAAATAACATGAAATTGAGTTATAAAAAAGATATTTAATTTAATTTCATTATATACATTAAGGTTATGGATTCCCATTTTATGAACATGTATATGACATGTAAAATGAACAAATTAAAGGAAATTATTGAAAAATTGGGTCTTGAGTCCCTATATTATTCTATCTCCTGACTACATCAAGGATCCACTTTCTCTCTTATCCAATATAATTCCCTTTATAATACATGTTCCAATAACCATGATTTCTACTCAACCACTAGGGATCTCGAGCTATGTGTGAGTAAAACATTGTAATAACCCACTAATGATATCCCTAAAATAATTCTAGTATATACTGGTGCATGTATGCTATGATATGATCATAACTAAATAATAGGCAGTGATAGGGAAACAAATATGTTATAGAAATAGTTACTACATAACAAATTGAGAATAATTATACATTCATTTTCTAGAAATATGGTATCTCTGATCACATAACATGATTATTGAAAATGAATCATGTCCCAAGTTGAATCATGGAGAATATCATCCTTTCAATACATTAAATATATATCTTGTGATTTATATCAGGATAATCAAGTCACATTAGTGTTCATTGAACATAATTTATTATTAGTTCATAACAGTCCTTGAATCCCAATGAAATACCCCATAATTTGGTATCATGTCCTAAATACATCATCAATAGAGGGAATATAATCTCTATATAAGAATAACCATATGTGGAAAATAATAAATAGTCCTTAAAATCAATACTATGGTGGAATCACATCGCAGAATCAACTATACTTGTGTGGGAATTCTGTAAGGATTTGTTTGTGACATTGTTTTTGTTTTGTTTTGGGGCATGGTGTGGGTCATGATATTTCAATGTTTCACCATTTAGAAGTGGATGTATAATCACATTATGAAGATTTATATTCTCATTATTAAGGTTCCAAATTTATTATTATGTAAGGTATTTGTTGGGTGAATCTGACATGAACCCTTCTATTTTATCTTGCATGATCCTTGATACACCATATGGGGTGGTATTGAATCATGATAGTCTTGAGGTGTTTCTGCTTCATCATGAATGTTCCTTTAGTTTAATTTTCCATGAGGGTTATTTTGGAATAAATAAATTGGTGGTAAATTTCTATGTGCTAACTATTTTTGATCAATTATGTTGTGATGCCTTTTATTATGATACTGTTTGGTTTAAGCTTCACCGGGTTAGAAGGAGAAGGTCAATGGTCACACCATCATCCTTGAGAGTTATATTGTCATGGCATAGTGGTATTAGTTTCATGAAGTCCCTTATTATTAATAATGATTTTAATGTGTTTTGATTCCTAATATTTGGGTTAAAACACATCTTGGTTTTCAAATAGAAGTTGTATTGCATCATGGTGGCCTTTTTAATGCAAGGAAATTTTAATTTTCCCACAAATATTATAAATTTATTGATTATCATTAATTAATTCTTATTTTCCTGGCCTCCTTCAATCCATGAGAGACTAGTGACTCATATTTTTAGATCTTTATCCACCATTTGATTCATTGTTTCCATCGTATTCAAGAGATCATCCTCTTTGAGATATTAAGTTATTTTTTTATATTCTAGATTTTGTTCATTGCATTTCATTTTAGGTAGGATTTAATGGTATTGATGAATTAGTTTTAGGGTTCTTGTGTAGTTGTTTTGATGGTTAATAGTCACGAGTCTTCCTTTTGGTTGATCCTCGTGTGTTGTGTGGTTATGATTAGAGTTTTCATCTTGTTCTTGTTCAAAAAATGTTAAAGCTTTGGTTTAGGTAGGGTATTGAAGACAATTTTTTTATATTATGTGTAGACTATGGAATTATATGAATTTTTTCCATTATTTAGATGGTATGGATTATCCTAAAAAATAATATTAATTTAAGAAAAAGAAATTTATGGGATGATGGTGTTTTCTGTGTGATTTATGAAGTTCCACAATATTTCTTTTACAATGATGGGTTTTTTTGATGTAGTTTCTATGTAATATACGATTAATGTTTTGAAAGAAATTTATAACTATTATTGATATGTTAGAATCACCTATAATAACAGGCAAATCATATGAAAATCTAAATTAATTGGTTGTTTGTAAATTTTGATCTAATGCGTAAGTGTCTGGCCTTGAAATTTTGCATTATTATGAATGAATGATTAACACAGAGTAATTTAGCAGAATTACTACTAAATTTCCCCTTCCTTTATATTGTGTATAGTGTATTTATCATTGTTATTATAAGGGTGATAGAAAATTAATCTTTTTTGATTATTTTTTTGTAATTTCATATTTGGTATAGTTGGTTGGGTTCAAAAGAAGTGGTTTTGTGGAAAATATTGTTGTTTTTAATGTCTTTAGTGGAGATTGATGTGGATGTGGTTTGGTTATTATGGGGGGTGATATAATTTCCTATTGGAATGGTATATGGTTTTAATAAATTAGTACGATAATGGGTGATGGAATAGAATTTATAAATGATGAGCTAGTAAGTAATTAAGGGTAATGGTTGAAATAGTTGTTTTTAATAAATGGTAAAGACTGGGATAAATTCGAGTAATCATTAATGAATGTCTTGTAAAAATAAGTGGGTTAATGGATTGCTATATCTTATACATGGATAATGATTGTAATTTATATGGTATCAAAAATCATATAAATTATAAAGTTAAATGAAATTAATAGCTGGTAATTTCAATATAGTTTATTATTAAATTTAATGGGGGTAATTTGTCAAATGCTGATGAAAAATATCAGTTAGTGAGTGGTTGTAAGAATGTGATGGGTGATGTGGGTGTTTGTAGTGTTGATTTTGTGTTAATCCATAGTTCAAGATTCTCTGTGACCATATAATTATTATATTCGTTTGTTATTTCTTACACACCACCACCTATGTTTGGTCACTAGGCCTTCCAATTTGATATTTTCGTTTTGTAGATTTTTTTTATAGATTTAGTGGAAAACCACAAATATTCACCAAACCAGTGTAATAAATTATACTAAACAAGACATTATTAGACCATTCTCATGATTTTTTATAGTGTTAAAACATTTCACTGTATGTAAACTCCATTCAATGTAAATTTCTCTCACATACAGATCACATGTTATATTGTATTATATGAAGTAGGACATATTTTTCCATGATTAAATAAGATATTTAATTATAATATCCCCTTAAATAAAAATATATGTTAAAATATGATCTTTTTTATTGATCCATGCTGTTTTTTCATCATTGTTTTCAATTATATGTCTACATTATACATTATATTTGAATCCTAAAGTGTGGAGTATGGGGACAAAGACACTTCCAAAATAGATTCATTAGACTGCAGTAATAAATTCATGGTATTTTCAAGATTTCTTCCATATAAGTATTGGAATAAGTCTAACTTTCATATCTTTTAGTACCAAGACAATATTTTCAGGAACCCTTTTATCCTTATCATCTTCCTCATCCCTTCAAAGATCACTTTCAAGAGTTGGCTAAAGGTAGTTTGGAACCTCCATTGGAAAACTTGCACCTTTACATGAAGATATAATATGTAAATTAGATCCTTAATGATTATTTAACATTTCGTTAAACATCAATATGGGAAGATTGGATTAATCATTCACATTTATGGTTTTCAAAACTTTGTTGATCATGTAACATCTTATATTGAATCCACAATATATAACATTAATTACACCTTATTGAAATATTTTTATAGTGTTACCATTCAATTCCAAATAAGAGAAGTCTATTATATTTTAATCCACACCATAGAGCTACTAAACTGAATCAAAAGATCCTTCTATATAAACATAGTCATTTTTCAAAACTTGTGTATCCTTAATGCTGATTTTATTTCTCCTCTACTCCAAATTTGGTGATTTCCATCCCTCAGAATCATCATCACCCGTGACTTCTTTACTAAGGATCTGAAACTTGTTATACACCCTAACTTCTACAGAGGTCTCATATAAATATTTATCATCATCTGAGGATATTGTAAATCTATACACTAAATCAACTAATTCATGACCCCAATTCAAAACATGACATTTATTTTCTTAAAATTAATGTTCTTTACAAGTCCACAAGCCATGAGGTTTTGAGTAAGACAAACTACCACTATATGGGCTGCCAAAATTATTGTGGTACCTACAACCGGACATGAGGGTATACTATTAGAGGTATCCTCTCAATTAATGGGAGATTTTAAATTCCACATACCATTAATACTACTTACAGTCATAGGGGGGTTTATTTATTTGAAGCCTCATTCTTCATTATTTGAGCATAAGCTGAGACCCCAGCTTACCCAATCCAACAAGCCTCCCCATCTATAGAATTCTATTTGAGAAGGATTTATGACAGCCTCACTGATCATGTTTACCATATGAATAGGGTAAAATCCCTCTCTAATAAACACATACATCTTTGAATGACCATGATGACATTCCTTTTGATGGTTTCTGAGATAATTACAATAAGAGTCGTAATTGGACCATGAATCAAAATGGGAAATTTGGTGATGTCAAAAATCCTCACCAACCACTATCAAAAAATTTTATATTATGTCTTGGATATATTAACTTCAACACAAATACTAGAATATAGAGGATGACATAATTAAAATTTTCCATAATCATATAATAATCAAGTACCCACCAAATTATCTTTAATATAAGGAATCACATTATTTTGGGGAACAAGATGAAAATCCAGACACTTACAAAAATCAGCATGGAATGAGGATATTGTTTAATGTGAAGTATATAGATCCATATAAAAATTGAAAATAAAAAATCATCAATAAAAATAAGGAAATTATTTAAAGAAAAATAAATGAATTATTTAATTGAAAATTAAAATGAGCATATAGAAAGGTTCTAACAAGATGGTATTAGAATGATCCTATAATTCCCATGTACTATTGATGAATCTATAAACAAAATTTATCCTCAAGAGACTTCATTTTAATCTAGAATCTAAGGAATGATCAGTTAATATTATTGTCTTGGTGAATTTGATGAGTGAATGAAGAATATTTAGAGACCCAAAATATAGAGAAGATAACTTTAGGATGTTGGATATGAAAGGAAAGTTCTTTAGAGATGATGGTTTAGTGAATGGGAAGAAGTTCAAATGGAATTATGAACAGAAACCATAACGTCCCCCCAATGGATAAGGGGTCAGAGAATCATCCATCACCCTCTAGGGTATCACGATCTCAATAGAGGAGTGGTGAAATGTGGGTAACTAAAAGTTTAGGTTCAAAAACAAAATAGGTTGTCTATCATGAATGTCAACCATATGAGGACATGGGATACATGTTTTCTCCATATAAACAATGTTATAAATAGAATATATGGATGAATTCTCCCTCTAACCTACTCCTACAACATACATAACACTATCTTTGTAGGATCATGTTGGTTTTATATATATGGGTTTCAATGAATTTAGGTTTTGGAGTACATATGTGATAGATTACATGATTATGTGGTTGTAATGTAGATATGTGGTGGGGGTTATGCATGGTAGAAGGAGGGAAAATGGTTGATGTCCTTCATGTTCACAATACCCTACTATGATGTGGATGTAATGTGCAGTTGTGATGTGGGTATGGTTTGTTGTATATGTTTATGATATGTAGATGTGTGGATATGTTGTTATGAAGTTATATGGAAAGGTTAGAAGAAGATTACATATATTATTGGTCTTTAAGAGATACCAGAACAACATGGTAGTGGATGAGGGGAATCTTCATGACATATATTCTTTTTATACAATGTTATTGTAGTTGAAGGTTATATTGGGGGAGTATTTATTGGTTAGATTGGTTGACCGATGAATTGATATAGGTGTATTCTTTTTCTAATGATTATTTATTGAGGAACTAGTGTGTTTCTTATATATTTTCTTAAGAGGTTTTATGTGGGATCCTAAAAAGTAAAATTGAATTATAACCCTTATATATAAATAAATATATATATTGATAAGTTTTAAGAGGGAGTTATTGACTAAGTTGGACATTAATATCTTGAGGATTGATGTTTTTGTCGGTTTTTTGTCCAATAAGATTTTCTAGTATTTTATTTTGGATAACTTCTTTATGTATGACATTTAAATGTATTATGTATCTATTGTTATTAAAGATTATATCAATTTTATTTGTGTTTTATTATTGTTCACAGTATTTATGAGATAAATACCAACAATTTTGTGTTTTATACCCGTCATTCTAGTCCACATACTATGAACTAAGAGTAGAAGGATTCAGGGATTACACTCTTTTTCACTGATGTCCATTGATGGGTTCCCAGTAGGGATAGTTCATGGAATCATATTGTACAACATATATCAAATTAAGTAATATCATAAGCAATTTGTTTTGGAATTTCAGAATCCATGATATAGGGATATCATGAAATTACCTAATCCTATCATATTATAAGATATGACTATATTGTAAATTTATGTTATAAACATTTTTCAATGATAAGGTATATATTATGATTCATATATCTTCTTAAAATTAATTCTAGAATATGAACTTTATGTGTTAGCCTTGGTGTTTTCTTCAAAATAAGATATCAGTAATTACATAAATTTCATATAATTAATCATATCATAGAATACATTGAGTGTAAACATTATAAAGGAGTTTGGTTGAGGGGTTACAAGTGTTATAACCATATAATTAATTGAACATTTCTTAACAATAAAGAAAATTAAATAAGGCTTTGGGAGACAAATATAGGATTATACAAAGGAATGTAAAACCATTGACATGGTTTTCTAAGAACCTAAGCATTTAGTCGATTCTTATAAAGATATATGACCCTTATTCTGTTTTCACCTAAGAGGTACTAGAATACCATGGTTTTAAAGAGGTTCCTACCCAATCATTGGGTGATTTAGGTCGGCAATGGATACATCATGAAGGAATGATCACATTTGGTTCTTCTTAGTGTCCTTCAATAATTTCTTAGTTAAATATGGGATATTCGACCTACATTGTTGAAAGTTACATAAGTTATTAATTTAATATTATACATGGTTTTAGTTTTTTATCATGGATGGACTTGGATTGGGGTTTATTGGTGACTTTTTATTCTTTAAAAAAATGTTATTCAATCCTTAGAAACTCATTAGTGGTGTTATATCATTAAATTATTTAAATGATTGACAAAGTTAGGTTTAAAATTAAGAGTAATAGATTTCATATTTGGAATCATTATATATGATATATCTTTTTAAGTGTATTACGTTATGGTTTAGGTTATCCTTATCAGTGATATAATCAAAACATATGGTATATATTATCAGAAGAGGATAAATGTTATAAATTATTATGTTTTTGATATATATTTTTCAATGATATATCTAGAGATATTGCATCAAAATTATAATTTCTAATTTTAGTATTCATTAAAAAACATCATATCAAAAGGTGATACCAGAATTATCCTAAGATAGGATTATTATTCAAAATATATGATATATGTTATCCTAAATTATGATAGATAATGTTTAGCGTAAATAATGATTGATAACACTAAGATAATGCATCATTGGTTAGTGAGTGTTAATCGTAAAATAAAATATATGTTATAGTTTATCATATCTTATGAGATAATGTATGTTAATAAATAAAATTTGTAGAAAATTGTCATTTTTCTTAGTTTTCAATTGCTAGTTTTATTATAAATGTTATAACATTTTTAAGAATTATGTAAAAAATAATTTTTGAACACTTCATTAATGTTCAAAGTGTTTAAAAATCAATTATTCTCAAAATAATTTTTGATAAATTTATATGATGATGGTTTAAATAATAATAAATATATCATATTTTTATTAAGTAAATGTTTTACATAATAGAAATGGAGTATAAAATTTTAATATTTAAAATATCATATACTAAATTAAATTTAGTAAAAAAGGATAATTTTAAGTTGTTCATATTGGAAATAAATATGAAGTTCTTATATTTATTTAATTATAAAATATCAATAAGGCATCAAAAAATAATGATAAGATTGTAATTTATAAAATTTTGAGTTGTTCATAAATATAAATATCATGTCTATATCTATAAATTCTTAGTTTATTTAATTTTATTCCCTTATTTATTAACAAATATAAATTTTTTATTATAAAAAATGTTTTCTTTTGCTTACAGTGTAAAACTGTTTTAATAAATTATCATACATGAATTTAAGGAGTTACATGCTATGTGGGATACATGATTTATTATTATTCTACCTTGAAATTGACTTGTACATGGATATGACCTTGAATTAATAATCTAATTACATTTTATATATATCAAGTGTTACATATATGATGGAATTAAGGGATAATTATATTTAAAAAACATCAGTTAAAAGGATTTTTGGGTCATAATTCTCCTTGACCAATGATTTTATAAATTTTCAAGAAAATTTAGGATTGGGTGACTATTCTTCCATGCTTTCTCTTATGGTAAATTGTTGTTTTATATGATTCTATTCACCTAAATTAAATAGTTTCGTGTAACATATTCATAGGATTGATTTTGATATTAATAAATATTATTGTTTTTTTATTTGGGTTAGTTACATATGTTTTGAGTTGGATAATGACTTACACATCATTATTGTTAGAAAATATTCATTTTTTTGGAAGGACTACGGCTCAAAACTAAATCATTTGATTTATGAAAACATGTAAATGAAAAACAAGAGATATCATTGTTAGATAAAAACACTTAAAAATACTATGTGTTTGATTCATTCTTAGGTAAACACATTTCAATTCATCCAACCATGTATGTCATGATAATATTGGATTCCCAGGGATTATCTTGTGTGTGGAATGAATATTATAGGCGACCCTAATCGGATAAAGTTCATATATATGGTGTGAACGTTAGGTCAAACTTATATGGTAAGCTTGAATTAGATTGGAATAATTTTTGAATAATGTTGTGTGAATCGATATAATGGATTTGGATAAAATCATATCCATTCAAATATCCAAGATTAATATATAATAATATTAATATGATTGTCTATATAAATACACATGTGATAATAAAAATTATAAATAATCCCAACTCATAGTGAAATATATATCTTGTCCCACTAATGGATATAATGAAACTAAAATGGGTAGTAATTTTAATTGAAGAACATTTAATATAAGTACTTATTAAATTAATTAAAATCATGATAATAATATGATAAAATATTCTGTTGTAGATATACTGGAATAATATTCATCATCAAATATTCCTTTGAGATCAATCCCTGTGTAGTGGAGAAAAATAGAAAACAAAACATAAAAAATATTATTAACCACGAGGGAAAATTCTAAATTTTAGAGCTATACCTTTATATGTAAATAAATATGGGAGATATTCAAGATTTAGATTTATATTCCAACGAGAATCATAAATGAATTACAGAAATGTTTCAAAGGAATTTTTTCATAAAAGTTGACTAAATAAACTTTACTTTCTACCCATATACATAGTTTACATAGGTAAGTTAATGACTTGGAGAGACTTGAGGTTTCTATTTGGACTTATTTATTCTATGTAATTAATTATAAAATTATCAGTAGAATTAATCAAATAGTTAGAAAGAGTTCAATAATGGTTTACCCTATTTGTTAAATGTGTTGAGAATAGAAGAAATGGGTTTGATATGTCTAGGTAGTACTGTTTTATTGAAATTTAAAATTGGAAACAATTCTAACCATAAGATGAAAAGTATGCTAGAAATTTGAACAATGATTCTTCAAGTATCCAATTATAGTTGTTGAATCCTAAATGATTAGACAGGATGTATGGGAAATGTTCCCATTATGGTAATATTATTTATAATACATTAAGAGGTTATAGAATCTTTGTGGAGGATTTATTTGGGTATCAGTGTTATAGAAATCAATTATTTGAATTTGTAGGGTATATGGTACCAAATGAATACATTACAATTTTTTTAATATAAAATAGTTCTAAATTAAGGATTGATTCATTATATGTTTTATTTTACATTCATAAAATGTAGTAAATGTTAAAACTATGGATACTTAGAATGTAAAAATGTATTTTTGGATTTGATGAATCTAAATAAATGATGTGTATAGTTATGTCCTTTTTATTACATGATAAGAGATTTTTTTATTAAAAAATATTAATTATGAATAAAATAATAAGATAAACTTGATATATGTTTCATCAAACTATATAATATGTTTTAAAATAATATGATGATAAAAATGATCAATACATGATAAAAGAGTTGATATAATTTTTATCGAAAATATCTTAGTGAAAGAGACCCGACCATCCATTGTTGATATTTTTTAATGATCATGGTATTCATTTTAGAAAAATATAAAAACAAATATAATACCATATGGGGTATGATTGGAACAATATTATTTTGTATGTATTCAAAATTAATGAAATTATTCATTATTTATTTAACACAATTGATTTTGTGTATGTAAGCATGATATTCCAGAGAGAATAAAGTTTATAAGAGGAACGTGGGAAATTTTTTGGACATGGATAATATAAAATTATAACAAATAAATTATTATATTGGTTCTGATTCAAAGTGAATATAACTTTATATTCTCAAAATGTTTAGAATATGTTGGTAAATAAATATAATGTAAAGAGTTAAATGTAGTTACCAAATTGATCTTAAGGGAAAAGTTTTAATGGAATGGTTCCAATGATAATGATGATTCACCTGAAAAGGTTTTCAATAGAAAATCTATGTTAATAGAATTATAAAATTTCATTTTGAGAAGAAAATCAGTTTGAATACAAGGCTATATATGTTGAACACTTCGAATATGATTTTCAAATCTCACTATTATTAAAATGGAATTTCTTCATAGTTTTTACCCATTAATGTTTTTAGGGGGGGTATCTGATGGTCACATAGAGATGTAAAAATAATTATATTGATATGTAATGAGTTTAAGAAAACTCTAAAGGCGCAAGAAAAATAAGGCATATATCGTGGTCAAATATCTTGGATATGATTAGATGGGTTATTTTTTATGGTTTTATTAGTATTATTAAATGAGTTTAAGAATATAAAATGAATCATATTATATAAAATATAATCTTCAATTTATTATTCTTTCACAAAGGATGCATATATTTTCTTGAAGTGTAATCGTAATTTATCTCTCAATATATGACATTGAGTTATCCCTATGTGATATTCATCAGGGTGTATTATAGGCTATGATGAAATGATCAGGGTATCATGAGTAGGATTTCATATTTATATTTGGAATATTCTCATGTGATACAAAATGAGTTTTGTTTTATACATCCTCTACAAAGTATACAAAATGTGTGTCATGCCCAATGTATTTGGTATACTAGGGGTGCATTATTTATATTAGTATTTCCTCAATAATATTTAATAGAGAAGATAAATATCATGAGAAATAATATAATTTCATACCATTGTAATGATATAATTAAGACTGAATTAATAAGGGGTGGTTGGTTATGTTTTTGAAGATATGATTAATTGAGTTTAATGAAGTTGATATTTATTCTATTGTATGATGAGCATGATTATTGGGGCCTAGATTGAGATATATTGAAGAATTTTATAGTTGTGTATATATAATTGATATTTTATGAAATTATTTAGTGGATAAGTGTTATGTAATGTTCTCATCTATTATGGTGAGTTTTTTGTGATTTATTATCAATATGATTAGTATTTATTTAGAGAATCAAGAATTTATGAGTAACTATAATGGATTCAAAAATATATTCCATGTATGTATTTGATTACTTTGATAGAGGGATCTTATGAAAATGTATTCTTAAATTTGATATGAATAGTGTACATAGGTTTAGAGATACATGTGTCTGATAGAGATCATGCTAGATAATATTTTAGCTTTAGTTACAATGATAATTTTCTTGAGAATACTCATTGTTTACATTTTATTCATAAATATTTTATTTTTTTGGGTAAAAGTTTATTCGATAATAATTGTAGCAGATGAAAGAAAGGTGAAGATTGAAATCTTTTATGGATGAAAATTCACCTCTGGAAATATATGTCACAACCCGCCTTCACCAAAAGAAGGGAAGGGTCAGCAGATTGACAAGCCCTTCCTTCTTTAAGTTGGAGGAGAGATAATGACCCCTGAGACCCGCCTTCAATAGGTCTTGGAGTGGCGAATAGCACCAAGGGTATAGAAATTACACATGAATCGAAGGAATTACCCCTTTTTGTTTTATAGGATCGGGAGATATGATGATGAAACCAAACAACACCAAAACTAAAAGAAAAGTAAAGCCAAAAGTAAACCATTCCCACATGCATGTTCCAAAAGTAAAATCCACAAAGTACAAAAGTGACAACAAGGGTAAGTACCAAAGAATGAGAAAAATCAGTAACAGCAACAGCCCCAAAGGTTTGAGCTAGAATGGTCCTACGCGATCCCCAAAGTCCTCCTGGAAACCTGAAAGCAGTTTTATATACATAGGGTGAGCAAACAAGTATACTCAGTAGGGAAAACCAAAGACTCTAGTGCACAAGTGGGAGAACGTACTAAAGTCCCGTGAAAAAAAGGAGTAAACAAAACACATAACAAGGGAAACTATTCACCCAAGCCTCACCAAGGCACACTCCTAAAATAACGCAAGTCAAGTAATATATATAATAAGAGCACATAGATGTTTGGGTACCCCGCACCACTTTCCAACTAGTTTCTGAGACATCCTATGCATCGAACCAATCATGCCATTCTCACCACAGTCTCACTGCCACACCCGCCCGCACACACCTGGGCCACAACCACACGCAGTCCCACTACCGAATCCCTCCCGCAAACACCTAGGCCACAACTATCACACGTATCCACGCCTGAAAACACCTAGGCCAGAACAACCACCACCACGCCCGAAGACACCTGGGCTAGAAGATCCACTGCCATGCCCGAAGTCACCTGGGCCTCATCCCGAAGACACTTGGGAAACCACCTGCCCGCACACACCTGGGCCATAACCACCACAGTACCCCACCCGAGGGTTCTTGAGAAAATAATGGACCCCAGGACATCATAGCCTGCCCGATGACATTTGGGATATTTGGGAAAGGGAGCAGAAAAGGAGCTAATAACCAGCCACTAATAATAGTGTTGGAAGAAACACCCTCCCCCATGAAATGGGGGTGTTCGGTACTAAGTTCTCAACATGGGTGGGGCGTGAATAAAAAACAAAAAACTACAAATATAAGCATAGGTAAAAAGCACTCACCCAAGTTTCGGTTTTTCTTCACCTAGCCTAAAGGACACAAACAACACTCAAGTTCGAGTCACGACACTCACCAACAAACCCATTTGTCCCTTTCTTTTTTTAATGTTCAGTAATAACGTTCAAATAAGATTATGCACTACTGGGAAACTAACAACATAAGCAAAACCAAGGAAAAGAAACCATCCAAATGTCAATTTAATCATCCACACCTAGTTCTGTTGTAAAGTCACAACAATAAAGGAATAAGTGAGATCCCTCGAAGTACTGGAACCAAAGACAACCCCGAGACAAATCCCCATGTCCCCTCCCACAAAAAGGTTTATCATCAACAGAGGATCCCACCCCAATTTGTGATATAAACAAGGTAACCACCTGGTCTTAAGACTCACAACCACTGAATCCATAACAACATGGGATCCCATCCCCAATTTCATAACCACTGAGAGTATAAAAACATGGGATCCCATCCCCTCCCACATCTCCAGCAATCGTCCCGTTAAAGAAAAACAACCAAACCACTACCACCGACACAAAGCAGGGACATGCCAGTATTTTCAGATTTATAAGATTTAACACACTCCATGATTTCAATTCCGTGTGCTTTAACCAGGGTTATCATAGAAAAGGATTTATCCTAGTGCTTCCAATTCATTTAGCCGAAAATACGTAATTAAACAAAATTCCTTTACACAACAAGGGTTATCCACCACAAACATGATCCATTTAAACATCACCAATGGTAAGGGTTCGTTAGGGAAATAAAAAAACCACCAATGAGCTCGGTTTTTAGATGTCGTAAGCCGTACAATTCAGAAAGAAGATCATAATATAAACCAACATCAATGATCACAACCCCCCTTCTTTCTTTAAAGAATCCGTTCATTATCTTTATTTAGGTCTGGTTTATCCAATTCTACAAAAACAAAAGCATGACCATCCCGCATGATACACAAAAGAGAGAGGTGAAGGAGATATTCCCTACTTGTTGGTCAATGATCGACGCTGAGACCTGGCGTGGAACTTCACGGATAGCGATGTGGCTCACCTGAATAAAAATCACCTCGTCTATCAATGCTTAGGCCGGGTGAGGAACTTCACGGATAGTGATGCGGCTCGCATGAAGGAAGGGTAATCTAGCGTAGGGTGAACGAGAAAAGAAGAAACCCAAGGCGAACCCTTTAGTTTATAAGGGTCGGGGGTGGTTGCGATAAGAACGTGGAACCGCATAAGGAGCGGGTGTCGTTGGTAGACCACACGGCCCCACACGTTATTAAAGGGATCAGGTGGTTTAAAATGACACACAAACTAGTTTAATTCATTAAATACTTAATTAAAACATTTATGGGTGTTATCGGGCTTTAAATCACGCTTAAAGGAGTCCAAATAGGGTTTAAAAACCTAATTGCGCAAGAATGAGCGCCACTGGAAGGAACCCACGGGGGTAGGCCAAAGCCACCGGTAGCTGAGAGCTACCGGCGGGTGACAGCTACTGGTAGTCGAGCTACCGATAGGCTACAGCGATCGGTAGACCGAGCTACCGGTAGGCTGCAGCTACGGGTAGGCCGAGCTACCGGTAGGCTGTAGCTACCGGTAGGCCAAGCTACCGGTAGACAGAGCTACTGGTAGCTGCAGCTACCAGTAGACCGAGCTATCAGTAGACAGAGCTCCTAGTAGGCTGTGGCTACTGGTAGACAGAGCTACCGGTAGGCCTGTTACCGGTAGACTTAGGCTACCAGTAGGCCTACCGTTGGCCAAACTTCATCGAGATTCCCAGACCAGAAAACCCAAAATGATATTTTCACAAAGTAATGGGCCCCAAAAACCCAGGCCATTACATCAGATACCTCTTAAATGATTCTCGTCCTCGAGAATCAAAAAAAACCAGATGGAAAGGGAGGATCCTAACAACCACCTCGAAAGATACCTCTTAGGAGTGAACCCATTCTAACTAAAAACACTTCCCTGTCAAGAACTAAGAAACGTACCTTGTCAAACTACCCAGGCATGTGGGTTGGGGAGTCTCCTCCCCCATGTCAAGATATTATCCTCTTTGGGAGGCACTGACTTGCCCACAAGTGTTTAATCGCATCCACCTTAATGCGTCTTGATTAGGGGTCAGGTTCTCACCTCTCCCATAGCCAGGGATTTTTACACACATTCAGAGGAAAGAAAACCAGAACATTTCATAAAAAAAAAGACAAAACATCCTATCACAACAGGTAAATAAAGAACAAAACTCAAAAAAACTCTAGGTTCTGGGTACGCATCTATGCTTCCCTCTCCCACATACTCTCCTCAAGCCCACCATGTGTCCACAACACACGAACCAAGTGAATGGTTCGCCCACGAAGCACCTTCTCCTTGCGATCCTCAATCATCACTAGTCTCTCCACAAACGTCACGTCATCCTCGATGTCCAGCTCACCCCAATAAAGGACGTGTGAATCTTCATGCAGATACCAACAGAGCTGAGACACATGGAATACATCATGTATCCTCATTAGTGTTAGTGGTAACACTAGCTGATAAGCCACTTCACCGACCCGCCGCAACACTTCGAAGGGTCCGATGAACCTGGGAGAAAGATTACTCCCCTTTACGAAACTCTGATGCCCACGCCGAGGGTAGACCTTCAAGAACATGTGGTCTCCAACCTAAAATTCCAAGGGCCTCCTCCTGGTATCAGCATACGACTTCTGTTAGTCCTGGGCCACCTTCATCCTTTCCCGTATGAGTTGAACATTTTCTGTCGTGCTCTGCACCACCTCTGGGCCAAGGATGCCTACCTCTCATACTTTGGTCCAACACACAGGTGAACGACATGGCTTCCCATACAAGGCTTCAAACAGGGCCATACCAATGGTAGAGTGGTGGCTATTATTGTAGGAAAACTCTACCAGGGGCAAGTATCACACCCATGATAACCGTGAGTCCAGAACACATGCCCGCAGCATATCCTCCAATGACTGGATGGTGCGCTCTATCTGCCCATCTGTATGGGGGTGTAAAGCAGTGCTAAGGCATAGCTAGGTTCCAAAAGCATGCTGAAAACCCCTCCAGAATAATGAGGTAAATCATGCATCCCTATCCGAGACTATAGACCTCAGAACTCCATGAAACCGCACCACCTCATCCACATACCTTCGCGCCAACACATCCACTACACTCGACTCCCCGATCTCCAGAAAGTGAGCCGATTTCGTCAACCAGTCCACTACCACCCAGATGGAGTAGTATCCCCCTTGGACCTTGGGTAGGCCTGTGATGAAATCCATCGATATGTCGTCCCACTTCTACTCGGGGACATCTAGAGACTACTTTAGGTCGCCTGGAACTTGGTGTTCATCCTTCACTTGTTGACATACTAAGCACTTGGCCACAAACTCTGCCACCGCTCGATTAACTTCGGGCCACCAAAACTGCCTCTTCAGTCCCTGGTAGATCATGGAAACTCCTTGGTGTACCACCAGTGGTGAGTTCTGGAACTCACTGAGAACCTTGACACACATCGCCTCCAGAACAAACAGCTTCCCCTGGAAAAGCATCTGGTTTTGTCCATTCTCTATCCATCCTTTTGGGGAATTGCCCCGGTCAACTCTGTCGCACATCACTTCGCACTCTGGGTCTCCCCACTGAGACTCCTCCACTTTCTACAATTGAGAAGATGACACTACCATCTGATACAGGAAGCCTCTGCCGCTATCCATCCTCGCATCCAGGTGTAAGGCAGCCAACTCCTCCATCGCCTTCCAGGTGTCTGCCGACTCTCAAACCGCATCCTTCTGCATCCTCCTACTCAAGGCATCGACCACTACATTTCCCTTTCCCTCAGTATAAGAGATCTCAAAGTCGTAATCCTGGAGGAACTCCACCCACCTATGATGTCGCAAGTTTAGGTCCCTCTGGGAGAAGATATACCTCAAGATTTTGTGATCTGTGAAGACCATAAAGCGTTCTCCGATGATGTAGTGTCGCCATAACATTAGCGCAAAAATGACCACTGCAAGCTCTAGGTCATGGGTGGTGTAATTATGCTCATGAGGGCGTAGGTGCCTGGACCCATAAGAGATCACCCCTTGTCGGTGAATCAACACACATCCCAGGCCCTGTCCTAAATCATCACAGAACACATCTTATGCTGCCCCATCTTCTCGTAATCTCAGCACTGGGGAACTAACCAACTTCTCCTTCAGATAGCTAAAGGCTGACTCGCACTACTCACTCCACACGAAAACCTGGTCTTTCTTGGTCAGGGCTGACAAAGGGGCTGCTACTGAGGAGAAGTTGGGTATGAACCTTCGATAGTAACCTGCCAGCCCGAGGAAACTACGAACCTCTGCCACATTCTTGGGTGCTGCCCAAGAAACAACTACCTCAACCATTAACGGGTCCACCGCTACCCCCTACTTGGACACCACGTGCCCGAGGAAGTGCACTTATCATGTCCAGAACTTTCATTTTGACAACCTCCCATAGATATGATGCTGTCAGAGGACCATCAAAACCGTCCTCAGGTGATCTGCATGGTCCTACTCAGATCTTGAATAGATAAGGATATCTTCGATGAACACAACCACGAACCGATCCAAGTACTCCCAGAAGATGGAGTTCATAAGCCCCATGAACACATCTGGGGCGTTCGTAACGCCGAAGGGCATAACTACGAACCCAAAGTGTCCATATCTGCACCTGAACATCGTCTTCGGGATGTCACTTTCCTTCACACTCAGCTGGTGATGCCCAGACCGTAGGATGATTTTTGAGAACCATCCTTCCCCTTTCAGCTGGTCGAAAAGATCGTCTATCCTTGGAAGAGAGTAGCGAATCTTGATCGTCACCTGATTCAGCCTCCTGTAGTCTATGTACAACCTCAGACCACCATCTGACTTCTTTGTGAACAGGACTGGAGAACCCCACAGTGATGCACTCGGCCGAAACATAACCCCTCTTCATCAGATCGTCAATCTGAATCCGCAACTCCCATAGCTCTGAAGGTGCCATCCGGTAAGGAGCAATCGAGATCGGATGAGCGTTGGGTTGTAGGTCTATTCTGAACTCGATATCATGTTGAGGGGGTAGAGTCATCACCTCCTCAGGGAAGACGTCCAAAAACCCACAGACGATCTATGGCCCTTCGACCATTTCAGCATCTACTGGTTCTACTGACAGCTCGACTAACAAGGAGAGGAGGGGTTCCTCTCACCTGTTTCCCTTCTGAATGCTCCTCTCGCCCTTGAAGAAAACATGCCGGCCGCCCAAGTCTTTGAACACGACCCTTCTTCGGAAGCAGTCAATGAAGGCACACACAGAAAATAGCCAGTCGATACCTCGGATGACATCGTATGGTTGTATCTGTAATAGAAGAAGATCCCTAACTGACTGATGTGGCCCTATCATCAGTCTGCATCCACGAAAAACAAACAACTAGTCGGTCTGACCCCCCGACTGGTGTGCTTAACACCAGGGCACTGGGTGTCTCTAAGCATCTAGACCCAAGGCACGACTCGACTGGGAGCATCAAAGGAGTGCAAAGCTCCGGTATCGAACAAGGAATAAGAAAGGGTATTAAACAAACTGATCGTACCTCGAACAACCTCTGGCCCTGCTGGAACTGCTGCCTATATGGTGTGTAACTATCCACGCCCAGATCTTCTGCCCCTCATCTGTCGGCCACCTCTCCAACCACACCCCGGTCGAGGTCCCTGAGGAGTGCCCTGAGGTTAGCCTCCTCCTCCTATGTATTCCCTCAGAGGAGCGGGAGCTCGCTGTCCATACTGCTGCTGGAAATGCCTGGCTGGAAGCTACTACTGGGGAGGGTGGTGGGGTTGTCCGCCACCTCTGTACTGTACCCGGTCTGGGAACTGACTCCGGAGATGTCCAAGGATCCCACAGACGAAGCACCGCGGTCTCGGGCCCGAAGAAAAAGGGTGAGGACCAGGGGATCAAAACTGAAACTATTGCGGCCTGCTCCCTGCTGGTCGGAACTTGGATGGTCCTGACGCTGGAGGCCGGGTGCTGATGGCCTTCCCCTTCGATGGTCCCAGCTGGATCCCCTCTCGTGACACTCCTCATAGATCATGCGCCCTCTTTACCACTTCGGCCTTCTTCTGGACCTGCAAGAAGGTCAGAAGGGTAAAGGGGGTAACAACATACTAGACCGAGGGTTGGAGTGCCTCCTCCAAATGTCTTTCCCGAGACACCTCGTCAGGAAAGAGGTCCGGAGAAAAATGTAGGAGGTCCTTGAACTTGATCCCTAGATCCCTCACTGACATAATCCCATGTTGGAGGGAGAGTATCTCCTATCTCTTTTCCGCCTTCATCGTCGAAGAGAGGAATTCCATCTTGAACTCCCTCTTGAAATCAGCACATGCCACCTCAGACTCTCTCCTCTCCCCCAGGTAAAGCATCCACCACTGATGCGCCGCTCCCTGCATCTGGATGACGGCCAGAGGAACTCAGTACTCGGTCGGGGTCCGAATCAGGCCGAAGGCTATCACCAGATCTTCTAGCCAGCTCTCCGTCTTCATGTCAGAGGCGATGCCCACATACTTCTCGAGGGTCTATCGCTGGAAGGCCCGAAGAGTCCTCTACCACTGGTTTTCCTCCTCTTCTCGGTCAGCTCTCTGCCGATCAACCAATGTAGTCTGCGGTGCCTCGATCGCCTGAACCACATGCAGTTGCCATCTAGGTGCCATAGTTGCAAGGTAAACAAGGAATGCCTAAGCCCAAGTAGAGAAGAATATTGTCTTTAAAACTTCTTAAACTTTTCGTTTATTCTTAATTCCTAGAACACCCTAGAAACACAAGAAAAAAAGTTATTATGATGCATGTACCTTTCCTAGGGTCTCTACCCTGCAATCAGCATGGCATCACATGGTCGTTCGGTAAGTCCAGAGTCCTTGCGTCGGATCATGGGGGGCCCTAAAATCCCATGTCCTAGATGGTCTTCCTTGTCCTAATTCACACACCGAGGTCACCCAACAATTTTTCCCTACCATCCCATGCAATCCTCATTGTTCCTAACTCCAGAATCCATCCTATCTCTCAACCTCAGCTCTGATACCATTCTATCATGACCCGCCTTCACCAAAAGGAGGGAAGGGTCAGCAGATTTCCAGGCCCTTCCTTCTTTAAGTTGAACGAGAGATAATGACCCACGAGACCTGCCTTCAATAGGTCCTGGAGTAGAGACTAGCACCAAGGGTATAGCAATTACACACGAATGGAAGGCATTACCCCTTTTTGTTTTATAGGATCGAGAGATAAGATTATGGAACCCAACAAAACCAAAACTAAAAGAAAAGTAAAGCCAAAAGTAAACCATTCCCACATGCATGTTCAAAAAGTAAAAGCCACAAATTAGAAAAGTGACTACAAGGGTAAGTACCATATAAAGAGAAGAATCAGGAATTACAATAGCCCCAAACGTCCGAGCTAGTATGGTCCAGCACGATCCCCGAAGTCCTCCTGGAAACCTGAAAGCAGTTTTATATATGTAGGGTGAGCATAAAAGTATACTCAGTAGAGAAAAATAAAGACTCTTGTGCACAAGTGGGGGAACGTACTAAAGTCCCGTGAAAAAAAGGAGTAAACCAAACACCTAACAAGGTAAACTATCCACCCAATCCTCACCAAGGCAGACTCCCCAAATAACTCAATTCAAGTAATATATATAATAAGCGCACATCGATGATTGGGTACCCCATGCCACTTTCCCACTGGTTATTGAGACATCCTATGCATCGAACCAATCCCTCCATTCTCACCATAGTCGCACTGCCATAGCTGCCCACACACACCTGGGCCACAACCACATGCAATCCCACTGCCGAATCCCGCCCACAAAGACATGGGCCACAACTGTCACACGTAACCATGCCTGCAAACACCTAGGCCAAAACAACCACCACCACACCCGAAGACACCTTGTCTAGAAGATCCACTGCCACACCCGAAGACACCTGGGCCTCATCCCGAAGCCACTTGGGAAACCACCTACCCACACACACCTGGGACACAACCACCACACTACCCTGCCCGAAGGTTCTTGGGCTAATAATGGACCTCATGCCATCACAGCCTTCCCGAAGACACTTGGCCTATACGGGAAAGGGAGCAGAAAAGGTGCTAATAACCAGCCACTAATAATAATGTTGTAAAAAACACCCACCCCCATGAAATGGTGGTGTTCGGTACTAAGTGCTCAACTTGGGTGGGGCGCGAATAAGAAACACAAAACAAAAAATATAAGCATAGGTAATAACCACTCACCCAAGTTTAGGTTTTTCTTCAGCCAGCCTAAAGGACACAAACAACACTCAAGTCCGAGTCACAACTCTCGCCAAAAAACCCATTTGTACCTTTCTTGTTTTCATGTTCAGTAATAATGTTCAAATATGTTTATCCACTACTGGGCAACTAACACCATAAGCATAACCAAGGGAAAGAAACCAGCCAACCGTCAATTTAAGCATCCACACTCGGTTCCCTTATAAAGTTCCAACAATAAAGGGATAAGTGAGATCCCTCGATGTACTGGAACCAAAGACAACCCTGAGACACTGCCCTATGTCCCCTCCCCCAAAAAGGGTTTCCATCAATAGAGGATCCCACCCCAATTCGTGATATAAACAAGGTAACCACCTGGTCTTAAGACTCAAAACCACCGAATCCTTAACAATATGGGATCTCATCCCCAATTTCATAACCAACATGAGTATAAAAACAGGGGATCACATCCCCTCCCACATCTCCAGCAATCATCCCGTAAAATAAAACAACCAAACCACTACCACCAACACAAAGCAGGGTCATGCCGGTATTTTCAGATTTATAAGATTTAACACACTCCATGATTTCAATTCCATTTGCTTTAACCGGGGTTATCACAGAAAAGGATTTATCTTGGTGCTTCCAATTCATTTAGCCGAAAATACGTAATTAAACAAAATTCCTTTACACAGCAAGGGTTATCCACCACATACACGATCCATTTAAACATCACCAGAGGTAAGGGTTCGTTAGTGCACTGACAACGACCACCAATGGCCTCGATTTTTAGTAGGTGTAAGCCATACAATTCAGAAAGAAGATCATAATATAAAATAGCATCAACGATCACATCCCCCCTTCTTTCTTTAAAGAATCTGCTCATTATCTTTATTTAGGTTTGGTTTGTCCAATTCTACAAAAAAAAAAGCATGCCCACCCCCATGATACACAAAAGAGAGAGACGAAGGAGAGATTACCTACTTGTTGGTCAATGATCGACGATGAGGCCTGGCGTGGAACTTCAAGGATAGCGATGCTGCTCACCTGAACGAAAAGCGCCTCATATATCAACGCTTAGGCTGGATGCGGAACTTCACGCATAACGATGCGGATTGCCTAAAGGAAGGGTAATATAGCACAGGGTGAACGAGAAAATAAAAAACCCATGGTGAACCCTTTAGTTTATAAGGTTCAGGGGTGGTTGAGATAAGAACGTGAAACCGTTTAAGGAGCGGGGGTCGTGGGTTGACCACAAGGCCCCACACGTTATTAAAGGGGTAGGGTTGTTTAAACCGACACACACACCAGGTTAATTCATTAAATACATAATTAAAACATTCATGGGAGTTATCGGGCTTTAAAACACGCTTAAAGGAGTCAAAATAGGATTTAAAACCCTAATTGCGCAAGAAGGAGCGCCACTGGAAAGAACCTGCGGGGGTAGGCTAGAGCCACCGGTAGCTGAGAGCTACCGGCGGGTGATAGCTACCGGTAGCCGAGTTACCGGTAGGCTACAACCACCGGTAGACCGAGAAATCGGTATGCTGCAACTACCAGTAGGCCGAGCTACCGGTAGGCTGCAGCTACCGGTGGGCCGAGCTACCTATAGACGGAGCTACGTGTAGCTGCATCTACTGGTAGGCCGAGCTACTGATAGACAAAGCCACCAGTAGGATGCGGATACCGGTAGACCGAGCTATAGGTAGGCCTGCTACCGGTAGACTAAGGCTACTGGTAGGCCTACCGTTGGCCAAACTTCTCCAAGATTCCAAGACCAGAAAACCCAACATTAGATTTTCACAAAGTAATGGGCCCCAAAAACCCAGGCCATTACAATATAAAAACTAAAAATTCTCTATATCATAAAAAGATGAACCCACCACTAATAGGGGTAATAATTAAATATATTGGATGTGGATTTGAAATTATTAGAGATACTGTCCCTATGAATTATAAATCAGGAATTGGGGAGGAATTTCACATTCAATTTTAAGGAAGATAAGACTATAACAGGTTTGATGAAGGCATTATCAAATAAGAATTAAATGCCATCAACATTGAATACGGAGTCCAAATTCATAGATTGTTCAAATACAATATGGATTAGCGAAATCCATTTTCATTTCATTATAATCAATTAAGTATTTGTTCAAGAATTATAATTTTTATACGAAGTGGTTTTTTGGGATGAAATCAAAGCATTGTTTCTCGTATTATCACAACTTTATTGTTTATATTCAAAAGTCATAGTGATGAGTTGTTCATGAGGAACATATAAATTAAAATTAAATGATTCTTGTGATCTTATCCTTAGTCAATATATTCATTGAAGATAGTGTGGAAATTTATCTTGAAGTGTTATGAATGATGAAATTATGGGTAGATCAACCACTCATCGAAACTTCAGTGGCTGGTCAAATTTTAAGAGGTAGATCATAACATAAATCCAATGGAGAAGGTCCCACATATTTGAGTTGTGGGAATAAGGGATATGTAAATAAGGATTTAAATAAAATCAATAATATTTAAGTAGTGATCCATTGAATACTAATTTAGAATGATTTATTAATGCAGTGATTCTCAATGTCGATAGGCCCATGAAGACTTATATTTTAGACATTGATGCTTATTTCCCATTCACAATGGAGAATGAATGAATTTAAATTTTTCTTAGAGAAAATTTTAGGAAGGTACATATCACTGATTACGAACCTCGTAATGTTGTTAGATAAGGTGATCTAAAAATTAGTATGCAAATATAAATGTTTGGATATTGAATAATTTAGGATATTTTCATGGAATTTTAACAAATTAAATATTCATTTGATATCATGACGATAATGGATATTTTTCAACATCTGTGAAGTGAGTTAGAAAATATGAAAAGGGTCTATGGTTATATCACAAGGAGAGAGGAATGGAACAATATTTATGATAAATGATTCATATCATATAATGACTTCTTTTAATTTATAAGTAAATTCCAAATCATGAAATTATAGATTGAGTTCTACGAGTGAGAATGGGATGGACTTTATAAGAGTAAAGGGAATTTAATAAGATATGAAATCAACAGAAAAATGATTATATAATGTTCTTATTCTCAGAAAGTATAGGAAATATACCTTTAAAAAGGATGAATATTACTGAAGTTAGGAAAATTGGAGTTGATAAATTTTGATGTATGAATACCAGTTCCAATACATTCTATTGGTGTATAAATGTAGTTACATACATTAATTAAAGTAACAAAACAAAAGGTATGCGTTGATTTTTTTAAATTATGTTTTTTGTTTTTAATATATTTCCTAAATGTGAGAGACTTGTAGATAATTTAATAGGGGTGAAAGTGAATTGTTTCGGATCCAACAGTGGGAGTGAGTACGATTTCCAAGAGCTTAAATAGTTTTACGTAAAAAATGGAATTAATATAGATAATGTGATTCCTAGAAAACTAGAATAAAATCGTGACACAGAATGGTAAAATATAAGTTTGGTATAAAATTCCATGATTATGTGTCTACATGCTGAATTACGTATGGTTTGTTTTTGGTCTGAAGTTGTTAATATGGTTGTATACGTGACATGTCGTGATCCTTCAATACCATGGGGAGAGGAAAACCCCATATAAGTATGAATAATAAAGAAATTAAATATTTCATATTTAAAGGTGTTTGATTTTATATAATATATTCTTATTGAATCATATTAGATGGATAAAATGGATTCTAACTCACATGAATTTTTTTCCATTAGACATGGAAGTGAACAATTTGGTTATTTCTTCTTAGGTGATGAAAATTGAAATATCATTAAATATGGAATGTAATTTTTCATAAACGTTTTCTTTACAAGGATATAAATGATGTTAAATTTTATAACGGGAGAAATAAAATAGTTTTATCTAAATAGTTTAATCTTGAATGTGTCCCAGAGAAGGAAATTTTATAGGCTGAGAATCAATCAGTGAACCTGAGTACAAAGTTACCTCTTAAGAGGTCAATGTGGGTGCATAAGCCACTAAAAATATTTGAGTAATATATTTATTAATTTTTTCCTGAATGGTTTGCGATAAATAGAGTACTATGAGGAAATAGTGATAGTGAAGGATTTTAGAATGTCAGAGTAATCAATGAAAGATGAGATTTTATCATTGCATGGTAATGATACATAATAAGTTGCTACATTTCCCAAGGGAATGAGGAATTTCATAAAAACAATTTTTATAACATGTCATGAGAAAACGTGATGGATGTAGAAGTTATAAGGAAATGGTAGTCATGAAGGGATTTCAATATAAGAGGGTGTTGATTTCACTAATTTTTGTCTCATGTTCCTAATCTTTCCACTATCAATGTTTTGTTTAGAGTTATATATATAGGGATTATATTTATTACAAAGATATATGGAGACCACATTAAATCATGGATGGTTGGAATAATATATCATCATCATGAAACATGAAGGGTTTATTGAGTTTATAAAAGTGAATTTTTTTATAAACATAAGAAGATTGTATATGGTCTAAAATATGAACCAATAAAATGGAATCAAAAATTTAATTCATTTATGGGAAATACTGATTAAATAATGTGACATGGATAATCTTTCCTATTAAAAATATTTTGGAAATTAATATATCATAATATTATTATACATCGATGATATAATCAATTATATGGGATAAAATCAAAAAGGATCAATGAGTAAAAGATGAATATATCAATTGAATACGAAGTTAAAGATCTTACTAAGGAAAAGAGGATTCATGGGATGATGATTATATGAGACCTTGTTTTTTGAACCACAATTATATCAAAATAATCCTATCTGGGGATGGTTTTGATCAATTTTAATATGATTTAGTAAAAAATGGTTTCTATTCCCCCTGAAATTTACTTTATGTTATTGAAGGAGCAGTCACTGAAGATAGATGATGAATGTGACTACATGGAGAAAATAACTTAAGCATCAGTAATACAGTGATTTATGTAAGGAATTTCATTCAATTGACTATAAAAAATACATTTAGTGGGTGTTTTCAGTACGTACGTGGAAAATCTAGGAATATAACAGGGAAGGATTTGAAGTGGGTGATGTGATACTCGAAGTGGAGAATGGATGTGTCTTTATACTTCAAGGATGGGATGATATGATTGGAATACTTTTTTATTTAATTGGGTGGTCAAATTGGGAGGGGGCATTCATTATAGATAGAATACTACCTGACATGTTTATAAACATGGAGGTAAAACAATGAGTTATGTGTCACAAAAAAAAATTCGGTATTGTTGACAAAACAGGGACAATGTGTTGTTGTTACTGAATCATGTAAGTATATGGTATATAAGAGGAGTTTTTTGAAGGATTTGTACAAGGTGGAAGGGGGGAATGTGTTCTATTGTTCTATCTAGAGTGAAATACATCTTGTAAAGAGTCATATTTTCCATTATAATATGAACCATATTTAGATGAAATACAATTACGTTAAAGGAATATAAATGGTTAGATCATTGAATTTATAAAAGCTACACCAATCCATGAATCTAGAAAACATGATGACGAAGGTGATAGTCATTGAGAAATTATGGATGTTTTGTGTATGTGATGAACTTTATAGATGACTAATTAGTGTGGTGGTCCCCAAAACATGAACTATTGATGGAGGAGATTTTTTAGGTGGGTATATTTGGAATCAGTCTCCAAATGAGAGAATTTTGTGGGGTGTTGAGCATAATTTGATGCAAAATAGACTATAAAATTAGTCTCAACACCATCATTCTACATCAGTGACATGGTTATTGAGGGATTATAGGGGTATGTAAACCCTATCTAACTTGGGGTTTGAGGTTGGATTCAACTGAAAATGAATTTAGATAAAAATGCAGGGAAAATATAGAATTTTTACTATAAAATTAAACATGGATCATATAGAATGAAATTCAGAATTTATAACTTCACATGGGGTTCATGTGAGGTCACAGAAATAAATCTATCATTAATTATGAACCTGGATATGTAGAGGTCAATGTTTCTCATTGATGCACACATAGAAGATCCGAAAATTTATTTCAAACAAAAGGAAATTTGTACATAGAAAATTTATTTCTTACAATTTTTTTATATTTCATTTTTTTGGACAACAGAATTTGGTTTTTTTATCTATTGTATTGAAATAATTGTATCTGTCACTTGAAATAGTGAATGATTTCACCCTTCATAGATTTATGGTATTTTTTCTAAACCACATAAATCAATTTGTTTTTTTCAATCCATTTTCATTTTTTTGTTCTCTAATTTTCTGAACAAAAAAAGTTATAATAACATGAATTACTCATAAATTATCAAATGTTTAGGTAAATTCATAGAAGGATATAGGATCATCATTCAGTTCTCTATAAATAATCAAAAGGTTATGAAAATGGTGTTCAATATTATTATCAATATTTTAAGCTCAAATTTCCCTTCCCAATATTCTTTTACCCGGAGAGATACTAGGATATCATGGGGTAAAAGAGAATCTCAACCATGAATTGGGTGATTTAGGTTTTTCAATGGATACAACATGGATTAAGAAGTGAATTGGATATTTCTTATGGATATTTATTAAATAATTTATTAAATACACATGTTGTGACCATCTTCATTTTAAGGTACACACACAAGTTCTTTATTTTTTATATAATAATTAAGTTTTATCTACTTGGGATCTTTGGGTATTGTTTCTTATTGTCTTCTTGTTCTTGAAAACATTTTATTTGAACATAGAAACCCATTTGGTTAATCAGATCCATTATATGAGTAATAATTATTAAAATCATTTTTCAAATAAATAAACAACGTATGTTGTATAGGATGTCGTAGTATACAATATATATTCTTAAAATAGACATCATAATTCATATCGTATAAACCCATATAATTTTTTTGTGTGCATGGATTTAAAATACATGATCTTATAATCAATCATTGGGATCCCACGATATAATATGATATGATAGTGCATGATCTTTTGTAAACAATCAGTTTTAAAAATGTAGAGACAATATGATTTAGGGTTTCATCATTGACAATAGTTATAATATGAACATTTGATGCAATTAAAAATAGATAATTGTATCATAATAAGGATAATAATATTATTCATAAAATATGACACCCCAAAACTGACGTTGATATAAATGACTTCCAATTTCTAATTTTTAACTATTATAACATCACACCTTATGATTGAAAATTCAATTATTAAATAAGATTAACGGAGTTAAAGAGAGAATCATGTACCACTATTCCCGAATCATATACCATGATATAATTTATATAATTAAATATGATATATGGAATAATATTATTTTTTCTGTTTATTCAATCATAAATTGAATTATTTTATTTAATTTTTTTATATGTTATGGAAAAAAACATTTTAGATTATTTATTAATTTTTAATTTGTTAATAAATTAATTAATAAATAAGTGTTTATAATTAATTGTGAAGTGTTTGTGAAAAAATTAATAATCAAATATACATGATTTAAAATTTTAATATTAAGGTAGCTTTGATTTATATGGTGTGACCTATAATCATGGAATGGAATGATTATATAGAAATTAAAGATAATTTATAAAATGAATATAAATTATAGAATAAGGTAAAATATATTGTAGTTTGTATTAAATTATAACTTTTTCATATTTATTTTTTTAAATGGTTAAATTAAAGGACTTATTTATGATTTTTTAAACCATATAAAAATATTTTTTGATAAATTGATTTGATCCATTATTTTATAATATTAAATATTTGATGTTTTGATTATGTAAAATTATTACATAATATAAATTAAATTTAAAATGTTTATATTAGAAATATCATATATTTATGTAAATTAAATATAAATAATAACATGAAGGATTTAATATTTGAAACAAATATAAATAATTTCTATTTATATTATTATGTATTTTTTATAATGTATTGGAACATTAATAAGTGTTTCTAATTTAATAATTTATTTTTGAATCATTAATAAATTTTTATCTCACGTATGAATTTATGATTTTTAAATTTATTTAGTGCAATTACATAATTAATTTAAAAAAAACATTTATACTATGAATGAATTTTTTCTTTAGTTTAAATTATCTATTATATTCTATATATTATCATACATGCATTTATGAAATTACATTCTTGGTATGTAAATTAATATATTTTTCATATATAATGTATTTTGATTATTAAATGTTATGAGCTTGAATTAATAAGTAAATAATAGTGTATACATATCATGTGTTAGAATTATAATAGAATTGAGGCATCTCTTGAGTAATAAACCATGGGTAGAGGGAAATTTCAATAGGTTAGTTACTCTTCCAACAACTTAGGATATAGGAAATTTGGGGTTGGAAAGATTTTTATCCATTCTTAATCTTTTGTGGATAATTTGTTTCATATAATTTTGATACTTTACATAAAAGGGTTTCACATACTAGATGCATGGCATGAATTTGGATATGTGTAAATATAGTTGGCTTTTATGTTAGGTTAGTAACACAATATATGAGTTGTGTAAAGAGTTGTATATTAATATTTTTGCAATATATTAATATTTTTCAAGGAATGTGATTTAGAAACTATATCATTATAATAATTCATACATGTAATGATAAAGCACAATATTAGAATTAAATATAATAAATTACCCTTAAAATACATTATACTAGATTCTTTCATATGTGAACGCTTAAAATTACCTCAATCCACAAATCATATAGGTTTATACCAATGAAGGTTGAATAGGGATTATCATGTGTAAGGTGTAGTGGGAATGGTTAACAATAAGAGTTAGGTAACTAAATCCTTCTTGGATTTTTTGTCACACTTAGCTGGGATATCCTAAGAATTAGGATACCACTAGAATATAACAGAGAATATCTATATTATAGATTAGGATAAATAGTTATCCACTTAATTATCCATGATTAATATATAATATTACTGTCATAACGACCTACCGTTGTAGCCAAGTAGGGAGAGGAACACCAATGATGACCTATTTATTAGAGAAATATAGAACTTGTCAAAATATTTAATTTGAAGGCGTTTTAATGGGTCACGTTTTTAATGGGAAAAAATTTAATAAATTTATTTATTAAAATACTTTAAAACATGATTCTCATATTATAAAATACTCTATTGTCATTAAAATTTCATATTCATTATCAAACATAATATTGATATCTATCCGTGAGGAGGGAAATATTAATGGAAGAAATTGTTAGACCTAAATCCATTGGATCACTGAGAGGGAGAGGGGGTTAATTAGTGATCCCTCTTATATTATATATTATCCCCTTTTAACTGAACCATTGGAAACTATAAAATATCTTGATCTAATCAATGGTTTATCATAGTCTAATATTCATGCTTAGTAATAATAAGAAAAATGACATCAAAAAATATTTACAAGGTATGTCTGAAAGGCCTACATGTCTCTATATTGTCTATGCCCCGCAATATGGATTATCCACAATCAATAATAGGAATTTAAAACATAGAGTCCACTATGACCTTCATAACTTATAGAAACCGTTATAATATATAAAGAATATTAATAAAATATTTAACAATGAAATAGATATATCTTCTGGTTTTCTTATACATCAATAGATGTTTGTCCTCCTCCATGATCCGATAGATCAGTTGGTCTGAACATATACATCCCAATGTACATCAGTAATAGGGCTGGGCCTGAGGCTCTATCTAGATAACGAATGATCTATAACTTCCTCAATTTTCATGAAAACATGGGTACAATTTTTTCCCTTATTACTCAACGGAGACTTAATTAGTCTTCATCCTTCTCTAGGATATATGCGTGTATCTATTTCTCATAATCCTCATAGGGTGTGAAAGTACACAATATTTCTGTATTCTCTCAATATTCTTCTTTTTTGACCACATATAAATATTTATTCACATCGAATATCTTATGAATATTTATTTTCCATTTTTGTTTTGAAACTCCCTCAATATTCGATAGGTGCATCCCCGTTATTTAAATTTCCTTGATTTTTAGTCAATAATTCTAATTTAAATCACCCATTGAATCAGTAATTTCCATATTCCATATCCACTATGAAATTTGATAATATTAACTCTTTCAATGTATTCACATACATAACATCATTATTCTTTTCAACATGGACCTTCCTATATGTGATTTTGAAGATAATATCATCATTTTCATTATTCATATAGACATCTCAAATGTCTACAAGTCATGAATATTTATGTTGAAGTATTATGGTGATGTATTATGATTATTATAAATCTTTATAATGAATCATTTATTTCACCATCAAAGTCTTACAATAAACCATGAAAAATTACGATAAGTTAAATTTCATTTTTTTATTCTAAAATAAATTCCTATGTTGACGCTTTATGATATGTAGGAAAATCCTTATAATCAGAAACATTTTCAATTTTTTTATTTTGACATCAAATTGCATACTTCCTTAAAATTACTTATAGGATTCATCAAATTAACTTAATCCCTTCTCAATCAACTAAAACACATACAAATAATGTAGATAGTTTCCAAACATATAACATCACATGTATTCTGTTTCATTGAAGAAAATAACATCTATCATCGCATTAAAATTGTGGAATATTTAACACATAAAAATCCTCCAAGAATCATCAAATTAATTAATAAAAACATATTTAAATATTTAAAATAAATGCAACAAATGAATTATGTATACAAAAATATTCACCTTTATATTAGTTTTTAATATCCCAACACAAATCAAAATTCACCCTACAATCTTATTTATTTCTCCCCCTTATTTAAAATCCGATAAAAATGGTAAATGGGGATTTTCTCAACTCTTTAAAACAACCAATTCACCTCCTTGTAATAAATAATTTATCTATAATTGAGATAAAGATGGAATCACATGATTTTTATTTGTAAATATAGTGAAGGTAGTATACTCTAGCTCTATTTGGGATAACCCCGTGTCAAAAATGAAAAAGAATATAACCATATTTTCTAATGATATACATAAAAAACCTTGTGATATCAAACACAATTTTACTTATTTTTCAGAATCAAGGGTATCATATATATCTTTACAATTCATTTATATTTTTTTAGTAAAATAAATATTTTGGGGGTTAAGTGGGAACCCTTACAAAACACCCATCATAAAGAATCAAAAAAGTAGTGGAAAAAACCCAAAAATATATGCTGCTATAATTATCTATAAAAACTAGATCAAACCCAAAAAAACAGTAACCAAAATCACCATCATGAGTGAGTAAAGGAGAGGATACATTAGGATCTCATGACCTAGATTAAGATGGTGGAAATCTATGGTCTTAAATACACTTTAAGATTTACATATCGCTCTTATATTTCTAGAATAGGTCTATTATATCCTTTCGAGGAAGTAGCTGTAAAACCTAATAAATATTAGAGGTGATAAGATTCATAACCATCAGGTAATCATCCAAAGGGAATTTTTCATGATCAAAATCGCAAAAGATTTAATTAAGATGTGAATAAAACCATTGTTGTCATGATTTATCAATTTCATAAGGATACCTCTCTTCAGACTATCTGGAACACTCCTCCTTATTCAGTTTTCTAGTCGTATGAGTTGTAGATCATTCCTATGGATAATCTCTATATAATTGTAGTTAATAAGAATTTATTTTCCTATAGGAATTATTAATAAATCAATTATCCCCATGTTCAAGATTTCAATATTCCACATTAATGGTTTTGAGGGTAGATATCTTCTGTTATGGTTTCACTTTTAGGTTTTTTATTGTAGGTTTAGGGACATCAATCCATGTTTTTATATGGGGGAGACCTTTACTATCCAATATTGTGATTGCATACCTAGGAAAATGTGAATATACTTTCCTTACACAAACCATCTTCACTGTCTTTGTAAATCCATTAATGTACACCACTGATTTCTTGCATTTCTTTGTAATGAACTAATGAATATCCTCTAATTGAGTCTCTTCCTTACTCTCATAAGATAATTTATGTGTATTAAGATCCTTCTTAGAATTAGTTTTATCCATGTAAACATCCTAATTATCATCCCCATATTTTTTTGCATAATATTTTTTCCACCCATCCTCTGAATTTTTTACACTATTATCTAATTTCACAATAATATTCTGAGTTTCAATGCTAGATGTATTATTTAGACTGAACTTGTAGGATTGGCCATTAGAAGGAACCATTGCACCTAGATACTTATATTTTTTATTATTCCATTCGTATTCATCATAATATGGGAGAATTATTTCTAGACTAGAAATGTGCTTGGGAATAGTTAAAAGCTAGTAACATTCATGACAATATGGTGCTTCAGTTCCACAAACATCACAGATATCAATAAAAAATATAAAGCATCATGTGGAATGTATAAACCTCCACCATTTTTTATAGTTTCATTAGAAAACACTCCCCATTAAAAACAAAATTTAATATAATCATTACAAAGGGTTATAAGTGTTCTTTAAATACATAAAAATTCATATTCCATGGTTTTTATCTTTATTTTCTAGAATTTATATTTTCATATTTATAATTATATATTCATAACTCCATTTTCATTTTCTATCCTTCTCAACCGATGAACTCACACTTATTATCCATGGAAGGTCAAACACCCTGAGATTAATAATTTTTTCTTTCCAAAAGATACAAAATGAATTATACTTAAATTCACTATGATTTAGAATTAATAAACAATGATATGGTATAAGGAGGGACCTTATTTGTTCCTTAGAGGAAGCACTGAGCCTGAGAGTTTCCACTGACCATTGAAATCCCATTTCCTCTAAACTCAACACTTATATTCTTGTTACCACTCTAAAATGATTTGTATAAAATTTATATTTTGAACATTCATTCAATTTAGTAATTTTATTTATCTTATAAGTTGAAGTATTTTCATTAACTTTTTATATCACTAGTAATTACATAAATTTTTCTTGGGATGGATGGATAGTCATATATTTAATCATGACATTCCAACTATTTCCACACCATAAACATAGATTTTATTCGATAATCAGGTACCCACTTATTGATGATTCTTTATTTAAACTATAATTTACCTCTATTTCTAATTATTTTCCTTTATCTTCATCATTTTCTTATGGTTTATCAATTTATTTATCCCTATCCAGTTGGTAAATTCAAAAAACTAGGCACTCCTTCTTCATATATTACATTTATATATTCCTATGATTTATTTAATTAGTAGTAAACTAATTACTTTTGACATCATATGAAACTTATCCATATATTTTAGTCATTCATACATCCAAAAAAATAACTTTCCATACCACATGTATCGTACAATTTTAAAAAAGATCCAAATCTCTTGTGGTAAGAAATATTTATTGTAGACTGGGTTATAAATTTCATCCTTACAGTTATTTGTCTCACTTTCACATCATACCTCCCTCTTATTTATTTCATATTCCCATGAAAAGATATATAATTGCAACAAAAATAGGATTTTTTTCATAACTTCCACAACACTAGTAATTAACTATGAAAATTTATCTTCCATTTTGGTAGTGAATATCTTAAAAATTTTATTAGGATAATAATACATAAGTTTAAGCCATATTATTTTTGGGAGTATACATTCTTGTCTATATTTTATCCTCTAATCAGTAAGCATATATCTTATGAAAAAAATGATTTTCATTACCTCTTTCACCTATAGTGTTAGAAATAAAATATTTACAAATAAAAATAGTTGGGGAATATTCCACTTTCCATTTGGATCCCATGAACACACTAACATGGAATGATTCAAAATTAATGTAAACAAACATATTTAAGACTAAAAAGAGTTTTCGTAAACTCATTTTGAATGAAAATATATATTTATTATGTTTCTCTATGTTATTATTCCCCCATAGAGTGTTCTTTTTCAAGGTTACTGATAATCATTTTTTATTCATATTATATAAAGTTTCTCTTCTTGATATAATTTTTTTATTTCACTAACTTCATGAGATACTCCTCCTTATATACATCCACATTTTTATTTTCTTTCTAAATACTCTTATTTTCTTTCATAATTTATTTTATCAATGTTCACATTTTTATTTTTTTTAAATGCATCTACTTTTCTTTCTTAAATTATTATGTCGACTGCACGTTTAATTCTTATTTTCTTTCATTTTCCAATCAATAATTATCCTTTATTATCCAAAATTATAACTTATTTATGAATCGAATCCTTCCTCAACATTACCATAGAGACTAATTTCATTATCTGAATTTCTAGATGAGTCATCCCCCTTTTATTGATTAAAAATAATTTTTTTTGCTACCAAAGATCTTTCCATTAATTCTTTCATTTTGATTCTTGTATGATATTTAATTATCCAAATTTTTCTATGATTATTATAGATTATTATATGGAAAATATTTTTTAATATGACTAATATCATCCATGTTATTTTACCTCAATAATTTATTACCACTTAGTTTCGATTTTCCTTTCATGAATCTATTTGATCAATGATATATCATTTTGTTGTAGTATTTTTCATCCTCAACATAATATGAGTCACTTATTTATGAATCATAATATTATTTTACCATTAAATTCCATATGGTTTTAAATTAAATAAATTTTTTATTTTTTTAAAGGTATTTGGCTTTGTAATGTCATAATATAAGAGTGTATTGTGTAACTCATCTATTTCCAACATTTATTTTTCTTCTCGGGTTGATATATCTAAATAAAATTGGTTTGAATAGTTTTTCAATAGATTATATACAATGATATGGTCTTCTAGATTATCTACAAAATCTTGAATATTTCTAATAATCTCATTTACCAGGGTGTTGATGACATCGAATTTTGAATCATCGTCCCTTTTAATGTCTTCTAAATATCAACACCAAACATGAATTTGGGCATCATTGACTTCAATATTACCTTAATCATTAATTCCCAAATTATCCTAGATCTCCTTAGTAGTTTGGAGACCCATAAACATTATATAAACATTTCTTTGATAGAGAATCTAGGATGGAATTTGGAACCTTCCCATAGAACTCCATATTTCTATTATATACTGGGGTCAAATAAACACCTTCAGTAATGGGTTGAAACATAACTATTGAAATATCTCTTATATCTATGAAATTTAATTGGTGGTAGGGTATCATCCTACTACTATAGATATGAGAATTATTCCCATCTAATATGGGGGAACCATATTTGTTTATAAAATTGATATTTTCTATTTATTAGTATCTTATTCTTTGGATCTTTAGAGGTAACCTTCTATAATAATAATAGTTAGATTCATATCTACTAGATCACTAATATGTGGATGATCTGAATGAATAAACCCTTTTATTTTAATAGTTATTCCATATTAACCCAACTTATTGAAATTGTTAAACGTATAGATCCACTCAATGATTTCTCATTGCCTCATATTTGTGTGTAGTTATAGTATTAAAGACAACATCACATGATATTATAAGGTATGGCTGAATGGCCTACTCCTTGATATGTTTGTTAGGCCATCAAACATTGATTTTATAATATCTATAATAGTCATTTATAATTCATTATCATATTTTTCCACCACCACTTCCAAACTCCACTAGAAGATAAAATTACTCTTAACAAAAATTCCCAGAAAATAAAAACCACTAACTCATAGTATTCTATAACACCATCATATGTTGGAACCCCATAATGTGTAGATAGATAAATTGGTTTTCAAAATTACTTCCTCAAGAACATCATCATATATTCTATTATTGAGAATTAATTTAGATCTTGAAAATTTTGGATCTTTATCACCATTGAAAAAATTATAAGGAGCACAATAGTTATCCTTCTCCCCCAGTAGTGCCTGACCACAAATCCATCCCTATTGAAAATAAAGATGGGTATAGATTTCTATGAAATATCTTAATGTATGTGAGCAGTAAATATTCCTTTCCAATATCTATAATTTTCTTATTTTATAACCTACATATATTTATACAGATAAAATATCATTTGAATCATTAATTTCCACTCATATTTGGAAAAAACTAAATCTTTTTTTGCAAAATTTCTTTATTCAAACTTCCATGACTCTATGAAATAATTCTCATTTAAATCACTAGAATAATAAGATGTTTCCATCATCAAAACACTCTATAAAATCTTCTACTTAAAACTAAATTAATATCCTCATAGGCAAGGAATCAATGAAATTTTCAACATGTATAATATTTTTTGTGGATACTAATATTATCTAAAATATTCCTTTATTTTTTCAAAAAACTAAAAGTTTTCTAAGTTGAGAACCTTTAAATTGAATCCTTATGATAATGGCTTATGATCAACATAAATATTTATGATGAAGCTTCAAATTCACCCTAATTTTATTATGATTGACCACGAAGACATAAGATACGTTAATTTTCCATTTTTCATTCTATAACAATGTCTTACATTGATACCTTATAACACATAGGAAAAGCATAATAACTGGGGACTTATTTATTTTTATACATTCAGCTCCAAATTATTGATATCCTTCAAATGAATTATGGGATTCATCAAAGAAAATCTAACCAATATAAATAAACTCAAACAACTGCAACGTAATACATATATTATATATACATCCACCAACACATGGATTTATTTTTCTTAAAAAACAACAAATAAATTATTACATTAACATCTTGGAAAATTTAAATTATAATATTCCTCAAAAAATAACCATATTCATCAATAATCCCATATTGAAATATTTTAAATAAATCATCCGAAGTGTTATGAGAAAAATAACACCATCCTATATTGTTATTAGAACTTAATTCCAATTACCTGTATCATTATGGATTGTAATAATTAGGGTAAATTGAATTTTCTATACACAAACTAGATATTGTTCCATGAAATTTTATTTTAATTAGAAATTAGATAATCATAAAATATCAAATAAATGTTCATGGATATAGAACGAGTACTGGATGGGGATTTGGGTGCCTCAGAAAGTTTCATTTAAGGTTATGGGTGACCCATGAATTTTTTGTTGCTATAGGATACAAACTACATCATATCTCTTAGCATTATAGTGTGGTATTGTCTTTGAACATTAAAATGTTTTAACAATTTATGGAATCCATGGTGGAAAGGATAACAATTTTTCATTAGTGTCTTCAGGGGAGGTACCACTCTAAATTAGAAGTTCACACTGTGGAGTTCACCCATGAGTGGGTGGCTTGTAGGGTCACCTTGAAGGGATTTTCCATAAAGGAGGAATGAGGCTATAGGGTCGGTCCCTATGACTTTTATGGGCCATCCATTCCATAGTTAAGGAGACTACACTATAAAGTTTCATAGTCAGGAATCTAGATACCATTTCTCAAGGGATATTTTTGGGAGAGCACTTGGGAGGTAAGCCATTGAGATGCTACAATGAAGTGGGATATCCCATGGAGCATTACTCAATGCCACAACTGAGGACCCAAGGGATGGATTTTACACCACAACCACAGTGGTTCTTCCAGTAAGAATCCCTTGGAAAGGGGATTATGATGTGTCCTATATGGTTTACTTGTAGGAGGGAACTTTCCTTGTTTTTATTAGATATGAAGGTCCTTAATTTCAAGGTCACCAACATTCATTTTTATATTTCCTAGGAATTTGGGGATATAAATTTCATCCATATATCCCCCACAATAGTATCCCTTTTATCTCCCATGTCAGGGGATGATTTTGGTGTTGTTATTATTGTAATTCTTGGTATGTTCTTCCATTATTTCTCCTTTTTGAATCCCCAATAATAGAACTTTGATTTTTTTCAATTTGGGTAAGGTATAAATTATTTATTACATTAGATCAAGGAGGAATGGGGTGAGGATAGATTGTATTTTGGGTTTATTTGCTAGAGGATATCCAGAAAGCTGGATATCATGCCTTCTGAAGTGGTTTTGATATTGTGATGATACTTGGTGAATTTTTATGAGAATATTCTATTAGAATTAATTAATAATAATTATTTATTTTTTATAATTAATTAATTATGTTTTATGAGATGATATTGGAGGTTGATCCCATTGAAAAAATTGGGTGAGGCACAACTGATCTTTGTGAGGGGTTAACTCCAGTATCATTGTTGGTGACCTCTATAATACAATTACATATGTTTGTTTGTGCATGATAATTATTTCTCCCATACTTTTTGGTGTACTATTTTGATAAATAGGAATTTATGGATCCCTATATAAAATAGATATGGTGGAATTAGGCATCATATACTTGGAAAAAGTTCTCTTTAGAACTTATGAAACTCTGGATCACCCAATGACTAAGTCTCTAAATGGATATGAATCTAGTTAGGTTGACATGAGGCATTTAGAATGTCTGGGTGTTTGTGTAGGGATCCATGATATCCTTGGTTTGGTCCCTAGGGTTAATGGATAGTTCTAGGAGGCTTAAGGACAAGTGATTATTGGAAATATGGTCATAAATTTCATTAGTGACTTGGAACTCCATCTTGAGGATAATGTAGGGTCGTGGTTTGTGAGATGAGTAAAGTATGTCCTACGAGACATGTTTTGTGAAATCAATAAGGATTTGAAATTGGTGAAAATACTAGATTTCTCCCTTCATAGATATGATATGGTACATAGGTATGGGTTATATGAAGTCTTTATAACATTGAATTAGTATTATAAGATGATTTTTATTGGTATTTGAACTTTTTATTTAATGTAATGGTTTGGATGTTACAATGAGATGTGAGGTCACCAAGGGGTGACATACCTCTGTTGCTGTTGAATACTAGAAATGAGAGGCTAGGTCGTTAATAACTAGTTCTCTACTGGAATTTTGGGGAGATGTGTGAGGGTTTGTGGGCCCTATTTATCTTACTGACAGTGTGTTCTTACTGATGTGTTTTTCGTAGCTAATGAATTTTAGTGAAGGTGATATGGATCTCAAGGCCTTTTCCACATTGAATAAGATGAAAATAGATATATTTACATGATTTATATGGAGTCCTCATTCTATATGATTTATGATCTAATGATTAGAAATATGTTCTGACAAGAGACTAATCTTATTATACTTCATTCAAAAAGTGGTTCCATAGAAATTTAATTGAGTGTTATGGCAGTGGTTTTGAGAGAGGTTATGGATTTATTATAGATCTGTTGATGGGAACACTCTTATTGAGAATGTTGGGTTCATATGCGATGATAAATTAGATGGAAGATCTCACATTGAGTGAGAATGAAAGTGTAGATGACTACCTTATTTGATAAGTCATATTTAGGACTCAGATGTAAGAATATACCCAACTCATTTAGATAGTGGTCGAGAGTTATGGACACCATACTCGACACATTTGGGTATGGTTTGGGATTTATTGATACACCCAATCCTAATTTTTCAATAAATGGATAGATTCTGGATTAGTAGCACAAGGTGGTGGTGAGATTATAGTATGGTGACAATGTAGGTTTGGATAGACATCACGGGGCATGGTTATATCATGGTGACCTGGTTAGTGTGTGTACCTCATCGAGTGTTGTGGTGGAATGGTTTTCTAATCAATGATTGATGGTGATGTTTATTTATATATTTCTTTTTTAAGGTTTTTGGGTATCAAGATACCATGAGTAATGTGTGTCATGGGGATGTATGTATGGTTAGTGTGTATGTGTTTTCTCTCTTCGTTATTTGTATATGTGATCAGCTAGGTTGGTGATCAATATATGTCTTATATGACTACACCATGTATAATATTATAATTATTATTTATTATTTTCAGTACAATTATTTATTGAAGTTTGATTGTTTCTATTGTTTATTTCACTCAAATATGATATCATAGTATCCGCAATAAAATTTTTAAGCCCTAACCACTAGATGGAAACCTCTTCTATTTAGAGAGGTTGGACTGGGTTCACATTGCACCCCATCCCATGGATTTAGTAGAGGATAGTGTAATAGGGTGATACAAAGTGGTATTAGATAATTTTTGTTATATTACTATTTCATAATATGGTATACGTGTGGACAATGAATATGTCAGTGCTTATGATGGACCTCAGACTAGTGTATCATGAAATTTTTTTGGTGGGATGTCTTAGTTACATGGGTGATGAGATCTTTGTCATTTGATTTTATTATTATAGTTGGCATATTGATTTAAATATGATGTTTTATTTAATTTATTTGATTTTTTGATCTTGGAACATTCAAAAGAGTCCTACGTATTTTCATCATATTTGGAATGTAGGATTTGTAATACATACACATGATTGTGTGTGTTTTATTTCATTGGTTATAGGATATTTATTTTAAAGTGTAAACAACAAAATATATTGTTTTCACATACAACATGTCGGTAAGATTCAAATAATATAAACTATTGTGTTTCTTTGATGTATGTTCATGTGTATCTATTTGGGAGGTTCCTCTAGATACATCTAGAGAGTTCATTAGGGGATCTATAGAAATCCATGTTGGGCTGGTTTATCCATTTGTTGCTAGGGAGTTGACATTATGACGGTAGAGTATTCTTGAGGGGTGATCTAAAGAGATAGGTTCAGTTACGTAAAGTGTCAATAACATCCTATATAGTGGTTAAAATTATGGATTATTGGTGGAATTAAACTTATCCAAACCATTCTACATATATGGGTACACTTTAGTGGGTGGATAAAATGCCTGTGAGTTCCTTGATATTGGTATCAAGGTCCGATTTAGAGGGTTTAAACCTTTTGATTCATGTATTTTATTTTTCAAGATGCATTTTTAGTGTCTTAGTTGAAGTGTGGTTAAAGAATCATTGTTCTAGGACCACAATCATCTACTATGTGGTAGTGTGTTTATCTATGTATTGGAGGATATTTCATAAGTTATTGTATTAGCATGACATGCATGATGATTATGGTAAAGGGGTTATTAATGCGAGACTATGATCAATAGAAAATGATTGGGAGCGTGATTCAGGGAGTGTGATTGGGATGTATGAGAGCATATACCAGTTGGGTTCAAGGGATATCGAGGTCAATAGTGGGTAAGAACCTATGCGTGGGATCTAATGGGGATCACACTACTAGAGGAAGAGAGTGATATTCAGTGAGGTTCTTTTTTGGAAAAGTATCATTAAGGGATGGAAGGTGTTCATTGGGTATCCATGGTGCTTTCTTGTGTTGTGGACTAGTGAACACTCCATATAAATGTATGTTGAGAATTTTTTAGGTTGTGGATGAAGCTGAGTAGTATAACAATGGTAGTGCAATAGAGGGATATGGACGATAATAGAAATATAGATTTTCGATCATACCTGGGGTTGAAAAGATGGGTGAGTGTGGTGTTGGTACCTATATAGGATGGAAGTCGGGGATCAATGTAAGGTAATTCATATGGTGTTAAGTGATTCATGACCATTTTAGGATTATATTCTCACTATGAGTGATTTTTTGAATAATGAGGATGGGTCTTCAACAAGAAAAGAATATGTGGCCATCAATGCTTTATGTTTGTGATGGAGTATGGGAGGGACAACCACATCAAATCATTTTTTGCGGTAATAGATGGATATTGGGCCATGGATATAAATGATTTTTTAGTGAGAAATGATATGTATACACCCATGGCATGGAGATTCAAGTCAATCATTGATATAATAATAGAATTTAAGAAGGGTCATAGAGGTGGGGAGACCGGTCAGTGGATGGTTGAGGTGGAACTGGGATGCTGGTTTAGGGGTACTCTTTCTTCAAAAAAAATTAATAATTTGTTCTGTGATTTGATGGATTATGAGTGTTTGAATCAATCATCGGATTGAGTTATAGTAGTTTGAGAATGATTCATATAGGAGGTACACTGATACTCAAGGTGAGAGAACAATGACTGAATTAGGTGTTTTTTGATTAAACAACGTAATTACACTAGGAGTTGGGTTTAATCATTGTTCTTGGTGTTTGGGTGATTATGTGATGCATTTAGATGTTATGAAATCTTGATCGGCCAAGGTGGTGTGATGATGTGTAATGGATAAAACTAAGTGTTTTCATGAAAATTTTACAATAGAAGGACCAAATTGTGTTTTGTTGTGTAATTGAGTGTTGTGTGGTTTCAACCACATTAGTCATGTAATTGGACTATTGAACGTTTAAATCTTATACTAAGATACCTATTCTTATCGTGGGGAGAACAATAGATTTAATCCATCACTTATGAGAAAAACCTTATGGTGGGGAGTTCCACAAGATCTTGGATGAATTGGGTGAGTAATTTTTCTTACATGGGTTAGAAATATGCATTTGGAATCAGCCTAGTGTTAGCATTAGTGATGATATGGTAACTTGCAAATCAACATATAGTGTTACAAGTGTTTTTAGTTTTCTATTGGAAGAACATTCGGTGTTTGAGGGTAAGATGCGGCAAGTTAGAGGTTATTTGACGAATTTGGTATGTTTATATTGATGGAATGAGGAGTAATGTGACATCCCAAGGATGATAAGAATTATTTTAGGGAGTTTATAACTATCCACATTGTTACATGTTTTGAAATTTAGTGGAAATTTTAAATTTTTTATATGGAGTTGTGGGCATTCCATGATTTGGGATTCAAATTGGAAATAAAAGAATTAGAATACCTCAATGCGATGTTTTTGGATGGGGAATGAGTCTCAATAGTTGGTTCCTAGCCTTAGGTGAGTATCAAAGATGGGTCAATATGACCCAAGATTTGGTTGTTTCTGTAGTCTATAGACTCTGTCACAACCCTGAGAATTGTGGTGTGGCATTGGCTGTGGAGATTTCAATGATTTCATAAAGGAAGTACACTATTGTTTTGTGGAGAAGGGATATGTTTTGGTGTCTATAGTGGATGATGTATGACACTATTGGAGGCTACACCCTATAGATATCCCATGGGTGGGTGTATTACAACATCGCCCGAAGGTGATATACTATAGAGGAGGAATGCAGTTGTTGGGTTGGAACCCATACCTTCTTAAGGGTCAGATACACCATATTTTTAGAGGCAATGTCTTAGTGTGGTACAGTGGGGAATCCCCAAACAACGTCCTAGGGGTTGTCGTGTGAAGAGTCATGGGGAGGCAGACTATCAAGCTACCCCCCTGAGGTGGGCTATACTAGGGAGACCTACTCCCTGTTGAAGAATGGGGCCTGTGGGTGGTACATTTCACTGAAACCCTATTGGTTGTTTTTTTATAGTATTCCAAGTAAATTTCCTTACATTTTTACATAATATTAAAGCCACATGTGGGGTCATTCATAATTTTTAGTGGGGAATACCATAATTTAATGCTGATTCCCCCTTCATTTTTAAGTTGGATAGGCTTGGGGGCACTGCTGGAAATGGGGTCTTTCCCAACTGTTCTGAACCATTGGGAAAGCCTACAAAACCATTGGTATATGTTATACCAACGGTTTTGCAAACCATAGGGTAGTAATTTGTTCGGAAAACATATCCAAATGGTTTACAAATAAGCATTTGATAGGTTAGTAAAATTTACCTATACCAACGGTTTGGCCAACCATTGGCATATGTTTTACCAACGGTTTAAACTATTAGAAAAAACTAAGGAAATCCACTCTTTCCCAATGGTTCTCATTGAACCGTTGGCAAAAAAATACCTAGACACCTTTCCCAACGATTTTTAAAACACTGGGAAAGGGTTTTTACCAATGGTTGGAAGCCTATGCCGACGGTTTGAAAACGTTGCCATAGGCTATGCTGTGCAAATTGCCCAGCAGCCTGCAATTTTCCAAACAGCCTCTAATGATGTCCATTCTGCTCCTTTCGAATTACTATAACTGCAATAAGAAACTTAGACATACATATAGAGAAAAAAATTCATACACATTTAACATATAATGTATTCTAGAACTATACACATCCAGAATTAAATCATAATCCATAACGTAATTATAAACAAAAATAATTGATTTAGATTTCAATTTAAAATTTACATGAAAATTTTATGTGGAATCCGGAATACAATTAATAATTGAATACACACATAATTTAATTATCAATTATCAATAAAATAAATAAAAAACTGAATAATTATCAACAGAATCCGAATACGTTTGTTCGGTTTTTCATATACCATTTGTTTTTATAAAAATTATGTCCATTTTAATCAAAATACATACAATTGGGGTGATTCCAGCCACACCGTGCCTCAAATTGGGGCTGGGTTGACTTGTACACGATACATATGACACATGGATCGTTTTCCTAAAGTATCAACATAATTTGAAAGCGTTTGGTCGGTTTTTGGTATGTCAGTTGTTGTTTTCACATAAAATGGAGTGTTTTTTCAATAAAAGAGAGACACATTGAGTGATACTAGTCACGCCATGCATCGGATTGAGGCAGGGTTGACTCTTACATGTCACAGATGACCAATGGATCGTTTTTATAAAGTATCAACACAATCAGAAACTGTTCTGTCGGTTTTCTGTAAGTACTTAAAATGTTGTCCATTTTAAACATAAGAGAGACACTTTGGGTGGTGCTGGCCACACCGTGACTCATATTGAGGCGCTTTTGGCTCGTACACATCACATATGACCCATGGATCATTTTCCTAAAGTTTTTACGGATTACGAATGTGTTTGGTCAGTTTTTTTGTATGCCAGTTGTTCTTTTCACTTATAATCATGTCCATTTTAAACAAAAGAGACACAGTTAGAGTGGTACCGGCCACACAGTGGCTCGGATTGAGGCAGGGTTGACTCATACATGTCACATATGACCCATGGATCATTTTTATAAAGTATCAACACAATCTGAATGCGTTTGGTCAGTTTTCCATATGTGAGTTGATGTTTTCACTTAAAATGATGTTAGTTTGAAACAAAAGAGAGACACTTTGAGTGTTGTCGGCCACACCGCGCCTCAAGTTGAGGTGGGGTTGATTCGTACATGTCACATATGACCCATGGATTGTTGTTCTAAATTATCAACATAATCAGAATTGTTTGGTCATTTTTACATATGTACTTAAAATGTTGTCCATTTTAAACAAAAGAGAGACACATAGAGTGATCCCGGCCACACTGTGTCTCGGATTGTGGCGGGGTTGACTCTTACACATCACATATGACCCATGGATCATTTTACTAATGAATCAACACATTACGAATGCATTTGGTTAGTTTTTCATATGTCAGTTGTTGTTTTCACTTAAAATGATGTCCATTTTAAACAAAAGATAGACACTATGAATGGTGCCGGCCTCACCGATCCTCGGATTGAGGCGGGGTTGACTCATACACGTCACATATGACACATGGATCATTTTTATAATGTATCAACACAATCAGAATCTATTTGGTCTGTTTTCCGTATGCTAGTTGTTGTTTTCACTTAAAAATGAAGTCCATTTTAAATAAAAGAGAGACACTTTGAGTGGTTTCGGGCATACCAAGACTCGGATTGAGGTGAGGTTTACTCGTGCACGTCACATATGACCCATGAATCGTTCTCCTAAATCATAAATGGAAACCAAATTCGTTTGGTCAGTTTTCCATATGTACTTAAAATGTTCTCCATTTTAAACAAAAGTGGGAAACATAGAGTGATCCTGGCCACACCGTGACTCGGATTGAGCCCGCGTTGGCTCGTACACATCACATATGACCCATGGATCATTTTGATAAAGTATCAACAGAATCCGAATGCGTTTGGTCAGTTTCCTGTATGCTAGTTGTTATTTTCACTTATAATCCTATCCATTTGAAACAAAAGAGATGAGGTTAGAGTGGTACCATCCGCAAGTCACCTTGTATTTAGATAGTGTTGACTTGTACACATCAAAAATGACCCATGGATCGTTTTCCTAAAGTATCAACATATTCTGAAAGCGTTTGGTCAGTTTTCCGTATGTCAGTTGTTGTTTTCACTTAAAAAGAAGCGATTTTCAAATAAAAGAGAGACACTTTGAGTGGTTCCGGTCACATCGCGCCTCGGATTGATATGAGGTTCACTCGTACATGTCGCAAATGACCCAGGGATCATTGTGCTAAAGTATCAACACAATCAGAATATGTTTGGTCAGTTTTTCGCATGTACTTAAAATGTAGTCCATTTTAAACATAAGAGAGACACTTTACGTGGTGTTAGCCACACCGCGACTCGGATTGAGGCATGGTTGACTCGTACACATCCCATATGATCCATGGATCATTGTCCTAATGTTTCAACATATTCCGAATGCATTTTCTTGGTTTCCCGTTTTCCAGTTGTTCTTTTCACTTATAATCATGACCATTTTAAACAAAAGAGACATAGTTAGAGAGGTACCGGCCACACCACATCTCTGATTTACATAGGGTTGATGCGTAAAGGTCTCAAGTAACGCACAGATCATTGCCCTAAAGTATCAACACAATACAAATGCGTTTGGTTGGTTTTCCGTATGTCGGTTGATGTTTTCACTTAAAATGACTTCCTTTTGAAACAAAAGATAGGCACTTTGAGTGGTGCTGGCCACACCGCACCTCATATTTAGGCAGGGTTGATTCGTACATGTCACATATGACCCATTGATTATTGTTCTAAAGTATCAACACAATCAGAATCCGTTTGGTCAGTTTTCCACATCTACATTAAATGTTGTCCATTTTAAACAAAATAGACACACTTAGAGTGATCCTGGACACACTGTGCCTCGGATTTAGGTGGGGTTAACTCGTACAGGTCACATATGACCCATGGATCGTTTTCCTAAAGTATCAACACATTCCTAATGTGTTTGGTCAGTTATTCATATGTCAGTTGTTGTTTTCAATTAAAATGATGTTCATTTTAAACAAAAGAGAGACACTATGAATTTTTCCATCCACACCGCACCTCGGATTGAGGAGGGGATGACTTGAACATGTCACATATGACCCATGGATCATTGTGACAAAGTATCAACACAATCAGAATCCATTTGGCCACTTTTCTATATTCTAGTTGTTGTTTTTACTTAAAATGAAGTCCATTTTAAACAAAAGAGAGACACTATGAGTGGTGTCGGCCACACCGCGCCTTTAATTGAGGTGAGGTTGACTCATACATGCCACAAATGACCAATGGATAATTATGATAAAGTATCAACACAATTCAAATGCATTTGGTTGGTTTTCCATATGCCAGTTGATGTTTTCACATAAAATAGTGTCCTTTTAACACAAAAGAGAGACACTTTGAGTGGTGCTAGCCACACCGCACCTCAGATTGAGGTGGTCTTGATTTATACTCATCACATATGACCCATGGATCGTTGTGATAAAGTATCGACACAATCAGAATCTGTTTGGTCAGTTTTCCATATATACTTAAAATGTTGTCCATATTAATCAAAAGAGAGACACTTAGAGTGATACCGGCCACACCGTGCCTCATATTGAGGTGGGGTTGACTCATACACGTCACATATGACCCACAGATCATTTTCCTAAATCATAAACACATTTCTAATGCGTTTGGTCAGTTTTTTGTATGTCAGTTTTTTTTTCACTAAAATTGATGTCCATTTTAAACAAAAGAGAGACACTATGAATGGTGTCTGCACACCTCGCCTCAGATTGATGGGGGGTTGACTCGTACACATCACATATGACTCGTGTATCATTGTGCTAATGAATAAACACAATAAAAATCCGTTTGGTCGGTTTTCCGTATGCTAGTTGTTGTTTTCACTTAAATTGAAGTCCATTTTAAACAAAAGAGAGACACTTTTAGTGGTGTCAGCCACATCGTGCCTCAGAATGAAGTAAGGTTGACTCGTTCACATCACATATGACCCATGGATTGTTCTTTGAATGTTTCAATGAAAACCATATGTTTTTTGTTAGTTTTCCTTGCGTACTTAAAATGATGTCCATTTTAAACAGAAGAGAGACACATAGAGTGATCCCGGCCACACCACGACTCAGATTGAGCCCGGGTTGGCTCGTACAAATCAACAGTGACACATGGATTGTTGTGATAATGTATCAATAGAATCTGAATGTGTTTCTTCAGTTTTCCATATGCCAGTTGTTCTTTTCACTTATAATCATGTCCATTTTAAACAAAAGAGACACAATTAGAGTGGTACCGGCCACACTGCGCCTCAGATTTAGATGGTGTTGACTCGTACACATCACAAATGACCCATGGATCGTTTTACTAAAGTATCAACACAATTAAAATAATTTTGGTCAGTTTTCCGTATGCCAATTGATGTTTTCAATTAAAATGATGTCTTTTTGAAACAAAAGAGACACACTTTGAGTGGTGCCAGCCACACCACTCCTCGGATTGAGGCGGGGTTGACTTGTACACATCACATATGACCCATGGATCGTTGTGATAATGTATCAACACAATCAGAATTAGTTTGGTCAGTTTCCCATATGTACTTAAAATGTTGTCCATTTTAAACATAAGAGAGACACTTTGGATGGCCCCGACCACACCGTGACTCTGATTGAGCCGAGGTTGACTCATACACGTCACATATGAACCATGGATCTTTGAGATAAATTATCAACAGAATCTGAATGCATTTGGTCAGTTTTCCATATGCCAGTTGTTCTTTTCACTTAAAATCCTGGCCACACCGCGCCTCGGATTTAGGCGGCCTTGCTTTCCAAGTATCTCACATAGGGGACCGGGTATCACCTGAGGCATGGTATTACCATCTTGAATAATAGACATGTCCTCAGTTTAACTTCAAGGAACCAGTATCACTGATGAGTAATAGAATCCATCCTAGTAGCCCTCACTTAGAAACCAAAGCATTCATCCTGAAATTTCAAGTCTAAATTCCATGAGCATGACGAGTCCGTCCATGATTCCATAACATGTAACCTATGTCCTATCCTAACAGTTGACAATTAAAACAAATAAAAAAAGGAATAATTCACATAACATGGAGAATGTACAACAAGGATTTGTATTCAATTTAAAGCATATCATCACATGAATTTGATGAGAATGAGTTAATAAGATTACGAAGACATTCATATAATTCAAGTCATATAGAAATGGAATAATCCAAAATAACATTTCTTGACCAGAGAAATAAAAAAAAGTCATGTGAAATCAAGGACGAGGGTGCGGGGGCTGTCTGGGAATCCTGGGAGGAGGGTGGAGGGCTGTCCGGGGTCTAGGGAGGAGGGTGGGGGGCTGTCCGGGGGGCTATCAGGGGGTATCTGGGGGTTTGTCTGGGGACCAAGGAGGAGGGTGGGTGGGTTGTTCGGGGGCTGTATGGGGGGTGTCTGGGGGGATGCATGGGGTCCAAAGAGGAGGGTGGGGGGTTGTCCGGGGTGTCGTCCTGGGTCCAGGGAGGAGGGTGGGGGTGGGGGGGGGGGGCTGTCCACAGGGCTTTCCGGGGGCTTTCCAGGGGTCAGTCTGGGGGTTGTCTGAGGGTCTGTCCGAGGGGTTGTCCGGGAGGTGTCCGGGGGGCTTTACAGGGGCTGTCCGAGGGCTGTCCGAGGATTTCCCAAACACACAAAACTCTACAACCATGCTCAAGATACACCACAACCACTAAAAGACATCAACATCTTCGAAAACAGAAAATATATAAAAATAACTCAACTCCAATACTATATTACGAGTCTAGATTAAACCAACAACTGGAATAGATTAAACAAAAAATCATAGTAATATTAGTCAAAAATGTAACAAATCAATTTTTCCCACATCACCATCATTATCATCACCATCATCATCACCCTCATCCTCATGGTCATCATTTTCCTCAACATCTTCCCTACCCTCCTCAACGCCCTCCTCCTCTCCCTCATCCTCTGCCTCGCCCTCCTCCTCCACCTCGCCCTCCTCCTCTCCCTCCTCTTCCGCATAAAACTCCTCGCCTTCATCATCGTCAGGCTAGATATCATATTGAACACCACTAGAACTACCACCTGGTGCACCATATATAGAACATATCGATTACTTATATTCCTCAAAAGTTTGGCTGGCCTCTGGTGGAAGTGTTGGATGTAGAACTTCAATAAATTTGATAAATGCACTATTTCCCAAGCAGACTGTTCTGTCATCCCAATGGCCCTTTTGTTATCCTGTTCATCCTATGCCCTAACTTGCTGCAACTTGGTTTCATTACAAATCATACCAGAAGTGGGAAAATACTTCGTCAGGGCTATCCTAGGTCGGCAGCGTACTCTTCCAGAATGCTCCTCTCCAAACACCTGATGTAAGTGATTAGTTGGCCCAAAACTTTCTGGTTCTTGGGCATCGAGGGACTCTATAGAATCCTGTTACAAACATAAAAAAATTATTATGTTATAAAATAGATATTAAAATATAAAATCAACATATTAAAACTTACAATCTACTGCTGAGTCGGTTCGTTGATAGCACTTCCATCCTTTTTCCGTCTACTTGAGAAAAACAGTTTTGCTTGAGGCACACGTCCTTCAATATTCAGTTTTTGCCTCTATAATGACATTGATAACTAAAATTATATGAAAAATTTAGAAAAATATTAAATAATTGGGGTAACAAAAGAAACTATAAGATATAAAGAAAACTTATAAACAATTATCATACTAGCTTCCTCTCATGATCTGACATCATAGTACGTCCCAGTGTGTGGAGGTATTTTTTTGCATCAATGCTTTTTTTAATTTTTTTCTTATGATTAGAAAATAAAATTAGATATTTAAAGGGATAATATTAATGAAAAACATGAAATTTATTATTTAAATACCTCAAATGTATTTAATACCTTTAAATGAGTAGTCTTCCAATGAGTAATCATCTGCTGATACTACTATATAGGATAATCATCCATGACTGCTACCACCCCTAACTCAGTTCCAAATCTAACACACCAGCCAATATACAACTCCTTCTCTTAGGCTATCAACAGCTCACTTAAATCCTTTAGATGTTCCAGTCGTGCACCCTCACCATCGGGAAAATTAAATCGAAATTGACACCAAAATATTAATTCATATAAATACAAAAATAATCCATTGAATTAAATACAACAGATTTTTTTTACCCATATCTCTTCCCAAGCTCTATCCTTGACCTCATGTAACAACTGTCTCCATGATATCATGCTGATGGGAATGATTTTGGAGTATTTGGAAATCGTCGCCAAAAAACTCCGACATTGTGGCTCTATTTTCTCAACCATTTGGTTGTCTTCATCGTAATCCATCATTACCTGTGTGTGGCAGTTCCACACCACACGTATGCATGTACGCCCCCGCCCCTACCTCCTATTAGTAGATGTATCTGTCATGAAAGTAAAACAAATATTTTATCAAAACATGTTATAATGAAAATAAATATTGGTATAAATGTTTTTAGGATTCTATAAATATACCTATGCCAGTCTGATCGCTGAGCGATGCTGGATCCACGAAAACTGATGGAACACCCAGTGGTGGAACATGAGTCGAAGACGATGGAATATAGAACCTCGAAGAGATATAAGTAGAAGGAAAAGAAGATGGGACTACTGTATGACAGGAGGCAGAAGATAAAAAAGGTGGTGAAAACATGGGAGGCCTAAATATCCCGTGTGTCGCTAACGACACACTAGGTTCAGAATATGGGAAGGATGACATGTCAGTGGGAGGGTCAGGGTCTAGTCGAGTACGAATAACTGATCCTCTACCTCTGGTACGAACCCCCCTAGTATGACCGACCTGAGTACTAGGACCAGTACTAGGCTCCTCATCGAATAATTGTCGACGTATAGGTGGATCCAACAAAAATGTTTACAAAAAAATTAATCACATGACATTATGTATTCCTTATATATATATATTTTAAAAAAATTACTCACTACAGGAACTAATGGTGGAATTCCCATCTCCTCCATTCGACGATTGTTCTCCATCTTTTTTTCCTTCATCTATCTTCAATTGGCTGCATTTCCTGCTTTTGAAAACAAAAATGCAATTAATGAGAAAAAGGAAACTAATGTCTAAACCAAAAAACTAAATATATGAGGGAATATGGGGATTAATTGGTAATTTAGCTATCAATTGTTTTAGAAGATCTTGAATGGATTTAATAAATCACACAAGTTGTAATGTTCACCAGGTTAGAAATATTGTTTGACTAGGTTTGAATACAGTTCAATTCCAAATTAGAAAATGCAATTCAAATAAAGCTGCAACCAATAAACATTGAAAATTCAAATAACAGTCAAGTCATCTAAAACATATTAGTGATCAATACTAAATCAATTTGAATAGTACCAACCTTAACAACCCAACTCGAGGTAAACAAAATAGAATTGAGATCATGGGTGAATGATTCTATATATTCTCAACCACAACATCTAGTTCAGAATCAACTCTGACAATTTAGCTATTAGAGTCTTCAAATGAAATAAATGGATTGGTTCCAATGGCAGTAGGGAAATTTTCAATTACATCATCACCGCCATAAAAAATATGTCTTGGAATTACTTCAACTATGACACCAAATTCAGGTCGAAGATGGTCTTTGACATAAAAAACTCGTTTAGGCATTGATTCCAACACATAGTTCTTCAGTAGAAAGAGTGTGAGTCATATTAATTAATAGAAATCTAAAATCATCAATAAATGTGTCCAGTATCATCATCAAGTCAAACCAATGGCATTTCATCATTATGAATCGTCCACGAGAGTAATAATACAATATTATTATTTTCTCAATGACACCATAATAACCAACATTTTCAAATCGTGGTATACTATTTGATGCACTGGCATACCAATATATTGTGGAAGTAACCATAACACCATCATGTTGTGTTCTCATGTTATTTTCTCGTTCAGTGACAATAAATTTGTACCCATTGATAACAATTGATTTACAGTCACGAACCATAGTAATAGGACCAAAATCCAAAGCTCTTATTTCCTCAGAGACAGAGTCAACAGAAAAACTCAATACCTTAAATATAAATGATTATTAAACTTAATTAAAAATTGATTTAATTATTTTAAAAAGTAATATTTGTACATTCAATTTTAACAAATCAGAAAACTCTTTTCTATGAAAAGTCTCCCTCCTTCTCAAAGATAAAGAACGATGATTTCTATTTATTATTGTTTTATGATCCATGAAGATAAAAAGTATGAATATTTTAACAGATATATATATATGTAAGATTTACATATTCAATTTAGTTACCTGATATAGTCATCGAACAAATCACAGTTGAACAAAACTGTGTGATGTTCCATCTCTTGCTCTTCATGGCTTAATGTATTCAATGTATATGATCGAGGAATTCATCCTGTTTGAGGAAGTGATGGAAAACTGGGTTTAGTTTCTTCATATTGTTCTTCTTTATTTCTCATTGGTCTGTTCATTCTTGTAGTAAGATCAAACAAATACATTGAGTAGAAATCCATACATTCTTGAGCCAAGTAACTATTCATGATAGAACCTTCGGGATGATTCTTGTTTTGGACATAAGACTTTAATGTGTATATATTTATATCAGTTGGATACATCCAATGGATGGAAATAGGTCCTCCGAGAAGTATTTCAGTGGGAATATGGACAGTTAGATGCAATATGCATGTGAAAAATTATGGAGGAAATATTTTCTCCAACTCACACAATATTAATGTGGCAACTGTCAACATTTTTTGCAATAAAGACTTTGAAAACTTCTTAGCACAAAGATCTACAAACAAATGGAACAACTGAATAATAGTCACCATTTCTTTATTGGAAAAAAGATGACAGATTTATATTGGAATCAAATCATGTAGAATAATGTGATAATCATGAGTCTTCAAAGATTTTAGCTTCAACTCTCTTTGCTTGACCCATTTAGATATGTTGCTTGAATTGCCATCAGGAAGTCTAATAGTATCTAATAATTCAAGAATTTTTTTTTTGATGGTGTCATCACAGAAGAGGCACCTGGATGTTTCCATTTATTTTCACTGATACGCACAGGATGCAATGCTGCTCTGATGCCCCAATCCACAAAGCCACGCCGAGATCGTAAATCATTTTCTTTCTCCCATATAACAATAATAAGAATCAAAAACAACATTTCTCATATATTCTTTTCAATATGCATTACATCTACTCAATGCCATAACAAATAGGTTGACCAATAAGGAAAATAAAAATAGATACTCCTCTTCCTCCAATTGAAACATGTTTCAGTGGAAACATTATTTCTCATTCCATATTTCATTTGATCCTTCCCGAATGAAAAACTGAAATTTTTCAATTCATTAAGCACATCAGTACCATACATATACTAAGGTGGATCATCGGTCTCTATAGTATTATCAAATATTTGATGATTATTTCTATATGGATTGTCCATTGGAAAGAATCATTGATGTCCCAAAAAACTAAAAATACAGTGATGTTTCAGTCTTTTGGATCGTGTATTCTTCGTACAAATTGGACATGACAGTTTTCCCTTCATTATCCATCTAGACATCATTGCATAAGCTGAAAAATCATTGATCTTCCACATAAGTGCAGCACACATATGAAATATGTATTTCGAACATGCATCGTATGTGCGCACACCCACATCCCAAAGAAGATTCAACTATTTTATTAAATGTTGCATGTATACATCAATATCAATGTCAGGATCAGACGAGACAGATATGAGTATACTCATGAAAGTGAAAGGTTTTTTCATACTCAACCATGGGGGAAGATTATAAATGTGCATAAAAATTGTCCATGTGCTGTGTGAAGTAAGCATCTGCCAAAATGGATTAAAACCGTCGCATGAAAGACCCAACCCCACATTACGCACGTCAGCTGCAAAATCAGGATGTCGAGCATCAAATCACTGCCATGAAAATCCATGTACAGGATGAACCCACTCATTATTAGTCTTCATTCTCTCGGTATCATGCCATCTCATTTTTATTGATATGTCATCAGACATAAATGATTCAGGAGTCTAAGGATCAATGGAAGGTGCCACATTAATTTCTGTGGAATGAGGGATGGTGTTATATCAGATTTTTACTTCTAGATGGATGTGCCAAATTTTATACAATCATTCATTCAGCGGCTTCCTCCCAGAATAAACTGCAATCTTTCGGGCAAGCATTAATTTTGTTTCTTGAAAATCCATGTTCCTCAACTAAGTTCTATTCCATATAGTGGATTGAGAGAATATCTGCATCATCTAGAAGTAAATCCTTCAAGATGGTAAGAATGTAATAGATTTCTGTATTATAAATCCCATACATAGTATTCCCATTAAACAATCAAGTTAAAAATTCTATCTTTTTCATTTTATTGCATTGTCAATATACTGGATTTGTGCAACATCATTCAATTTTTTCACCCTATAAATATCATCATTTTCACTAGATGCATCATCTTTCCTCATATAGAAGTCTTCTTGAGTTGAAATCCTTTCTTTTTCAGGATGACAAATAAACAGAAACCAATCATCTAACAAATTCTCCATTCCAGTCTTTCCATTTCGATCATCACCAATTTGAGATTTAATTTTCTCCCCATTGTGATACCACACAAATTAGTTTTCTTGAAAACCATATTTGGTTATGTGGTAGATGACTTATTCACGACTCAACCAAGGTCTTCCAACACAATTGGAACATGGGAAGTGTATGTGACCACTATCTGAATCATTGTGAAATGCGAAATCTATAAATCTCTCCAAATTGTTTTAAAAATCGCATGAGATCCAATCTGTTTCATACATACAACATCTGTCCGTTCTTTAAAAAGAATTTATATATGTAATTTTGTCATAAACAATTCAATAGGATGGAACTATAGTAGAAACATCCTTTATGTAAACTATAAAGGAAGAAGTTTCAAGTTTATGTAGTGAACTATTAAAAAATGTAAAGAACAAGTACTCAAAAATTAAATTAAATTTTATTTATATTCATTTTCCTTTGGTCTATAAGAGGCACATGCCTGAGGTCCCATTATGTGTTATAGTCATCCCAAATCATTCACTCGTGTTCAATAACTCATTATTGGAACCTCTATGTCCATACCTTTCATTACAAAAATACTTCCCGAAGTCAAGTGCACCCCATGGTTGAATAAATTTTAGGATTCTACACTAATAGGTTGTTCAAGGCTTGTAAAAAGATTTGATTTCATAAAGTACAGACAAAAACATTTATATTTAAATTTGAGATTAATAATAAAGTATTTCAATGATAACAACATTACTGAATTAAACTTGTGACTTATTTAACATTTTTATGGATGTCTACACATGCGAGTGTGGCTAGTGAAAAGCACCCCACCCTCATAAATGCGAGTATTGGCCAATAATGACACCTAATATAAAATGTACAATGAGAAACATATTTAATTGACACTAAAGTTATATTAGTACAATCATCTTTGGGGGAAATGGAATATATGATCCTGGTTAACTAATGAATCCAAAAGCTCATATTCCATATGTTGGACACTATCTAAGGTAAGAAATCATGTGAGGATGGGTATACATCATTCAATTTCTTACATGCTAGTGAGAATGAAGGATTTAAATTATGACTTGAGTTCACTGATTAAATGAGGGTAGAGGTTGCATTGGCTGTGTATACAAAATGATTAAATATGGGTAGAGGTTGCATACAATGTGCATGGTGGGGGAGTCTCAGCAGATTTAGAAACTAAAAAAAATTCCCATCATAGGTATCGATAAGAAACATCAACATCAAAAGAAACTCCAAATAAAAAAGGACTAAAAACATCAAACACGTTTTATGTTATCCCACCAAAAAATGATCATGAATGTCCCTATACATTTTCATACTTCCAGAATTTATAGAGAGTTTATAGTTATGAAATTCATCCACCTGCACACCCTCCCCATTCCAATTGGGCAACCCTACCACACCCCACTTGGACAACCCAGCCCCCACCCCACTTGGACAGCCCAACCCCCACCCCACTTGGAAAACCAACCCCCCCACCCCATATGGACACCGCTACCCCCACACCCCACTTGGAAAACACAGACCCCACCCCACCTGGACAGCCCTACCTTCACCCCACTAGGACAACCCATCCCCCCCACCATACCAAGACAACCCCTCCCCCACCCAACATACACACCCTCCCCACCCCACTTGGTCAACCCTGCCTAGACACCCTCCCCCACCCCACCTGCACACCCTCCCCCACCCCAAATTAAAACAGTACACATAAAACAAACAAACTGCTCTACCCCACCCCATTTCAACACCCATCCCCCTCCCCCACCATACCTAGACATCCCCTCCCCCACCCCACATGGATAGCCCTACCTCGACATCCCCGCCCACCCCATCTGCACACCCACCCCCACCCCAAATTGAAACTAAAATTCATCCAAATCAAAACATAAAACAAAAAATCATAGATTCATAAATCCAAATCAAAAAATAAAACAAAAAAACAGAGAATCATAACAACAAAACAAATATAGCACTTACCAATTTGCAACGTAGAACAAGAAAAGTGTGGATTGAAGAGGATGGAAGGAGTTTCGAAAAGTGGGTAATGAGATACCTTTGGGAGAGATAGTGAACATGGGCTATTGTCGCATGTGGACATGGAATTGGGGGTTCTGTGTATTTAGAGGAAAGAATTCCCAATGGTTTTAAAAAAACGTTGGGAAAGGTATTCTTTACCAATTGTTTTCTATAACCGTTGGTAAAGGATGTTATTTTTTTGACATTTCCAAATGGTTTCAATGAAACCGTTGGGAAAAAGTGTTCAAATTAGAGATTTCCCAATGGTTTAAGGAAAACTTTGGGAAAAGGTGTTCTAATGGGAGATTTCCCAATAGTTTCCTTAAAACGTTGGAAAAAATGAATTATACCAACGGTTTTCTCAAATTGTTGGCATGAATGTGTGGGTATATCCCTCCATTCCAGTAGTGGGGAGATCCATTTTTCTTCAGTTATTCATATGTAATGGTAAAAACATCTGAGAAATTTTATTTTGGTTTAGCTTGGGATAATATTTCGTTAATGAGTCTACTAGATCTGAGTGGAATTAAATGAGGATGAAGGTGATTTCATGTGGCTCGGCCCGAGGAAGTCTCTAAAGGTAGGCCACATTCCTCTAGAATTATATGTAGCATGATGAGGATGCATGGATATTTTTTAAGAAAACATTCCCTTATAATTAATATTTGAACAATGAATAATATTTTTTTATACATATTTAAATATTTAATATTTCATGAGATATGATATTAAAATAATGGACAAGCATGGGCGAGGTTCAAAGCATATTGGCGAGGAGTTACGTCTCCTATCAGTGTCGGTAATTCGTATAATATAATTGCATATATTTGTATATGTATCAGATTGAATTACTTCATATGTTATGGGGTATGATTTAAGAAATTAGGTACTATGGTTTCCCTGGGTAGAAGTGATAGGATGAATCTAGGGATTCTATACTTGAATGAAGTTCTATTAAACCCTTATGTAATTTGGGACTACTCAAGAACTGTGTCTCCACGGGAATAATGATATGGTTATTTTGAAATGAGGTTTTTGGAAGGAATTGGGGTATAGAAAGGGATACATGATATCTATGGTGGGGTAAATATGGTTAATGGATATGTTTTTGTGGAATTGGGCCATGTGATAATAGGAAAGACTACCATATATATTTTGATTGACTTTTAATTCTATCATGAGGATGGAGGAGTGTCTTGGTGTGCGATATTAGTACGACATGTCCTTTAGGACATATCATGTGTGATGGATTGGTGTTTTCTCCCTGTGAATGGTTGAGATATCTCCCATAGTATTATTTATAGTTGACACACATACATGTTATATAAAGTGATTAAGACTTTAAAATAGGATGACATGAGTGTTTTTTATGGGAATTTGTTGTCTCTTGTTATGTCTAGTGTTAAGATGTGACTCCGGGTAGTGAGGTCTCCAAGGGGTGATTGGATAGAGTTTTAGAAAAAGAAAAATGATAAGGGGATTGTTCCTAAATCAATATATCCCTAATAATAAGATAGTTATACATGTGATGGTTTATGAGCACTAATTTTTGTTTCATGTATGTGCTAACTCTTGTGGCTGGGATAAGTGGAGGATTCTTATATGTGTGATGCGGATCCGGAGGATTGAAACTGGTATGAGTTATAAGAAACTTAAAAAGCATATACGAGTGAGATAAAGTCCACTTTTTGTATAAATTCATGTCCATCCAAGAGGTAGATGGTGTGGATTAAGACTTGTTGGATTCACCTTGAGTGAGAATTTGTTTTCAGGTACCTTGACATGAGTGATATGGGTATAGTTGAGAGTCTGGTTATTTATTGATGTTAGATGAAATGATGGGATAATCTTGAGTGATAAGGCTAGGTATCAAGTTTATCCAATATTATATGGATTTTCTCATGTTTAATGAACATGTGTAGATTGATTAACTTCTGGATAGTGAATTTGATCTATGAATTGGATGTAGGACCCTACATTTCATGTTTGGGTAGTGGTCAAGACTCAAGGACTCCTTACCCCACAGCTTTGAGTTTGTGATGTGATTATATGTGATTACATGCCTTGTGCCCTAAATTACATGCTTATTTCTGGGTTTATTAGCAAAAAGTTATGATAAAATTATTCCATGTCAATGAAACATGTCATGTTATGCACCGTGGTTGTCTAGTTAGAACATGGTGGCCAAATGATTGTGTTTGCCTTGTTTGGTGTCCTGGTTGATTTTTTAGAACACAATGACCCAATAAGTATGTCTATTAAAATATATACTTCTTTTATGAATACACACAAATATGAAATCAAATGTTAGGGGTTCTTGGGGATACCCTACTAAGTTATATATTTACATCCCTCAAAGGAACCTTAGTGCCCATACAAAACTTATCTTTGTCTTTCATGTTGATCAGGAGAGGTGTAGTGGATTAGGAGGAGAAAGATCAAGGTTGTTATGATACAAGTAGTGTGGTGTGGCCTCAGGATTTTAGTTAAATGAGGTGTATTTTTTTGTTTCTTTTTATTTTATATATTGGATGACCCTATAACTAGCATGATTTTTCTTACATTTCTTATTACATCATTTTAAAGCAAAAATAATATTTATCGAATGAGGATCCAAAGGTTTAGTGTCTTGAGAAAATTAGGACCATACATAACATTTACAAAATAAATCATAATCATTTATTTAATTCCTTATCCTCTATCTTTTTATTGGCCCTTGGATTATTCTTATTATATGCAATCCCCTGAGGATACAAATCAGAAATGGGTGAGATAAAAGGACACAAAGAAGATATATAAGCGAATGTAAAAATATAAAATGGTTGATCATATTCATTTTCATCATACAAGGGACATAAGACCATAATCATGAGAATTAGAATTATATAAAGTCTTAGAATGTGGAAATTCATAGATATGAAACATGATGTATTAGTGGTCAACAACAACACATAGTTGTGAACAAAGCTAGAATCATGTTCATGCATATTTAATTATATATCATTAGGTTCTTCACATTACCCAATTAATTGGATCTCTATATTATTCTGGGTACACCCATAACATCATAACATTTACATTGTGCTGTAAAATAATGGGTTCACCTGTCAAATCACAATATTTACATCATTAGGAATGCCAGCTAGAACATATATCAATCGTGAAAAAATTATAACCCATGGAAATAAATGGTTTTAATTTCATAATCATACATTCATAAACATTTGGTTCCCAAATTAAATATGGAATTTCATACTTGATTCATCATCCTTGTGTGAAGGAGAAACAATCTTGATATGTAAATGGTATATTTTTGGAATGAATATTTCTTTTGGAAAACATTGTGTTATTAATAAACTCAAGTATAAAACATGTATATCCAGGAAAAGGTAAGATAATTATTATTAAATGATATTTATGTACTATCTATACTAAAAATGGGGTGAAATAGGGAAAACCCAAAGAGAGTGAGGTTTGTGAATTCCCCTAAAATTGAGTCTGAATGCTTCCTTCACTTTACTATCCTATATAGTAACATTTAATTAATTAATTTACAAGAAAAAAACCCGTTATAAATTAATTTTATTCATTAAGGTTTTATTATGTTCATATATGGGCTTCTAGATGAGTTATTGAGTTTAATTTCATCGTTCATGAGCATTAATTTTCATGGTTTACATGATTGTTTCACTTGTATACATGAATGTATGTTTGTGTAAAATGTGGATAATATCATGAATTTTATTATATGTTATTAATAATATTATATTATTTGTAATGGTTTTATATATAACGTTTTTAAATCTAATGATGCTGATTCATTAGATACATGTTAACGATGATCATTTGTGGTTAATTTTGGCGGGTTTCAACCACAAAAAATTAATTTTGTTTTATCATTTAGTGTAATGTGTATAGCCTAGTTTCGGAACATAAAGAGGGTTATAACTTGCACATAAAAATATTTTTCAACCATTTTAGTAGATTTATCATCATTATTTATGTAGTTAAAGGAAAATTAATATACATCACCCATGAGGTCAGTAAATAGGCACATCGTGGGAGACTATTTCATTTTAAGAATAACAGAGAGAGAGATATGGGATTTTTATGATATATCATCCATTAAAATGATATTATTCTATTATATCAAACATAAGAGTTATCATGACTTTTGGATAAGTTAAGGTGAGGAGAATAGAATAAATTAAATGAAATTGAAAAAATATAGATGAAAAAGGAAGATGATTTTACCTCTTAATTATATCCTCTTTGAGAAACTACATAGGGGAATGGTTTTGGCCTTTTGATGATACATAGAGATACAATATTTGGTATAGGGTCTTTGAGAGAGTTCTGGGAATAATTTGGGAAAGGATCAAAGATTTAGTGTTTTGAGGAGAAGAGGGTATGAGGGGTGGTATTTATAGTGGGGAAGAGGGTGTTTTCTCATTATTTAATTCATTATTTTATTATTTTTCTCAAGGAAATAAATAGGGTTCATTATTGAGACAACATAAATTAATTATATCATGTGAGTTCAAACCAATGGTTCTTACATCAGTAATTACTTAATTAATCGTGTACTTATATTATAATGAATATATACCATAAATTACTTTATTTCACTATTCAAAAAAATCATGTAATTTAGAAAAATCCAAAAAATTCACCCTAAACATTATTATACATGTTGTTAAAAAATTGATCTCCATTTTGTTAAAATAATTTTCTAGATATTTTGAATTTAATTTTTAATTGAAATCATCATTCACTAAGTAAATACAGATTTTAAAATTGGAATAGATTTTATAGAACTTTAAAATATTTCTTCAAGTCTCATAAAATTATCTTAAAATCATAAGACCTAAAAATATTAATTTATGAATTATTTTTATGAAAATTATTTTTCTTTTAAATCTGAAAATTAATCATATAATTCTAATTAAAAAGTTAAGACTAAAAAAAATTCCAACGCCTAATTAATAATTTTTAATATATTTGATTACATATACTATGATATACTTATTTCATATTTTCACTCATAAATCCCCTAAATTTTATTAGTAAATTCATGGGTGGGAAACTATTCATTTGGCTAGTTTACTATTGTCACACCACGATCAGGATTTATTAATTATTTAATTATATATAGTTTTTCTCTTTGAATTTTGGGTCAAACTCATTTTAAAATTTTAGATTTTTCGAGTCTCCTGTAAACGCGCCCAGATAGCGCACGATTGGCCATCCATGTGGCCAAATTGTGCGCTATTCTACAGGATATAAAAAAATAAAGGAATATGGAAAGAAATGTTTTAATAGAAATAATAATAATGATAATATTATTATTTTGGTTAATATTTAGATTATTATTATTATTATGTTTTAAGTTATTATTATTATTATTATTATTATTTCATTGATTTTTTTAAAACCCTTTTGTTCTCCCCACCTCACCCATGCGACTCGAGACACACTCCCCCCCCATCAGCCGATTTTTTTGGCGCACACCCCTGCCATATCCTGCTCGCGATTCCACTATCTGGACGAGGGTCATTCGGCGCGCCTCCCTCTCCCTACGGTGACGACTCTTGTGTGGTGGATTCCCCCTCCCCTTCTCACCCAACCCGACCTTCCTACTCACCTATTCTCACGACCTGGCCGATCTGGAGCTCCGACACGCAACTCTTCCACTCCGGTGATCGTATCTCTTCCTGCTTTGGTGAGATAATCCCTCCGGTGAGCCTCTTCTCCCCCTTCCACTATTTTGATATTTTATTTGATTTTATGTGGTAAACATTTATTTGCAGAACCCTAACATGTTTTGGGGTTCTCATTTTGATTGATTTTTATTTTTTAGGTTCCTCTGGGCTCCATAGAGGATGGTTTTAGCCACTGATGTCAAGGGAAGTGGCTTCTCCATGGACATCTGGTGAGGATTCTTCAATTTCTTATTTTGTGGGTTAATTTTAATTTAGGATTTTTATGTTTTTTTGAGTTATCATCAGTTTATTTTGGGTGAGAAAGCTATTTTTTAAATATATTAACTTGTGTTTGATTCTATATGACATGGTTGTGTGAAACGAGGTTTTTTTGGATATCAATCCTTTTGGTAATGCTTGGTTGTGGTTTATGACCTGCGTGTTTTCTTTATTAGATCTTTCAAGGGCTGTAATTTATATTCTAGTATTTTTTTTGTGTGCGTTTGGCCTTAGAATATGTTTTTGAGTGGGGTTTTGTGTTCAATGTTTGGCAATACTTCTTGGGGTTGTTTCGTAAAATTTTTAAGTGGTTTATTAAATATTATATAGGGTGAGAAACTAGTTTTTGAAAGAATTTGATATGCGTCTCAGTTGGAATTGGTTTCTTAATGTGAACTTGGGTGCAATTTTTGTGTAAAACCTTGTTGTTCCTCTTTTAGATGCTCTATAAATTGTGAAAATAGTTTAATTATTTTTTCATGTTCTGTGAATAATGTTTTCAAAGGCACATATGGTGAAAATGGGTTTGGGTGTAGGTTTTTAAATGGAAATACATGTTTTGGAATTGGTTTCGGTTTATGTGACGATTTGAAAAAAACCTTTGGGAATGGTTAATTATTTTTTTAGTACTAACTTTGAAGTGTTTAATAAATTGTTTAATTGTTTTATTAAATTATATGTGTGGTGAGTTGTGCCTTTCTTCGATGGTTTTAATCCGCGCGTGTTGAGGTATCCTATATGTACATGCATAGGTTAAGGCATATATATATATATGCCCTCTTTTTACATGTTCCCTCATGGCGCGAGGAATATGTGCAATGCAGCTAGGGGTATTTATATATATATATGTATAAAATTATGTGCATGAAAGTGCTCAGGGTCAGTTCGAGTGGTCGTCGACAAATAACGGTATGTTTGAGGAAGGTCCCCTATGACTACGCCTTTAATTTTAATTTCATAATTGATTTCTTGTTTTAAAAGTATGTTTTAAATTTATGCTACATACACATGCTATGAAATTTGGATGTGGTTTCTTGAAATGATTACGCATTTGTTTTGAAAATCGAAATGTATTTCTAATTCTATCAGTCTTAAGTAACATTTTCTTGAAAATAGATTTTTAAGTGGTTTCGAAGTGGTGATGGGTATTTCCAAAGGTTGTTGGCCTTTTTGGCCAGTTAATTGTAAAAAGTGTTCCCTTTATGTTATTAAGGCCGTTTGGCATCTTAAGAATGCTTTATGAAAAAGAAAAACCCCCCTTGAGGAACGCCCCCTTTGGTTTTAGAAAAAAAATTATTTTTAAGTTGAATGCGTTATTATGTGCCGAATTTAATACTTATGCATGGTGTGATGTGGAAGAAGGTGAATTTACTTAAGGAGGGAGAATAGTGGTGAGAGGTTTCATGGGTTTTAGAAAAAGAAAAGTGTTATGTACATTCATATTTTCTTGATAAAGAAAACTCACCACCACTTGAAATAGAGAACAAATGGAAACCTGGGTATCTAGGTAGGTGACCAAGACTAGTATGCTAGATGACGTGGAAGGGGTTTGTCCTAGTTTTTCTAGCAGGATTGACACAACCACACTAACTAAACATATGAATTTCTGAGGTTTGTGGTCTTCTAAGCCACGGTTTATGAGGGTCGAGGTCTTATAAGCCACATTTCACCGAGGTACGAGGTCTCTAGGTTCCCACTTGTTCCAGATACCTATAGGGATTACCCATGGTGCTCATTTGTGACATGTTGCTTGTGATGTAACTTCCTTTTCTGTTGTTTTACACTTGTTGTCTTGTTTGTGAAAGCCATATTTTAATCCAAACTGGTTTCTTTTCATTTTGAAACATTAATGCATGCTTGGAACATTTGTTTTGAAAATGTAGTGGGAGTGAAATGCTTTACTTGAAAAATAAAACTCATTAATTGAATTTGAAAACAAGTTATAACATTATTCTATTATATCTTATTTTCAAACTGGCATAATTGGATTTCTTAATAAAGGTGGGGGCATAGGACGTGGTTATATTTTGGCATTCCTACGAAGAATCTCAGTGCTCATGCCTACTTTACTTTTCATTAGCATGTTTCAGCCTTAGATTGCTTTTGAAAGCAAGTGTGGTTTACGTCCAGCGGTGACCCAAGGGGTCACCTGAGGTATGTCACGTTTCTTCTTTAATTCCTTTTTCTGCTTCCAAGTTGTTTGGTTTATTCCCCCTTATTTATCTTTTTGTTTAGTTATGTTTATTCATCTTTGTTATGGGCCAAAATCATTCCCAACTGGTTTATATTTATGCCCGATACTAGTTTCCAGCCTATGGGGATCTGGAACGCCCTTTGGGCCATGTCGTCGACCGGGTCGGGCACTGGGTCGGATGAAGGCCCGACTTGGTTCATGAAAAAATGGTATCAGAGCAGGTTGTTAATTGGGGTGTCAAGTATCTTGGTGATTAGGTGTGTCGGGAGTCGAGAGGTAGGTGTGGGAAGGACATCATGAACCCTTGCCCGTCTTGAGACTGGAGTTTCCATGGGTAGTATGGGAGTTGTTTTTTTCTTTTGCTTAGTCTGTGTGGTTGAGGGATGACAAGGGAAGTGATTCGGTGTTACACGACGAGCCTGTATGGAGTAGCGACCCATATACAACTCGAGTGCATGGTTTAAGATGCTTCTTGTGGTTAATGCTCACTCGGAGCATGGTCTGCTAAGCCATGTTACCGGTTTGGCATGACCACTAGTCCCTTATTTTTGGAAGTTTTGATGTGAGTTATGTTTGTCCTTCACTTTGGTGGGTGTGAGTAGATCTAAAAAAATGAAAATGGATTTTTGTGAAGTTGTTTTCAAAGGGGAATATTGATGTTGGGGTGAAAAAATGGTTTTTGAAATGGAAAACGTTTGGAATTTGGAAATGTGTATCTTTAATGATAAGTTACTTTCTCAAATTGGTTGTGAATTTTTTCTTTTTTACTGAATGGTCTGTTTTGGAAATGAGAAGTTTCATGAAATTACCCTTGGTATTCTTATAAGGGGTTACATAATTAGAGGTGCTCATATGGAACATGGATAATTGGTGGTATGTGTGGATGGGTGCATGAGCTAGTACAATGGTGTATGTATATGCGAGACTTCATGGGATACCAATTGCGGGTACTTAAGTTTTGTTGTTTGAAATATGGTTTTCAAAATGGTAATTTAAATGTTTTAAAATGTAAGAAATTGTTTAGTGTTCTATTTTCAAGTTTGGATTTTTTTTGTGGGATCTTGGTTTTTGGCATATTGAATGGTGGTTGAAATAGTGATTTGAGTTTGAGCTTTAGTTTGTGAATGAGGTGTGGAATTTTGATTTATGATGAATTTTGATTTGAATTTGTGCCTCCTATTTTTCAGTATGCTACACAGAAAAGTCCAAGAGGTTTCTAGTGAGTATCTTCTAGTTGTTGGATCTACCCAGACTCTTAGCGCAATGGTGGAATTGAATTCTTTTCTATTATTGTCTATATTACGTGGTGATCATGATCTATCAAAGGTATCAGACTATCTTGGTTAAATCGTTGGTGTTTTCAGGTTATTAGAAACTCTCAAAGCTATGCGGGTTTTTTCTGGTTCAAGTTTATTTAAAGGTTCAACTTTGGATTTGGTGTGCGAGAAAATCCCAACATCATTTCATGATGGGATGTCTTGGAAGGTGTTGAAGACCACTTCTCTCTGATTGTTTATACCTAAGGGGGTGATAGCGAGGAGAGTGGAAGATCTTGTGAGTCTCCAGCGAGGCCAATGGATAGTCAAGTCTTATGTTAGACATTTCAAGGGGTTTATTCTCTTCTCTATGGAGGTAGCATCATGGAATAAGTTAATGTTTCATTGTGTGGGGTCTTCATACAGGGTTCCAGGATCGATTCTTTTTGGAGTTCCTGAAGGTTCCCCATCTGGTGAAGAGAGTGAACTAGAGGAACCTACCTCATGAAAGTCTTCCAATTAATTTTGTCCTCTATTATTCAGGACAACCTCTTATTTGGTTTCAGTGGGAACGGTTTGGGTACTTTAGGTCACCTTGTTGTCATCCTCCGAAGGCTTGTCATCAGTGTGTTCATTTGGGACACATAGAGAGGTTCCGCTAGTGACATCGTCAGAAGGGGTCTCGACTGGAGGATTTCAGCTCCTAACTGCGGGGCAGTAGATGCTTGAAGACATCAGAGCTCCAACCATAGGTCACGGAGTGAAGCTTTTCATGCATTCAAGAATCCTTGGGTGTGGTGCACCTTGGTATAACTTTTTTTTCTACAGTGATGAAATAGGGATGATTTAAATTTCTCGATTCAAGTTCCCTCGTCTGTAAAGGTTCTGTTTTGCTGTAAGTTGCTAAAGGTCTCTTTTTCTCATTGCGGTCTTTGTTCTTTGAATACCCCACTTTGGTTGTAAGGAGGTGTGGTGATCTCATTTTCGTGAAATTCTATTAGTTTTTCCTCCTCAAGTGTGAGCATTGAAGGTTGTCTCTTTATGGCTGTGAGTCAAGTTGATTCTCCCTCTTCTGTGGCTAGCTCCATTGGTGTCTCGTTCTTGGTTTAGGATGTTCTCGTTTTGGAGACACATGCATCTTTGGAAATAATGAGTCGGGGTTTGGTCCGCTATTCGGTTCGGGGTATTTCATCGAGGACCCATATGGTGGGATTTTGGTTTGTGCGAAGAGTTTGTGGGTCGGTTTGTGTTGGGCCCGTATCGGTCCGGGCCAATTGGTTTAATATAGACAGTTCATAACTAGTGGGAAGACCCACCATGGATCTTTTATTTCCTTCTTTGAATGTTGTTTTGTGTGGGAATTTTGGTCTGTGTTGGTGGTTTCCTCTTTGGTTCATGTTAAGAGTTCAAGAGTTAGCTCGTGCTAAGAGCCTTGATGTTGGCTGTGCTAGTTGGGTTCTTGTGGTAGGGAGAAACCTCCTCATTTTTTGATGGTTCTTCTCTTTTTAGTTTCCCTCAAAGTTGGTCGGGTGTGATTGATGGAGTGAAAAGTCACACTGAGTTTGTATTTTTGCAGACCTCGTTCAGTTTTAAACTCGAGTTTGATTCCTCATTTGGCTAGGTGACTTTCTGGGGGTAGAAAGTTTATTTTGGTGGGGAGAATTGTCAAACCTCAATCATGATTTATGAATTATTTAATTATATCTAGGTATTTTCTTTGAATTTCATGTCAAAATCATTTTAAAATTTTAAATTTTTTGGGTCTCCTATAAAAGCGCACAGCTAGCGCACAATTGGCCATCCATGCGACCAAATTGTGCGCTATTCTCCAGGATTTTAAAAAAATAATAGAATATGAAAAAAATGTTTTAATAAAAATAATAATAATGATAATATTATTATTCAGATTAATTTTTTTGATTAATTTGATTATTATTATGTTTTAAGTTATTATTATTATTATTATTATTATTTCTTTGTTTTTTTAAACCCTTTTCTTCTCCCCTCCTCACCCATGCGACCCGCGACCCACGACCCTTGACTCGTTCCCCAATCCCCCCAGCCGATGCTTTCGACACACACCCCTGCCCTATCCCACTCGCACTTCCCCCATCTGGATGAGGGCCCTTCAAAGAGCCTCCCTATCCCTCCGGTGACGGCTCTCATGTGGCAGCTCCCCACTCCCCTGCTCACGCAACCCGACCTTCCCACTCTCCTGTTCGCACGACCTAGCAGACCGGGAGCTCCAGCATGCCGCTCTTTTACTCCGGCGATCAAATCTCTACCTGCTTTGGTGAGTGAATCCCTCCGGTGAGCCTCTTCTTCCTCCCCTTCCCCTATTTGGATATTTTATTTGATTTTATGGGGTGGACATTTCTTGGCCGAACCCTAACATGTTTTGGGGTTCTCATTTTGATTGATTTTTGTTTCTTAGGTTCCTTTGGGCTCCGTCGAGATCGGTTTCAGCCACTACTGTCAAGGGCCGTGGGTTCTCCATGGTCTTCGGGTGAGGATTCTTCAATTTATTCTTCATGGATTAATTTTAATTTAGGGGTTTTATGTTTTTTTGAGTTATCACCACTTAATTTTGGGTGTAAAAGCTGTTTTTAAAATAGATTAACTTGTGTTTGATTCTATATAGAATTCGTGTGTGAAACAATGTGTGTTTTTCATATCAATCCATTTGGTAATGCTTAGTTGTCGTTTATGACTTGTTCAATTTTTTATTAGATCACGCAAGGGATGTACTTTATATTCTAGTATGTTTTTTGTTTGTGTTTTTCCTTAGATTATTTTTTGAGTGGGTTTTTGTGTTCAAAGTTTGGTAATATTGATTGGGGATGATTCAGAAAATTTTACATGGTTTATTAAATCTTATTAAGGGTTCAAACTTGTTTTTGAAAGAATTAGATATGTGTCTCAGTTGGAATTGGTTTCTTAATGTGAACTTGGGTGCACCTTTTGTGTAAAACATTGTTGTTCCTCTTTTAGGTGCTCTATAAATTGTACAAATAGTTTAATTAATTTTTCAGGTGGTGCAAATCATGTTTTCAAAGGCACATATGGGGTAAATCGGTTTGGGTGTACGTTTCTAAAGTGAAATACATGTTTTGGAATTGGTTCTGCTTTATGTGACGATTTGAAAAAAACCTTTGTGAATGGTTAATTTTTTTAGTGCTAACTTTGATGTGCTTAATAAATTGTTTAATTGTTTTATTAAATTATATGTGTAGTGAGTTGTGCCTTGCTTTGATGGTTTTGGTCCGCACGTCTCGAGGTATCATACATGTACATGCATATGGTAAGGCATATATATATATATATATTCACTCTTTGTACATATTCCCTCATGGAGAAGGGAATATGTGCAATGCAGCTAGGGGTATTTATATATATATGTATAAATGCATGTGCATGGAAGTGTGCATGGTCAGTTCAAGTGGTCCTCAAAAAATAATGGTATTCTTGAGATAGGTCCCCTATGCCTACACCTTTAATTTTAATTTCATAATTTCTTGCTTGTTTTAAAATCATGTTTTAAATTTATTCTATATAAACATGCGATGAAATTTTTCTGCGGTTGCTTGAAATGATTATGCATTTGTTTTGAAAATAAAAATGTATTTCTAATGCTATCGGTCTTAAGTAACCTTTTCTTGAAAATTGATTTTAAGTGGTTTCGAAGTGGTAATGTGTATTTCCAAAGGTGTTTGGCCGTTTTAGCCATTTAATTGTAAATAGTTTTCCCTTTCTGTGATTGATGTCGTTTGGAATCTTAAGAATTCTTTATGAAAAAGAAAAACCTCTCTTGAGGCACGCCCCCTTCGATTTAGAAAAAAAATGTTTTTTAAGTTTAATGCGTTATTATGAGCTGAATTTAATGCTTATGAATTGTGTGATGTGGAAGTGGGGGAATGTACTTAAGGAGGTAGAATAGTGGTGAGAGGTTGAATGGGTTTTATAAAAAGAAAAGTGTTATGTACATACATATTTTCTTGATAAAGAAAACTCACCACCACTTGAAATAGAGAACAATGGGAAACCTGGGTATCAAGGTGGGTGACCAGGACTAGTATGCTAGATGACATGGCAGGGGTTTGTCCCGGTTTATCTAGCATGATTGATGCAACAACACTAACTAAACATATGAATTTCTGAGGGTTGTGGTCTTTTAAGCCACGTTTTCTTAGGGTCGTGGCCTTATATGCCCCGTTTCAACAAGGTATGAGGTCTCTAGGTTCCCACTTGTTCTAGATACCTATAGTGATTGCCCATGGTACTCATTTGCGTCATGATTCTTGTTATACAACTTCCCTTTCAGTTGTTTCATACTTGATGTCGTGCTTGTGAAAGCCATATTTTAATCCAAACTGGTTTCTTTTTCATTTTGAAATGATAATGCTTGCTTGTAACCTTTTTTTGAAAATGTAGTGGGAGTGAAATGATTTAATTGAAAATGAAAACTCATTACTTGAATTTGAAAATAAGGAAAAACACCATTTTATTATATCTTATTTTCAAACTGGCATAATGGGATTACATAATAAAAGCGGGGGAATAAGATGTGGTTATATTTTGGCATTCTTACAGAGTATCTCAGTTCTCATGCCTACTTTAATTTTTAGTTGATCGTTTCAGCCTTGGATTGCTTTTGGGAGCGAGTGTGGTTTACGTCCCACAATGACCCATGGGGTAACCTGAGGTATGTCACGTCACTTCTTTAATTACTTTTTCCACTGCCAAGTTGTTTGGTTTATTTCCCTTTATTTATCTTCTTGTTTAGTTATGTTTATTCATCTTTGTTATCAGCCAAAATCATTCCAAACTGGTTTATTTGGATTCTTGGCACTAGTTTCCAACCCATGGGGATCGAGAACGCCCTTCGGCCCTTGTTGTGGACCGGGTCGGGCACCGGTTCGGATGACGACCCGACTTGTTTCGTGATAACTATTTATAACGGTCATATTAATATTCATATGGTCATGTTACCATTATATCGATATTGTTCATTAACTTCTATAAATACTTCCTAATTCATTAATTTGTTATTTATAAAGTTTTTCATATAGATCATAAGTTATTATATGTGATTATAAAATTACAATAAGAAGGGATAACTGCTATTGATAAAATTTTGGTTCTTAACGTTATTAACCCTTTTGAAATTTCTCCCTCGAAATGTCTTTTCCCATAAACCAGTGAGGGTCCTTATCTATATTGCCTCCTTAGTTTCCTAAGTTTCATCTTCATACTTATAGTTCCACCCTAACATGTTGACAAGGTGGGTTGTCTTGTTGCGTAGAAACATATCTCTCAAGTCTTGAATCATATCTGGATGCTCCACATAATAGGGATCATATTCCATCTATTCCAAATCTATGTTCAACACATGTTAGGGATCTAGTATTCACTTCATCATGAGTTTTACATGGAACACATCATGAACTTGTGAAATATTTAGTAGAAGTAAAATCTGATAGTCCACGGTTCCTTTGCAATCATAGATCTTAAAGGCTCCAAATAACCTTGGTCGTAGATTCACATAAATTCAATAATGCATGAATCTATTCCATTATGATATTCAAAGGAGAATTTATCTCTAATTTAGAACTCCAATTCCATTTGATGGTCATCAGTATAGCCCTTCTTATGACTATAAAATCATTGATATGTTCCCAGATGGCATGAAACTTCTATATCATTTCATGCACAAGACCGGGTCAATGTTTCTTCCTTTCATGAAATTCATCAATATAGATTGGAGTTAAACATATATTTCCATACAGAGATTCATAATAATCCATCTGAATACTTGAGTGGAAGATATTATTGTATGATAACTTGACCAATGGGAGATGGTGATCCCTTCAACCTTTGAATTCTAATGTGTAGGCACTTAGAATATCATTGAGTGTATGAATAATCCTTTCATATTAGAATTAAATATGGGGATGATTGGCCATTATAAAATTTAATTCAGTACATATGGAATGTTGAAGACTCCTCCAGAATTTAGATGTGAACCTAGGATCATGATCAGAGTCAATTGATAGTGTAACTCCATGTAGTGTCACCACTTCAATCACATATATCAGATAATGATGTCTATGAAAGGGATCCTCCCAAATAGTGATAAATTTGTCCCCCTTGGAGAGTCGGTCCACCACAACCCATATTTTGTTATTTCATTTGGATGTCTTCAGGAGACCCATGAAAAAGTCCATAGTTACATTCTTCTATTCCCACATAGGTATAGGTAATGGTTTCATGAATTCTTTGAACTTTTGTCACTTGGATTTAACTTGCTGACATATCAAGAACCTTAATACATGCTATGAAATATCCTTCTTCATATTATCCCAACAAAAGTGTTTTCAGATAACACAGTAAATATTTGAACTCGTAAGGTTGATTGACAATATTGATATATGTTCATTATCCAATAGCCCATTCTTTATCCCAGGTGATGAAGGCACACAAAGCCTCATTCCAAACCAAATCACACCATCATCATCGATATGGAACTCATACATTTTTCTTTCCTTTACTGCATTCACCATATTATGTAACTCTATATCATCCCTTTGTTCCTCCTTAATCTTCTCTTGAAAATATGGTTGGGAAATCATTTTGGCACGGTAGGATGTATTCCTTTCCATTATGATTTCCAAATCAATTATTTTCATAAACATGAAGGTAGGGTCTTTATAAATCTACAACATTGATAGAGTAGGTGATTCATTATTAAATAGAGAATTGGATACCTTGTTTTCCTTTCTAGGATGATAGGGAAAAGATAACTCATAGTATTTTATTACCTCTAACCATATCCTTTGACACATGTTGAGATCCTTTCGGTTGAATATGTAATTTATGACATTTTGATTGGTATATATGTTACAATTTTCACTGTAGAGGAAGTGACACCATATTTTGAAGGAAAAAATCACAGGTGATAGCTCTAGATCATGCATTAGGTAGTTTTTCTCATGTATCATAAACTGTCATGAGGAATAGGCAATCACATTATCATTTTTTGTGAATACAAAACCCAAGCCTTTCTTGGAATCATAACTGTATACCACAATTTTTTTTCAATTATCAGTAATGTGTGTACATGTTTCATAATCACCCATTTATTTAACACCTCGAAGCTTTAATCACATTCATCCATCCATTCATACTTTAACCATTTCCTTTTTAACATAATTAGTGATAATAAAAACCATGAAGAATTTCTCACAATATGTTGATCGTACCGTACAAAGACAAAACAACTGTTGATTTCTATGATAGAAGAGGGTCTTGTGTATTCATCAATTTTCCTATATTTTGAAGGATTCATAGAACTTTATTCAGTTGTGATCACATGCCCTAATAATGTGACTTTCTACCCCCAAAAGTCACACTTGCTGAACATGTCATAAACATCTCCTTTCTTAATGTCTCCAACACTATACACAATTATTCTTCATGTTCCCCCTTCTCTTTGAGTATATTATAATATCATAGATAAACACCACCAAAAAAATTTCAAAGTAATGTCTAAAAACTCTATTCAACAAATACATGATGATTTTAGGGGAATTAGTAAGTCTAAAGGGAATAAAAAAACTCGTAGTGCCTATACCTTGTATGAAATGTAGTCTTTTTAGTATCTACCTTCTTCAACTTGAGATGATGATATACAGAATGATGATCCATCATTGAGAAGTACTGGGCTCCTCATAACTGATCAAAAAAGTCATGAATCATTTGAAGAGGATATTTTTCTTTACGGCGATCTTGTTGAGTTCCTGATAATCTATACACACCCTTATTGATCCACCCATCTTCTTGAATAAGAGCACTAGTGCACCCTAAGGTGATGTGCAAGGGAATATGAAACCTTTGTCCAAAATTTCTGGGTGTTTCTTCTTTAACTCCCCAAGTACAATAGGATCCATCCTACAAGGACACTATGAGATAAGATTATCCTCAGGTCTGAGTTTTATTGATAAATCTACCTCATGATCCAAGGGGAGTCTGGGTAACTCTTTAGGATATAAATAATTATATTCCTTTATGATAAGAATTTACCCTACATTGATAAATTCCTTTTAACTAACCATTTGAGAAAGGTGTGATTCTTCACATGGAATCAGCACCCACACTATTGAAGGATTTTCAAAATGAGATTCATGGTATTGCTTAAATTTTTAGAGGATCATATGATGGTTTAGAATAGGAAATTATGTTTCCTTTTCTTGACAATTTATATGTGCTATATATAATGAAATCCAATCCATCCCATGTATATCATCAAATTGCACTATGTGATGTTTTACAACATTCTATGGAATACTCTTCCCACATACAAAAATAGTAGAAGATTCCAACACTTTGGTTGAAATGATGTCACCACTTTGTGTTTTTACAGATATCACTACTTCAAGGTTTTGGTGCATTGATTCAATAGTTATAGAAAACATACAAGATATATAAGAATGCATATAACCAGATTCAAAAAATATGTTTTCCATTCTTGATATAATAAGAAGTGTACCTTGCACAAATTCATTCTCCTGCACTGCTTTCATAGTAGTGATGGAATATGCCTTTCCACGCTCATTTGTATTTGGTGGGTGATGACGTAGATTGAACTTGAGGAATTGTGGTTTAGAGCACTAGAATTCATAGTTCCCTTTTTCATATAGTTGTAGGATGGGACCATAATAGGTTCTATCCTTTACTTCACTACATTTTCCTTCTTCCACATGTCAATTAGACATTCATGAGCTCGATAACCCTCTATCAGACACTTGAATCATTTCCCCACCCCTTTGAGTTAGTTACCATGGTACTTCTTCCCAAATTTTTTACATGTAGGAGGCTGAGTTTTCTTCCCACCTTTCTCATTTGATCCTTTAGCTTGAAACATTGTCTTTCATTTATTATCACCATACCCATGGGACCATTCTCCAAACTCTATCTCCACTTTGAGATCGCATCAAACAACATCTTAATAACTCAAAATGTATCAAATTTATATAGAATTTAGAATGTGTCATCCTAATCCATGAATGAATCTGTCAATTTTGTTTTCATTGTTGATAATAAAACCCAATGAATACCTTGGAATCCTTGTGAAATTTTCTTCATCGATCATGATAGATTCATCTTCCTTTTCCTCTAGCTATATGAATTCTATATCAATATTTGTACAAACTGTTTGAGGGAAATACTTGTTAAGAAACATTATATTAATGTCTTTCTACTCCAAATCTTCAATTCCATCCTTCATCTTTGCGTTCTTAATCAAATCCCAACATTGATCATCCTCTCTATCAAGACGATAAACAAAAATATTCACATTCTCCATATTAGAATAGTGAAGAATAAAAATGATCATCTTTATCAAGTTGAACCACTATTCTATAACTAGTGGATCAGATTGTCTAGTAAACATCGGTGGTCCTTGTTCTCTATTAGGTGAAGCAGAATATTCCACATTATTTAGGTTATTGTTCATAATATGAGATTGGTGAGTAAGCATCGTAATGAGAATTTTAACTCCACCTCCCAATTAATTGGGGAAGTCATTCAAGAAATCACTAGATTTTACATCACACTTTTTGTTGAACAAGTTTATCTAGTTTCCAACAAGTTTTGAAAATAGAAAAATTTAGAACAAAACATAAGTCAACAAGTCATCAATAATTTAATTCTTTTTAATTTTAACATTAAAGGAATATATTATGGGATCACTATGTTTACAATTTTCTAGAAAAAATATTCATGGGTGCTCCCTTATACTTTTTCTAATACTAAGGGTTATCTCTATGGTCCTCTGATCATATTTTCTAAACTAACTATTATGTCCTATGATACTAACTATAGCGACCTTGCTTTCTGTTACACATCATATTAAATCATTTTAACGATAAAAACATAAAATAAATACCTAATTATTATCCAAAGGTTTTTTTTCTTTGGAAAATTATGACCATAGAGAAATTTTACAAAATAAAACATAAACATTTATTTAATTCCTTCATCACTACATTCTTATTAGCCGTAGAATTCTCCTTAGAACATGTCATTAGCTGAGGATACAAATTATAATGAGGTGAGATACAAGATGAGTAAGAGGATAGATACATGAATTTAATTTTATAACATTGGTGAGAATAATAATTATCATCAAAACATATCAATAGGATCCCAATCCTGAGAAGAACCATTAGATAAATGCATTAAATGTGGCAATGCATATAAAATAAAACATCATGTCTTAGTGGTCTACTACCACACATTGTTTTGAACAAATATAGAATCATTTTCACTCATATTTAACATTATCTCATGAGATTATTCACATTACCCAATGAATTGGAGCTCTATATTTTTCTGGATGCACCCGTCACATCATAACATTTATATTGCGATATATAATTTTGGGTGAACCCATTTCATCCCAAAATTAAAATTATCATGCATGCCACATAGAACATATATTAATATTGAACATATAATAACCAATGGAATGGAATGGTTCTCATTTCATAAGAATAAAATCATAAAATTTGGGTTCCCAAATGAAATAGGAAATACGATAATTGAATCACCATCCATGATTGTAGAAGAAACAATATCAAGAAGTAAAATGCGTTTTTTTAAAGAAGAGTTCTTTTGGAAAACATTCTGCCTGTCATAAACTCAAGTAGAAAATAATTATACACCATAATAGGTAATACAATTATGTATAAATAATAATTTTTGAATATTCATATAGAATATGGGGTGAAAGTGAGAAATCCAAAAGAAAGAGTATTGAGTTTGAGAATTCCCCTTAACTTGAGTTTCAATGATTTATTCAATTTAATATCCTATATAATCACATTAGAATAATTAATTGACAAATGAAGATCATTTTATAAATTAATTTTATATCATTATGGTTTTATTAAGTTCATTTATGATCTTTTTTATGAGCTATAAAGTTTAATTTCATGGCTCATGAGCATTCATTTTCATGGTTTTCATGATCGGTTCACTTGTATACATGAATGGAAGTTCGTGTAAAATGTGGATAAATATACAAAATTGTTATTATATGTTATTAATGATATTACGGAATTTGTAATGGTCTTATAAATAATTCAGTTATATTTCATGAGGATTAATCATTAGATTCAAGTCTATGATGATCATTTTAGGTTAATTTTTGCGGGTTTCGATCACAGAAAAATTTGATTTCTATCATTTTCTGCTATGTGTATAAGTTAGTTCTAGAACATAAATAGTTTTGTAATATACACATTAAAAACTATTTCAACCATTATAATGATTTATAACAATGAATTATGGTGTTAATGGTAAATTAAAGTGCATCTCCCTTGATGTCGGTAAATTGACACATCACGGGCAATGATTTAACTTTCAGAATAAAAGAGAGATAAAAGAGATTAATTATATATCATCCATTAAAAAAATAATAGTATATCAAAAATATTGGAGTTATAATTCCAATATTATAACATAAGGTTAGGATAAGAGAATATTATAAATGAAATTGAAAAGAAATTAGAAGAAAAAGGAAGAGGATTTAACCTCTTAAATCTCTCCACCTTGATATCCTTTTAAGGAAATAATTTTTGCCTTTTTATGAGACAAAGTGGTCTTGTAAGTGGGAGAGGGGTTTTGGAGAGTGGTTTGGACAGAATTTTGACAATGATTAAATCTTGAGAGGTGTGAGGATAAGAAGGTATGAGGGGGGTATTTATAGTGGAGGAGAGGGGTGTTTTCTCATTATTTAATTCATTTGTCTATTATTTTTCTCAATACAAGAAATAATGTTTCTTTCTACGACTAAAAACAGTAATTATATCATATGAGTTCTACCAAATGTTTCTTACATTAGTTATGATTCAATGAATAGTGTATTTAACTAATATTATATATATACTCTAAATTATGATATTTCACTATTCACAAAAATAAATTAATTTATTAAAATTAAATAATAATTCACAATTTTTTTTCAACATGTAAAAATAAAAAGTGAACTCCATTTTATTAATATAATTTTCTAAATATGAGAAATTTAATTTTAAATTAAACCCATCATTTTAAAGTAAAATACAAATTTTAAAATTATAACTGATTATATAACACATTGAAAAATTACATAAGGTCTCATAAAATTATATTAAAAAAATATGACATAAAAATATTAAATTATGAATAAGATTTTTCAAAATAAAATTTCTTTTAAATAATTAAATTAATCATAAAATTGTAATTAAATATTTATGGCATACAAAAATTCTAGCATTTAATTAATAAATGTAAACATATTTAATTACTTATACTATTATATAATTATATCATATATTAGCTTATATGACTATAGAATTCTATTTATACATTCATGGGTGAGGATACTATTCGTTTGGCCAGTTTACGATTCCTAAGGGCTATATTACTATTCATAATGTCATGTTACTATTCTATCATTATTAGTTACCTAACTTTTAGAAATAGTTCCTATTTAATAAATTATTCATTAATAAAGTTTCAATTATGGTCCACACGTATTATATGATATTATTACATTATTATATGAAGGGATAAATTTTATTGATAAATGTTGGGGACATAACAGGCCTAGTGGGGGATGGACATTTGATTAGAAAAATTGTATCACGTGTACTACTGGAAAGATCATTTTCTATTCTATACACCATATCATATTCATATTTGGATATTAAATCTATTTATGGAACTATAATTTAAGGGAATAGTCTCACATCACCTGGATTAGTACCTTACCATTATCCAACAACCTCTAGTGTATGTGGACGCATTCTTGAGGGCACATAGCTGCTCAGTTTGGGTCATTTAGTGTGGCCCACAAACCGGTTCCTTACATTAAGAAGATTTCATATATAAGAAATAATAATTTATATGTGTTAGAACAATACCTTATTTCGAATATGACTGTGGAAGTTTTTTAAAAAGTGTATCTTAATTCTTAAAGTAGTTTAAAAGGATTCAATTAAGGTTTCAATTTCATTTTTAAATTCATGATTTTAAAAGTAACATTATACAATTCTCACGTATACGATATGGTTGGGTACATTAATGACTCACAGAAAAGTTTATTTTTTCATTAAGGGTTTAATATAGCTTTGAAATTCATTATATAATCATGGTTTAAAATTTTATGAAAATGTGAATGTGTTTAATAATATACTAACCTATTTTTTATCAAATTATTATAGATATTGGAACGAAGAATGAGGTTCCTTGTTTTGGTGCTCTATTAATGATACAAATTTTTAAAAGATCAAACTAGATGAATATAATGTTTGTTAAAAGTTCTAGTAGTGTTTCTTAGAGTAGCTAATAATGATTTTTAAAATAGAAAGGTAGTGAAATGAAAGAGGGGTACTGTTTATAGTTTGGATTTTTTTAATATACATAATTTCTTTTGAGGAACCCCATGGATATTCAATGTTATGTATTAATTTTATATAATAAATTATTCAATTTTGAAGGGTATATAATACAAAATATATACTTTATAAATGTTGTAAATATATAAGAGTTCCAAATAATGTTAAAAAAAGATGGATCTGGAAATTTTTATTCAAAATTAATATAAAATGATATAAAATGAAAATTTAGAATTAAAAGGAACATCTTAATTCTTATATGGATCTTAATAGTCAATGTGTATACCAATATAACATCTGTTATATGATAAATATGTTTAGAGTTAATAAATAATTATAATGAATAAAATTAGATGATGCACACATTTATTGACTCATAAAATTCTATATTGTGTTAGAAAAGATGGAAATGGTAATTTTTTTCTAATATAAAAGTGTTCATCATAGATATTTCTTAAAATATGGTTGAAATATATTCTCATTACCTTAATTGGAATATTTTAAAGAATAAATATTAAGTGGTGTATTTTAAACAACAAATATTAGTTTTATAATAATGCTCCAAACACATATAATACCATATGATATAACGTTTTTAATAGTTTATTTTTTTAAATTCCCACTTAACGAAAATAGATTATATTTAGAGATTACGAAGGAATTTTTCTATAATAACATGTTATTATTAGGATAAAATAATTTCTAATAGGACTGTGTTAATATGTTTATACATACATAAGTATAATGATAAATACTAAAAAAATTAACTAGTTATGACTCAATGTGAATGTCACTTGATATCCCCATAGAGTTTAGGTTATGTTGGTAAATAAATAAGGTAATGATACATTTTGTGACAACAATAATATTAAAGGAAAAAGTTTTAATGGAAATGTTCTTGATGAAGGTGATGATGAACATAGAAAGAGTTCTATGTAGACAAAAAAAATTATTAGCATTGTAACATGTGATATTGTTAAGTAAATTAGTTTGGATATTTGAGTAAGCAATTAAATATGTTGAAATGATTCCCAATATCAACATTATTCAGACTAATTTATTTAATATTCTATTTAATTATAGAAGATACCTTTGGATGGTGATAACAGTTTTGTAATGAAAAAAATGATTTGACGAGGACATGTAGTCTACCACTTTTTATTTTGTTAATGAGGTACTACAGTTAGATGATTTCACATCAGGTTCACTATTTTTATTTCATCAAATAGATACGGGATGCTATCATAATGGTTTTATTGTGTGTGTTGGGGGTTGGGGGTGGGGTTGAATGTCTTTATAGTCATTTACATTAGTTTCACAATTATTTCTTTTTTCCTTTTAAAGATACTCGTAGTGGTTCCCACATCTATAACTGGGAACAGACCTGCATTCCAAAGGAAGATGGTCAATTGGTGCTTCATAAATAATGTCACTTAGGATCTTTCATTGGTTCAAAGGATAAGAGGATGGATCATCACAACCAAATGTGGGTAATTGTTTCTTACCTTTGAATTCTCTTATAGATTAAATATATTTTTATGAATCTCTATCGAATCTTGATATGGGACTGGTTAAACTAATAAAATGGTCATAGGTTAAATCAATTTATATAAAAAGCGGAATCTATGAGAAAATCCATTTATATTTACATGAGTTTCTTCTTACACTTCCCATTTTGGGGTAGTTGGTTATCTGTTTAATCCATATTACGAGGCACTTCAAAATGTGTTGTAATCCTAGGAAGTGATTAATATGTCCAGGATGGGATTGAACCTCAATGAGGTGTCTTAAATATCACATTTTTAATAGGAATTGAAACCCACATAGTTCATTAAACCCATGTAGTATATAGTCATCACAAAATGACAGATATGGAGGAATTAAAGCACCATGTATTGAGCTTGAGCCTCAAGGATACACCCTACATATCTCACTTATAGATGGAATCAGAGTTATTATAGTTTAGTAAAACCTTTGTGAGTTAGCTTGAGGTAGATTCCCTTATATAAGGTTATTAATATCATGACACTAATTTGGGAATACACACTAAAGATACCCTAGAAAATGGATATTCTTTATGCGAATGATATTATCATTTCAACTCCCAAATACCACAATATCCATTCTTAGTGTAAGAAACAATGGTTATTAAGTGATCAGTTTCACTGTATATGGATGTGGGAATTATGTATTGGGACAACCATTTTGGTGTTTAATATGTATCTCATCCCTTAGGAAGGCATCCTATGTAAGATTGTTGTGGTAGAAATCAAGGTCCCAATAGTTCATTTTCCTTTTTAATATGCTGATGGATGAGGAAGGATAATCAAACCGTGGGAGTGATTGTATCTCGATTTTCAGAATGGTTGGGATGTTTTGGGGTTTACACTAAGGTGAATTCCATTTTTATCTCATCCCTTAGGATGGAATCCTATGAATCATGATTATGGTTGGGATCAGATTGTTCATAGTTTTGAGCATTGGGGATTACTCTATGAGGTTTCCCTTATATGGGGAACATGATGTCTTGTTGTTGATCATGGATTACACACTAAGGATTCCCTTATATGGGGGAATGTCATATCCTACTACATATTGGGGATTATAGAATAAGGATTCCATTATATGGGGGAAGATCATATCATGTCCTTGATTATGGATTAAAAACCGAGATTTCCCATTGGATATAAACTGGACAAGGTTATCATGTCATGTGGTGCTGACTTCTATATGTCATGATTGTCCAGTCAATGTGATTTGATTGTCTATCAGAAATGTTCTATGATGTCTGGACATGTCCTGGTTGATTAGTGTACATGATAAAAACAATAACATGATCCAATTGTCTCATCTAAAGTTCATATCATGATCTAAGATGTTGTGTTAAGTTGAAATCACATGACCTAGACGATTCCTTAAGAGGACTTATCATGATCTACCTTGATGTGTCCAAGGGATGACACATGAACTATTTGGTTTGTCTAAAGTACATCGCATCGTCTAAGTTGAAAGGTCTCAGTGTCCCTTCAAGACCAACCTTACTTGACGTCACCACTTGACATGGGTGACATTATTTTAGAAAATGAAAATCTTTTGTCCAGTAAGACCAAAGGGAATAATAAGACATGAGAAGAACATTCGAAGGGTGTCGTATGACTTGATTGAAATATCCATGAGACATATCTTGATCCAAATTGTATGTTATAGGAGAATTGAATTATTGGAGTGAAATTTCATGGTGTTTTCACAGGATCTCGATGAATTTTGTGATGCTCATAATGATCAGAATATATATTCTTTGAATAAGTATCATGTTATTTAGTCTCTGTTCCAACCATTCATAAATATGCGCTCTAGGTTTATCAAGTTTTATTTTATTATTTATGTTTCCCATGACCCATTTTACATGTAGGAATCCCTTCGTATAATATTGTCGTCACACCAGAAGTCCTTTGAGTGATCTATAAGTGATCATTTGATTTTCCTATGCATGGTGTTGGATCACTCAGGTCATTCCTTATATTTATACCAAGAAGAATACATTGTGATCGCATTATTGGATGCTCTAACATGTCCTCTATTGTTCTCCCATGTGTGATTGATCATGGATGTGTACTAATTTTTTTCTAAGGGGGTGGATTTATTTTCCACACCACCCCTATTATATGCCACCTTTTGTGAAGAATATCTCATAGATTTGTGTTGGAGTCAAGTGGAGGGAACTTTGGTGACATGTTTTATGAGATCTTTTCATAGGACATCATGGGAGAATCAGATGATTTTATATGAATACAAGAGTGTCCCACCAGGGCCATTTTTATTGGTCTTTTCAGATCAAATGAATTTTTCCTGACCATATTAAAATAATAAGGAGTCATCAAATTGTAAGATCGATATATATGAAAGACTTATCATGATCAGACATCCAATTGAAATGATTTCACATGATCAAAGATACATTGTATTGGGTTATCTTGGAGACAAAGGTAACTTTTTTGGTTCCTTCAAAAGATCATGAATCTTGTGGAATGTCTTTTGAATGATCTGGGGAATTTTTTCAAGGATTCTATAGCTAAAAAATTTGACTCGTCTGATCTCATTCATGATACCATGTTAACTTGTCAAGAAGGATTTTGTGGGATTTCATTGACAGGTCAAGGGGGACTCTAAGATATCAATGATGATTTCTCAGAGTGTGTGACCCATTTTTTTGATTATCAACATATAATTGCTTCAATAGAAGCCTCTGTATATTCACTATCAGTTTCATTCATTCATTTGGTCAAGGATCTCACAAATTTGTACACGTTTTTTTGAATAATTAAACCCTACCCACCAGTGATTCATCATAGGATTGATAATGGATCTTGTGGTGATGCATGAGAATTTTCATCTTCTAACCATTTGATTATCTATGGATCTATAGGCAAGTCCTAAATATCTTTCATGACAAGATGGGAATGCATCAAGAGATTAAATGGTCTATCGTGAACTTATTGAGTGTGTCCCATGATGATTTACAATAATAAGAGCCGTGTGTATTTTATTTATTTTTTTATCCTTTTTTACAAGGATTTATTGATGATTGTTAAGAACCTGTTGATATTAACATCAAATAAAGTAGATGATTTCTCTTTGCAGTTGTCTCATGATCAAAGAATTTATTTGAAGTCTTTAATAAGAACAAGAGGATCATCCGATGAGGCTCTAAATGATTTGAAGTGGGATAGGTGCTAACCATTTTCAATTCTCATCACCTTCTAAATGTCATATGATTGTGTATATTTTGGAGCTCTATGCGATTCAAGAGTCTTGGACGTATTCCATTTATTTTTTTAATGAAAAATGTAAAAACCATACTTCGAGTATTTCATCCATTTTCGATTTTAATATTCTCCTTCTGTAGGTTTCAACAAATAAACACCTATGAGGAACATCTAGGGTAATGGGGCTCGGTTCTAGGAAATGTAAATTCCCACATAAATCTTTGGTATGGGTCAAATTAGTGTCTTGGGTAACATTTAGTCTTGTCAAAAACCATTGGTATTCTAAAGAAGACCTTATAAATATGGGAGAAGATTAATGGTCATTCAATGGATAAAACTATTCTTCATATTTATTTTTATCTACCTCTATTGTGTAACTCCTTTGTAAGACCATTTTCAAGAACCAATCATGAGACCTGTTCACAAGACCTATTTGTTAGAACTAATTGAAGGATCTCTATCACAAGGATTCTTCGCGAGAATCATTTCATGAGATATATTTTTCACCATCACTTTATCAATGTAATCATGAACTCTATTTTGGTAATTTATAGAAACATGGCTATATGATTTTATGATTTTATTTTCTGGTATCAGATGATCATTGAGTTAGGTAGCATGATCAATCGACTATTATGTGGATCACATGACCATGCAAAGGTCACAGGATCACAAGTCTTCTTAGGGACCCATGCACACAAAATTTATTGTGGATTTATATGGTCTACATGATCTTAATGGGATGGTTTTTGGGACCTATATAATGTTATGTGAAAACAAACCCATTTAGGGGTCATGAAATTTGCTTGATGTGGCTAAAATTAAGAATTTATTTTGATATGGTTTCTTGGTAATATGACTCAAAATTCTTTATTTCATCAAGAATGCTTCCACACCGCATAATATATCCTCTTACAGGGATAATCATTGGGTTTTGGTTGATGGTAATTGTAATGCTGACCCTCTAGATCATGTTTATTCTAAAAACAATGTTCTTAAAAATATTCTCCCACCCAAAAAAAAGATCATCCTTTATCACACCAGCTTCCCCTTTTTTTAGTTATGATAGATCTGATTCAGTACTTGGTTGAGTCTTCAGTGAAGCATTTTTTTCCTATAGATGACCATACATTCTTTCAGGAAGAATCTATTGAGGAAATTGTCCCATCGACATGAATAATTGATGTTGTGTCTATTGAGATACAAATATATGAGTCTTACTATCCTACCTCCTTGTCTGCTCAGCTGGTTTCTCCCACTTTTGATGTACCTACTCCAGAATCTACAAAAGATGACTATACATGGACTAGTATGATTTGGTTTAGGATCTATACGTTTTTCAGAAAAACTCCCTTCGAATCATTTTTTGATCAATAATAACATCTTCCATGGATCTTTCATTAATTGGGGGTGGAATAATTTTACATTCAGCCATTATATGAAATCATGAAACAATAATCCTAACAAAAAAATCTTTAGATATCAGTGATAAGGGATTGTGTGATCTTGAATAAGTGACTCCCCTAGATGAACCGATAAGTGAATATTTTTAGGCATTGGAAGAGATCCATCTATCCTTAACGGATCATAAAACCCTAATGGATGACTCTTTTACAAATATAAGAAGATATAAGGAGGGAAAAACTTTCTCACTATATGAAATTTCATCCTCATAATAATACTCAATGAAAACCACTCTAAAAATATTTCATGTGTTTTCTACTCTCACTGAGATACTTAACCTTCGGGAAGCAGGGAAGAAGTAGGGCGGGAAACACATCAACACTCAATCAATGATTATGTTCATACTCTTGCTAACTTTCATGACATAGACAATAAAATATTATTTTATTATCACCATCAATTTTTTTATTGAATCCTTTATGATGCTTAAAAATGTGGATATCCCTCATTGTTCATGATATCAACAAACATAACATCTGAACATTCTATGTTGTCATCCACTTGTCATTTATTGGTGATGCACATGATATTTTATTGATATGATGCTACCTATATCATCAACGACACCCATACATTGTATAATATCAGGTAAACCTGAATTCATGGATTTTAATTTCTCAACCATTAATGATCTTTCCCTAGAGATACTCCTGAATCCCCACAAACATGAGATTTCTTATGAATGTATATAATACATATATCTATATATTCCCTAATTCATAAAAGTATAATTTGGGTAGACTATGTTTATTAGAGGGATAATTCTCTCTCATTGGATGATGTTGGGCGACTTAGCAAGCATAGATTGATTTTTTCTAAAGATATATGGTGGACCCCATAATTTTTGTATCTCTTTATATTTCACTAATTTTTTGAATTCTTTGTATATAGGAAGGCATAGCAAGCATGGAATCAGGTATTTCCTAGGATTCCCTCATCAGGTTTTCATCCTAACATGTTTTGTGCCTTTTTTCATCTTTGAAAACAACATTGTTGTTGTTACGTAGTTTAGGTTATTTTAGATTGGACCTTTTATTGTTGTAGTGTAAGGTATTTTAGACGAAACATTCTATTGTTTTAGTAATAGGTATTTTATCTTGTTCCTACTATTTTTGTAGTATAGGTTATTCTGGCTCATAACTTTTATTGTTGTAGTTTAGGGGTTTTATCGCGAATAATCTATTATCGTATTTACCGAATTTTAGCTCAGACCCTATATTGATGTAGTTTCGTTTATTTTATCTTGGTCTTTGATATGCCATGAGGATTAACATATTGATTCTAGGAATTGATTTATGATCATGAAATAATGGGAGGACATGTCTGGGATGAACCAAAACACTTCAGGTTGAGGATTTCCCCCATGATGTTTCTAGGGCTCACAATGATTTCAAAGAGGGGGTGGATCAGGTTAGTAGGTTGAAGCCCTTATGTGTCTGTATCATGGTAAAATAATGATTTAAACACTCTTTCTATTGTATATGAATTTTTTATGTGGTTAATATTGGTTTAAGGTAAAATACTAGGGAATCTAAGTCCACCTTGAAATTTGGAATGTGTGTGATGTAAGTCATAACCCAAAAGTTTGAGTTAGTGAATATGGGATGGGTGAGAAATGCCATGAATAAACAGTAATACCCTAAGGATCTATGTTCTTACACAACATTACTAGGACTTAGTAGATTCTAATTTACTTTTCCAAATTGATGGTATTCCTCTGGTTTGTAGGTCAAAGATCATATCTCTCAATAGCATGGTCAAACAGAGGCATCCATGTAATTTTCAGAGGGTCATGATTGATTTTTTAAGACTCAAATGTTCGAAAAAATAAGTTGATTATGGAGAGAAATATATCCAATAAGGGTTATAGAACCATAGTGTAGTTTATCTATTTCATTACGAATCTAATGACCAACACCTTTTAGTTTTGAGTCCGAATGTGTGGGACATCAAAAGGTTTGGGAATAGAGTTTCGTATAACTTCTTTGAGAAAGGGTGTAAATCATAGTGATGAAACATTGAGGATGATGAATCTTATTTAATATTATAGAAATAGATATTATATATTAGGGTCTATAGTGCTCAGGTCACGATGATGGTATGGGATAATCGTCAAGGGAATGACCTAGAACACCCTCAAGTGTTTGGTTCTTCCCTGGTTGCATCAGGCCCATATCAATTAGAAAACCCTTTATATTAACCCAATATATTATTGGTTCATATGTATGAGGCATTATGAATTCATATAATGTTAAAATAGAGGGATATATTTTACATTCACAGGGTGAATGGTTTCGAGTGACCCAAGGTGATTAAATCATGCAGTTTGGTTTTTGGAAATTGGAATATTAGAGAAGGGTTGGAGCACCCAAAAAGTTGTTTCAACACATAGTGAACACGTTATCATGGTGAGGAGATGTAAAAAAAATACAATAATGTTTTCATGGACCAGGGGGACCAAATATCATGCCTCAACTTTTACTAGGGCTACAAAGTAGACCTTATGATATTTTATGCTTCATTTATTTATACACTAATTTTTTTGTAAACTCCAGTGTTAAAGGGTTTAGCGAGTGGAGAATTGACTTTTTATTAGGCTTCCATTTTAGGGTTTTCAACCTAACATGATTTATATATCTTTCACTATAATTTTAGTGCCTAGATTTCTATACCATTTGAGGCTAGATTTTAAGGTCATGCAACTTTAACCAAAGAGTAGGCTGTTTAAGGTCATGACACACATGAACATAATATGAAGAGAAAGTTACTGAAAATCTCAATTATGATATCTACGTCCATGAGTATTCCATGAAATTTCTAATATGTAAATGAATATTTTGTAAAACATTGTTTGTGGATTTAATTTCATCGGCAATGATATGGGACAATCATGCCGGTGATGGCCCATAACACCCCAATGAGTTGAGGTATGCCATAGTGATTTCAGGGACACACTAATCATAAATCCCTTCATATTAGTCCAAGATGTCTTGGGTTTGTAGGTATGATCCCTTATGCATCAATATAATGGTCAAATATAGTGATGTATTTTTTTCCCAAGGGCCATTAATGCTTTTTTGGAAGCCAAAGGTGCTCAAATCATGAAGTGTGATGTATGGGTTGAGGGGCTTAATGGATGGAAGAAGCACCCCATACTCTGGTTGACTAAGGTAATGATCTTGTGGTATTTTGGTAAGGAATTATTATGGGTGATGGTTTTCACCTTATCACATCATGTAGATGGGACACATTTTCATGCAGATTTAATATCATGTGACTAGGATAGTTTCATCACAGTTTTCACCTTGTGATATGTAAGTTACTTTCGATTAAATTTTACATCATTCCGTATGGACATATGAACCAATTGGAATATTTGTGCAAGGTATTATTAGGGACACTCTACACTATTTGAGGGAATTTATATGAATGGGGGATATTTTATCTAAGCACATTTTTATTGGTGGGTAGCTAGATATTGGTGCCCTTCTTGTGTAGATATATCACCTATGCAAGATATCCCTACATAGATCTGACTCATGCATTGGAAAATTGATATTTAATGGCTCATCCAATTTTTGAAATGGGGTACATACTACGTTTTTCAGCTATTTTAATGTCTTACATCCATGAAACATGTTGTGTAGGTCTAGCTCATATGAATTTAGGGTTGAATCGTTGTTTTATCATTGTTAGATGCAAGAATCAGATATCCAGGAGTCACTACATACCATGTTAGGTTAAGATTCAAGATTCACAGAGTACTTGAATGGAAAATGGTCTATGCATGTCAATCCCATACGAAGATGGGAGAATTGTTCACAATGATAAGTATAGATGATCCTAGCATACAAGATCAAGGTGTTACAACATATCTTATAATAACATTAATCAAGCCACACAAAGATATTCAGAATCCAAGTTGTTAAATTTCATATAGAAATGATGTTGGCTCCCCGATGTGAAAATGGAATAGTGTAACTAGGCCCATGAATGACATTTTGGGCATCAATACATATCATGTGACGATAGGAATCAAGCAATGTGTAGTTCTTTAATAGAGGTATTTGGGAGAGCACCACCAAGGATAGTTGTTCTATTGGGAAATGACTATGGTAATTGGAAGTTTTTCGACATGAGAATGACATCAACCATGTAGTTTAACCTTAATCAACAAGTACTTATGGTTTTCTCTTTAATGTATTCCATGCAGGACCATGATAAATTTCTTATGCACTGATTTTTATGGTTTATATGAGGAATCCTAACAGAAATCGTAATATCACATGAGCTATGATTGGTGTGAGAAAAAATGGAATGAAAAGGCTTCCTATCACCATTCTGAGGGAATTAAGGAGAGGATAGGGTCATTTTGTACCATGTGGTAGTTGTACCAAGATATATGATCAAGGGATCCCTATATATCTCATTTAAATGGGAATCAGTACATATATAGTCTTGGAAACATATGACGTTTTATGTCATGAGGAGGGAATAATCCATATATTTTAATGTCATATGGTGAGGAAGAAGGTGACATGAAATGAATGAAGAGGAATGTTATGTTTGGACCAAGGAATTGTAGTATTGGAGTCACTATGCTTCTTATGATGATTAGAATCAAGCCACATGTAGTCATTGTGAAACCATAGAGTGAGTTCCATGTGGTGAGGACATAAGTTGTGCAGTTTAATATCTCTTGGTAAGAATGAGGGCCACCAATATTGAATGAATAAAAAATAATGATCCATGTAGTTTTACATCATGCGGTAATGACATTATCTATGATGTTTAACATCCTATGGTAAAGACTAAGGATGTTGTGTAGTTTACAGTCTTGCGACAGAGACTTCTTTATAGAGTTTAATGTCATAATAGTGGGAAGATTGACATTTTATGAAAAATATAAAAATTATTTCATTAGGATCCTTGCATTTGTGGGGGAAGGGGTGAGTTTTTCCCCATCCATTGTGGCCAGTGAGTAAGCTCTATTGTGATAGACTTTATGTATGATATAAGGACCTTCTCATTTTAATTCCAGTTTGGGGGATTTTTCCTAGTATCATGAGTGTTATGAGATCCAATACTAGTTCAACATGAAGAAATGTATTAAGGAAAACTTTTTTGTTCAAGTCACGCTTAATCTGATTCTGATGGACTTCAAGGTTTCCCAATGTACCGAAACTATTCTCATCAAGTTGTTCCAACACATCTAGCCACTTTTTTGATTTCTAATATTCTGAGAGTTTCATGAAAATGGATATTTGATGTGACGACAACGATACCTCTATATGAAACACTTCTTCAGTTCCATACAATAGTGAATATTGAGTTTATTTTGTAGAAGTTCATGTAGTAGTATGACAGGCCCATAAATCACGGAGGACCCTTTCCATCCAGGACATATTGTCCTTATTCCCCATTATATAGGTTTTATATGACATAGAATTCTTGAATGACTCTATATTTCCATTTTCTTCTACATGATGGAAGGATGAATGAATGAACTCAATGTTATAACCTAGGTAAATTTTCATTAACTCATTGGAAAATAATTTGGTTTTTTTGTTTATCAATATTATGTAGGGGAATCTAATCCTTATGATTATATGAGACTTAACAAGGTTGATTATTTTTTTCCTGACATCCTTGAGGGGTATTTAATAAACCTATTTAGAAAATAAGTCAACACTAGTAAGGATGTCCTCAAACATCTTAGATAAGGTTGGGGGAAATGGCCCCATAATATCAATTCGTCAAACAGTAAATGAACAAGAATATTTTTCTTCATGTAGAAATTTTGGGGGCTATGGATAATGTGTTCATGAATATGGAATGAAAGAAATTTCCTTGTAAAATCCATGCAATCCTATATCATTGTTTTCTATTTGCAATGAAGCATCCCAATTTAGTGGGAAAACCTAATCTCAGGCTGATAAGTTTCATAGGGGCCTCCATGGACTTCTACCATGATGGTGGGAATATCTTTTTATTCTATGTATATGAGTTTTATTTCATAAAACCATTTCTTTTAGAGTTTTTTCTATCATTTGGACCATCCTGTAAGGTAATGTTCGATGCACGGTGCCAAATGTGTTCCCTTATGGATCGATATATCAAGAGAGTTCCATTTTGAGATAATCAATGATAGGATCTATCTATCCCAGTGTGGATACATATTCATAATACTCTGGGGAGGTTTTGACATAATTGGTTTCCTACATGTAATAGACTGTGATCAATGAGACCATCATTTGATCCGTGTTGTGAAAGATTGATTCCTCCTCACTAAGGTCATATAATAATGTGGTGGGATTATACAATTAATCAACATGAACATTCTGTGATAGAGTAACATGATGAAACATGGTTGAAAAAGGTAAAATTTTAATTATTCAAAGGTTGATTCCAATTAGTGGGGATAATTTTTCCTTTTTGACATAATATTCTCCTTTGATCTACTATACCAGTAGCTCTAAATCAAATTTGATGATTAGGGGAGCTATTTTTAGTAATAGGGAATGTTTCAATCCAATGATAATGGCTTGGTGTTTGGCCTCATTATTTTTCAATCATATAGAAAGTGAGAAAGTTTATGGAAAAATATATTTGTCAAGAGAATCAAATACAATCCCCAATCCAACCCAGTTGAGTTTCAAGTATTACATTATATTTCTGATAGGACATTAGGAGGATCTATAAAAATATATCTCCCATGTTGGGAGGGTGTCATAGGCATAAAAAACCTCCTCATATAGAAGTTGGGTGTCCACTGTTGTGATATCTAGAGTGGGGTGTGTTGTGAGAAAATAATACAAGTTATACCCTTTTATAGACTTGTGTGCCCTAAATTTAATGTTGTAGTGTTATAGAATGACCTCCCCTTAAGCCAAATTCCTAATTATCATGGGATTTCCAAGGATATTGATGAGTCGTTCCACCGAAGTTATGTTATCGGTGTCTCAAATTATAATTACCCTAACAAGTACAGCACTAGAGGGGTCGATCCACAGTGAACATTAAGAGGTTACTCTTAACTTGTTTCCACATTGTTTGTATATTTCTTTTAGTAAAGGCTGTTGAGTTCAAAGTTGATTTTGTTTGGTTGTTTTTAGGTACAAAAAGAACAATTGGTTTTTAAGTTTCTTTTAACAAAGTTATTGCTAGGATGAAAGAAATGACGAGAAAAGTGGTTTTGATGCAAATAAGAATAATAATGCGTTGGGGGTTATAGATTTTTATAAATTGATTGTTAAATAAAATTTATTATGAGGTTGTGTTGTTCATGATAATCCAACACTCTGGATTACAATTTGTAATTTAGTTTCCATGGTCCGGATCACTTAATATTAAGAGATTAAGTAACCAACTCCTTGGTCCAGTAGTTAGTTTTTACCATAACTTTATTTGGCTTAACCCATTTTTAGCCGATGAATCCTTTCAATGGTCATGAAATTATTCGTCGTTATTCTTGTTTTGAATCTCTGAAGAATCTTCCCTTGGTCCGGTACAGAATTTGAAGTGAAAATATGAAGTTATTTAAGAAGAATACAAAGAGATTGTAAAAATAAACACATTCACAGATGCCGGTGAAGCTCGCTGACGATTTGGTTTGATGTGGAATTGGGTGCGTCTTCGGGACATGTTGGTTTTCGGGATGGGAGTGAGAATTGAGGCAGTACGTGAATCGAGATGTCTGATGAGTTGAAATTTGAATTTTAATATATGAATTTTGAAGGTTTCTTTGAAGGCGGTATGGCGGTTTTTGGTCCGAGGAGAAGCTGGATTTTAATTTTTGATGTTAGTGTGTTGTATGTTGGCGTCGAAGTGGTTTTTTGTGCGTGTGGTTTTTTAAGGGTTTTTTGTATGGTTACCACTTTTCCATAAAGTGGATTCCTAAAACATAAAAAAAATGGATTGAGAGTAAAAATAAACACATTCACAGAAAATTAATTCAAATTACAACTGATCAATCTCCACAACCCCAACACCCTGGGTGCTTAGTTACACATATTCAAAATTAAAAACACAAAATTATTAATACCTGATGAAATCATGAATGGCATTTTTAGGTAGAAATGATTCTTCGGTAGAAGAACGGGGGTATTACGACTGTAGAGCATCTCTCCTTTAGAACTTTGTCCCTTGTTCTCCACACCACAACTCAATCTCCACTTCTCAACCCCTTGGTCCGGTGGCCAAGGCCTCTTTTTATTAAAAAAATAATTACACGACATGTATAGAATGTACACACCGTATACATTTGTCAACAGACTTTTTGGTTCCATTTCTCCGCTGTTAGTCGGCCTAACACACTGTCTTTGACTTTGAACATGGCGTCGCCTGGTAGATGAGTGTACAAGGGGTGTAGCGCCGCCATACACGGTGTGTAGTATCAACATTTGGCAACCAAACCCTTCTAGAATAGCTTACACGACATGTAGAAATGGAACATGGCGTGTCTCCTTCAACGGCCACATGGGTGTGTAGACTCTTCTCGGCCACCAACTCCTTCTTGAATGTCATACACGTCATGTAATGATGCCCCACATGGCATGTAGAGTTTGTCTAGTGACTTGGGTGTGTACTCCTCCCTTTGATCCGTGTCCCAGTCTGAATGTACACAACGTGTATAAAAGTACATGCCGTGTAGTTGCAAAATTTTCACATACTTCCCTTGATTTGTGTATTTAGAAATAAAACTAATGAAAATAGACAAGGTCACCAAAATTAAACTATTTTCCCTCTAAGAAGTAGGTATTTGGTGAAAACTTGTTTTTATTGTTAATAATGTGTTATGAAAATGCATACAAAAATTGGGTGCATCAAACTCCCCCATACTTAGACCTTTGCTTTCCCTTAAGAAAATGTCAACATCTAATTATCATGGTCTATACTTTAAAAGAAAGGACTTCAGTTAATAATAAATTTAAATAATAAGTTAGAGGAGAAAATTCAAAAAAATACACGATAGTTTTAATTCTGAAGATATTCTAATCATGCCCAATATATTATTCAATTAACTATTATCATCCTCTTCTAACACATGTTTTAACCTTTCAAAAACAAGAAAGCCACTTGATGATCTACCTCACCAATAAAGAACTCAACACATGAGAATTTTTAAATAAATTTTTTATCTCAATCAAATAAATATACACTATATTCATAGGTTTGCAAGAATTATTAGTTCCCCGCCTTAGAAAATTTAACCTACAGAAAATCAAGGGGGCTTTCCGAATAGGATCAGATGCTTCTGTGGCTAATGGTTGGTAGGTAAATATGTGAAAAATAATTCTAAGGCTTGAAAAAGGAGGCTAAATTATTAAATAACAATGCATGAAATTCAAAATTAAACTCAATGTAAAAATGTCCTCAACAAACTTAATCAAGTGATCTCATCACAACCATCTCCTTTAGCTGAGTAGGAATCAAAAACCAGCAAGTGTTTATAAGGTCCCTCTGTTTGTACCATTTTTTTAAAAAAAACAAAGGGAACCCTTCTGAATTTCCAAAATAGAGGTTTGGAACTCTTTTATTTTCTCCCCAAATGATCAAGAGGCACTCCCCCATACTTAATTTCTTGACAATTCACAAATTTATGCCATGTGTTTCCAATCCCTTCTTTTATGTTTAAATGAATAATCATGAAAAATCATAAAAGAATTATGGTAGAAAGGGAAATAAGCTTGTAATATGGCTTCCTATTAAGGATATTCATGGATTCTATGGTCTTTACGAAGATCAGATGTATGGTAGGCTCAAGATAAAGGGGTTAACAATCTTATTACTCAATCATTTTAATGTAATTCAAAAATTCTTCATTTTTTGAAAAGAAAACTTTCAAATTATGGTAGTTATGTATAGACTATGAATCTCTTAAGAAAGAGGGTATTAGAATGAATATGAAAAAGGGTTTAGAATACCTCTCATAAGTGGGAATAAATAAGATACAATCAGGTCATGAATTGCAAATAATTTATTAGTCTAATCGATGTAGTTATCCACAGATTACAAGTTGTAATTTAAATTTTATCAGCAATAATTTTAAAACACTTAATAATCAAAATAAGCCTCAAATTTTTTGAAAATTTTTCACTTTCAGTTGTTTTTTTAAATATAATTAAACAAAATATCTTCACATTTTAAAAATATATCTTCCAACAATTATGTCTCCTATATTGATGATATGGATAAAGACTAAAGCGGTCGAGAGATACACCCCCCATAGTTAAGAGTGCATGTGGGCCACCAAGTGCCCAAAAATAGGAACAAGGTAAGGTGGGGACAAAATAGTGGACCAGACCGATGGGAAGTAAAAAAGCAGTTATATCAAGAATGAAAATAAAATAATGAAAAAAGATTACTCCCCTCACGTCTAGGCGAAGAGAACTGGTAGGTGGTGGAAAAGAGCAGCCCAAAATGGGTCAGGGTACCTGTGATGGTGGGAGAAAGAAAAAATGGAATGCATAGAAAGCAGACACAAGGATAAGAGAGCACAAAAATATATATATATATATAATGAAAGGCATATGTCTGAAAACCAGTCATGGGGTCTCATCAGAAGAGGCATCATCTAGTACAGAACCGGCTGGAAGAGACTGTACAAGAGCTGTGGAAGCTAGAGGCTCGGACTCGGCCGTTGGATGAGAAGATGGAGATGCCAGAGCGGTAGGCACCAGACTCGGTAAGGGAATCTCAACATCCTCCGTGGACTGGAAGTAGTGGTGGTGGCAAGAGAAGTTGCAGAAGGGCCCACAGTAGATTGAAGAATGGAATCTGTGCCAGTGATCTGAATGGTGGTGGAGTAGCAACAGAATGGTCAGGAACTGAGGCAGGAGGAGGGGGAAAAGGAATACCCAAATACTGAACAATAAGGCCCAACAACTACTCCATGTGGTCTTGGCAGCTGTCTATACGAACCAAATTTTCTCCAATACAGTCCTGGTGGTTGGAGAGATGAACCAACTACTCTTCCATCATTACTAGGTGGATGGAAAAGGCGAGATCAGCCGAGGGTGCGGGGGTTGGTGGGGATGGTGGTGGGTCAAAAGAAGGAAGTCCAGAATAAGTGGGGTCAGTGGGAGGTTGGTGAGGTGGAGAAGCTGTAGGGGGTTGGGAAGGAGGAGTAGGGGCATCAGCCGGGGCAGGAGGGTCAGCGGGTGGCTGGGGACGAGGCTGGGCAAGGATGTAGGAACCCCCTACATTCGGACCATTCCTATGTGAATGTGAATTAGAAAGTCCATCTGCTGGGAAGAACCTAACAGGTCATGGTGAAAGGAAGGCTCGAAAACCCCAAGGTGGTGGGCGAGGTGGGTGGTGTAAAACCCGCCATTCAGGTTTCCCTAATGGTCGATAATCATAGAGTGGAAATATGAGGCGGCTAGATAGGGAATGTCTGGGTAGTCGTGCCGGATGACACAGGAAAGGAGCTTCATTTCATAGCCTATCACAACCCCCATATCCTCATGGCGGGGGAAAAGGATGGCACCAAAACACCAGTGGGTGAATTAAAGGATGGGGTCGGTGATAAGAGTTCTCTTCTGGGAAGTGGGGGAATATTGGTGGTCAAGCCCAGCGATCTCTCGCCACATGATAACGATCTTAGAACGCTTGGGTCCGGTAAAGGTAGAAATTGGGTGTGGGGTGATAGGATGGCGGTAGAAGCCGCACCATCAGCCAAACTCAGTCATGGTGAGAAAGAATCTTTGGCTGCCCAGCCGGAATTAAACCACAGGCACTGCATCACCTGGTGTCTCCGGGTACTCCGCTCTATCAAACTCAAATGAGTCCGTGATCTACAAAAATAAATCATGGAAGACAGGAGTGCTAACCTGGAAAATAGCGAGCAGTGGAGTGTGTCCAAGGAGCTCCTCCATGTCATTCGAAATACCAAGCTGCTGCGGAATGCTGCTGTCAAGGTATCGGCCACTCAACGGTATCGGCTAGTGAGAGAAGCATCAGACCCTGTCATGTGCTAGATCAGTGACTGGGAAGACAATACAGGGGTAAGAAACACTTGTAGGTCCCGGTCCAGGTGCAGGTGCATAAGCAGGAGCAAGATATGTGGGTGGATCAGCTATAGGAGGTGAAGGCTCGGTAGATGAAGAGGTATACGTGGGACCAGCTGCTGAGGAAGATGGCGCAGGTAGAGTGGAAACTGTTGGAGCAGAAATAGAGGTGATCGGAAGCTCTGTGCTGGTAGGCGGAGGTACAACCGTGCTAGGGCCGACCTATACTGGGGCAGTCGGTTGTGGAAGAATGGCCAATGGAGGGAGCTCGTAGACTGGGGCGTATGGGTCTGGCTGCATCGGAGGTCGGAGTCAAATCCACTGAAAAATGGGCCCCTCGCCCTCAGTGGCGGAGGCCGTCCGCTTCCCTCGAGAAGGATCGTGATCTTCCATAACCTAAAAAAGAATGAAAAATAAAAAAAAAGAGAAAATCAAACAAAACAAAACAAAGAAAAAGTGATAAAAGAAGAAAAATAAAAATACACAGCGTGTACATCCAGAGTACATGGAATGTAGTACCAGTGGAGCAGTAGCCCGTGTTCTCTGGATAAACACACCGAGGGAGCAGAAGATAGACCATGTAAAGATACACGGTGTGTATAGAACATACATTCTGTTTGTATACAAAGTGAATTTGGTCATGTATTACAAATGACATAGCCATGTTTTTATTAGTTCGAAGAATAAAGGACACTCTGTGTAACAGAAAAACACAACATGTTATTTACTCGAGGAACATGGCTATGTGGGGGAGCGACATGGGCCGAACGAAATAAATAAGCTACACTACGTGTACCGAATAGACACACCGTGTACAAGAACATGGGGTTAGACATCGTGTAATGTGCTACACACGGAGGGGCCAAAGGAAATGATATACACGTCATGTACGAAACACACATGACGTGTATATGAAAATGGTGTTTGAGGCCATGTGAAAAGGTTTACTCGGGCACGATGGGGAAAAGGACATGGTGTGTACCGAACATACACACTGTGTATATTCAAATTTCAAAGCATTTTATGTGTGGCCATGTACAAAAGTACAAGATGTGTGTTCTTCTTTTTGTGTGCATGTATCATGGAATCCGAATGGTCGGAAGATCCGGAAATCACCCTAAATTTGTCTAAAAATTTGAAATATAGGGTATAGAAGGGCGTACCTTGACCAAGGATCACAATTCAAGAGAAATCAGAGCATAAAACAAACCAAAATTAAGGATTTGGAAAATGGGGGTTCGGATTTCATTCAGTAGAAGAAATGGTAATAAGAAGGAAGAAATGGGGAGCTGCACGACACGGGATCAAGTCGGGTGGCCCGCAACTTATATAGCCGCGGTACACGATGTGTACGTTTGGATTACACGTCGTGTATCCAATTTTTATTCAAAAGAAGAATAAAATATACTATATAATAATTAATATTAATTAATTAAAATAAAAGTAAAATAGGTATATATATGTATATACAAAATTAAAAGAAAATAAAACTATACATGCTATGTAGTGGGAAAATACATGTTGTGTGTTAAAAGATTGTAAAAAGAGAAGTACAACCTCTGGTCTGGTTCTCAGGGTGAGGTTCGAACCGGCAATCGACCATTCTGAACAGAAGCCCTCAACCCCTAGAGTGAAGGTTGTATTGCTGCCCATATTTATGATATATATATATTTATTCTATATGTCTTATACACATGGGAAGAAAGACAAGCACGGTGTGTGGTTTTTAATTGTTTAAGAAGGGGATGAAGCAGGGAGATTAGCCAAGTTCGAACCCAGGTCCTTTGGATCCCGGGCCAAGACTTTTCCAATCTTCCAACTTCATCCGCATGAATTTATTTTATATGAAAACGTTTTTAAATTAGTACTAAAAAATATGGCACACACAACGTATATCTAAAGACACATCATGTGGCGTTATTAAAGGAGTTAATGATGGAAATGGGACGGTTTCCAGGATTCGAACCCGGGTCTTTTGGATCCGGTTTACGATCCTAACCAACCGGTCCATCCACATCACGGGTTTTCTTATAAGAAAAAATATATAACTATATAAATTACTACACATTCCGTGTAAGAAAAGGAGGAACCCTGTGCCGAAGGTAGGTCAGGAGGATTCGAACCGTGGACAACTCGGATAAACACCAGTGAATTTACCATTAGCACCGAAATCATCCTTGGTTATTTATTTATTATTCTATAGATTTATACTATTAATATTATAAATTACAAGGATAAGTACACGCCGTGTATACAAGTGGGACACGGCGTGTATCCTCTGGGTTGCCTCTCAGGAAGCGCCTTTGTTTTAGGTCGTTGGCTCGATCTTCATACCTTGACTTACATGAGAGGTGTGGTGGCGATCGCTCCCACTGTATCTTCCATGGGATGGTAAATATTTAGGCGTTGGCCCTTCACCTTGAACGGTTGACCATCCTCCTTAGAAATTTCCACCACTCCGTGAAGGAATACTCGTATGACATGGAATGGTCCTGACAACCTAGACTTGAGTTTTCCTGGGAATAATCAAAGATGAGAGTTGAAGTGGAGTACTTGATCAACGGGTTGAAATGTTTTTCGAGAAATAATCCAGTCATGGATGGAGTTTTTCCTCTCCTTGTACAATTTAGAATTCTTGTACACTTTTCTTCTTATTTTATCAAGTTCCAATAGCTGGAAGTTATGTCTCTCTACGGCCACCTTCAGATCAAAATTTAGGGCTTTGATGGCCCAATATGCTCTATTTTCTAGATCCACTGGAAGATGGCATGGTTTTCCATAGACGAGAGGAAATGGTGACATCCCCAGTGGTGTTTTAAAAGCAGCGTGATGAGCCCACAAAGCATATTCAAGCTTTTTGGACCAGTCCTTCCGTGAGGTATTCACTATTTTCTCAAAAAAAATTGATCTCACGGTTGGAGAGCTCTACCTGACCACTTGATTGGGGATGGTATGGTGTACCCATGTGATGCTTCACCCCATATTTGGTCAACACTCTTTTCATTAACGTGTTTTCAAAGTGAGTCCCTCTGTCGTTGATCATCACATGAGGAATGCTGAACCTGCTGAAAATGTTCTTTTTTAGAAAGGTCAAGACTACCTTAGCTATGTCGTGAACCTTTGCAGAGACTTCTACCCATTTATAGATGTAATCAACGCATACGAGGATGTAGGTATGTCCGAAATAATGGGAAATGGTCCCATGAAGATGACGCCCTAGGCGTCAAAAATCTCAACCTTCAGGATGGGGTGCTGGGACATCTCAGCTTGAAATCCCATATTACCTGTACATTGGCATAGATCACAATGGGCATTGAAGGCCTAGACATATTTATGCATAGTGGGAAAGAAATACCCAGATTGCGGAATCTTCACTATGGTATGATCCGGTCCATGATGTCCTCCAACGGGTGAGGCATGACCGAATTCCAGGACCCCTTGGACCTCCATATCTAGGATGCACCGTCGGATCACCCCGTCTCCACCGGATCCGAATAAGAGTGGGTCTTCCTAGAAGTATCTCTTAACATCAAAGAGGAACCATTTCATATGCCGGAATGAGAGGTAGGGATGGATGGCACTTATAAATAAATAGTTTGCAATATCAGCAAACTAAGGCCTAGGGGACTAAATAATAGAAAAGATTTTATCATCCGTAAAATCCTCCCTTATCTCTCGATCCTCCACTTTCTCCAAGTGCGACAGCTCCAGATGAGATTGATGATAAGAAACCATGTTCTCACTCTCCTTCTTATCTCGGATCTCTAAATCAAATTCTTGTAAGAGGACGACCCATCAGATCAATCGGGGCTTTGAATCCTTCTTGTTTAACAGGTACTTAAGGGTTGCATGGTCAATATAAACAATGAATTTAGATAGCACAAGGTATGAATGAAACATGTTGAAGGAGAATACTACTACCAGCATCTCCTTATCTGTAGTGGTGTAGTTGAGTTAGTCCCCATTGAGTGTCATGCTGGCATAGTAGATGGGTCAGAAGATTCGGTCTACCTGCTGACCCAGGACAACTCCCATCGCGTAGTCGCTGGCATCACACATCACTTCAAACAATGCCTCCCATTTGGGGGAAATCATCACTGGAGCTTCGACTATTCATTTCTTTAGATGATCAAAAGATGTGGTGCATGCCACAGTGAATTCGAAAATGGCACCCCTTGTCAAGATATTGGTGAGGGGCTGGGCTATCTTTGAGAAGTCACAGACAAAACGCCTGTAAAAACCCGCATGGTCCAGGAAGCTGCGGATGGCTCTAACAAAAGTTGGAATGGGTAGTCATGAAATGACTTCTATTTTTTTCTGGATCCACCTCTATCCCCTTTTCTAAAATTATGTGGCCCAAAACTATGCCACTTTGCACCATAAAATGTCACTTTTCCGAGTTCAAAACTAGGTTATTGTTTTTGAATCGCTCCAGTACATGTTCTAGGTGCCGCAAACAGGTGGTGAATGAATTACCATAAACGGAAAAATCATCCATGAAGCCCTCTAGGATTTGTTCCTCCATGTCATGAAAAATGGCCAGCATGCATCGCTGGAATGTGGTGGGAGCGTTGCACATACCGAAAGACATCCTACGGTAAGTAAATGTTCCATATGGGCAAGTGAAAGTGCTCTTCTTATGATCATCTAGGGAAATGGAGATATTATTATCACCAGAGTAGCCATCTAGGAAGCAGTAATATTCATGCCTAGCTAGCCTTCTAGCATCCGATCCATGAAGGGTAGGGGAAATAATCTTTCCTTGTGGCATCGTTCAGTTTCCTATAATCTACACAGACTCTTTAGCCCGTGACTGTGCCAGTGGGGATGAGATCGTTCTTGTCATTTGATACCACAGTGATGCCTCCCTTATTTGGGTCCACTTTTAGGGGACTTACCCATGGGCTATTTGATATAGCGTAAATGATACCTGCATATAAAAGCTTGATGACCTCTTTCTTTACGACATCCTTCATATGAGGGTTTAGACACCACTGGGGTTGTCTAGATGGCTTTGCTCCTTCTTCGAGTAACACCTTGTGGGTGAAAATGGTAGGGCTGATACCCTTAAAATCTACAATAGTCCATCCAATTTATTGTTTTCTCCACTTCAACACTTAAATAAGTGCATCCTCGTGTTCCTATGATAGTGCTGCACTACGTATAATGGGGAAAGTATGATGATCACCCAAATACCAGTACTTTATGGAAGGTGGGAGAGGTTTTAGTTCTAGTTCAGGTGCCTTGAGAACTGAAGGTACTAGTTGTTGTACTTCTTCCCTCTCTAGGATGTCAGGAATAACATATCATTTCCCGTAGTGGCCGCCCTGGCCTTCGATGAATTTCAGGTCCTCTAGCACCTCATCAGTGGGTATGTCTGGAAAAATCAAATCATCAGAAATGGAGGAACATAACAGATCATCTTCTTGCCTACTCAGTTGTTCATCCATGGTAGTCACTCCATAGCAGTCCTCATGTCCGGATAACGATGCTTGTTTGACGGCCATTAGAACATTGTAAGAGACTCTTTCGTCCCCTACTCGTAAAATCAACTCCCCTTGGTGCAAATCAATCATGAATTTCCCTATGGCTAGGAAAGGTCTTCCAAGTATAAGAGGTGCCTCCTGATCCTCCTCCATGTCTAGGATAATGAAACCTGCTTGGAGGATAAATCGTCCCACCTTCATGATCACATCCTCCAGTAGCCCTTTGGTATATTTAATGGATCTGTCAGCAAGTTTAAGGGTGACTCAGGTAGGCTTCAAATCATGGAGTCCGAGTTTTTGGAAAACTTTGAATGGCATGAGGCTGACATTGGCTCCTAAGTCGCATAGAGATTTTCCAAATTCACAGGGTCCAATTGTACAAGGGATAGTAAAGCTAATGGGATCCTGGAGTTTCAGAGGAATGGAATGTTGTACGATCGTGGAGCACTCATTTGTCAGTGCTATGGTGCCCAAATCCTCTATCTTCCATTTATTTGAGAGAATTTCCTTCATGAATTTTGCATATGTGTGCATTTGAGTCCGGGCCTCTGCAAATGGGATGTTGATGTGTAGCTTTCTGAATACCTCCATGAATTTTTCAAATTGGTGATCCAGCTTCATTTGCTTCATCCATTATGGAAAAGGTAATGCAAGATCAAATGGTTTGATGACCTCCTTTCTTTTACCTGGTTGAGTCATTGATGATGGAAATTCGGATGAAGAGGGGTCTAAAATTGTGCCTTTGCTGTCAGTCGGGAGTATAGGTGCAGTTGACTGTTCTGGTTCCTTCTAGTGTAGATTCCTTCCACTTTACAGTGTTATGTCATGGACCTCCTCCTTCAGGTTCTTATCGGTGTTGCCTGGTAGTGTACTAGGCTCCCTCCTTGAGAGCAGATTTAGTAATTGGTCGATTTGGTTCTTCAAGCCTCTAATAGAAGCCTCATGGTTCTGAAATCGGGTCTCAACAGTAGAGATGAATTTCAGAAGAAGATCCATTAACCTGGAGGTATTCCTGTGCTGAGGTGGTTGTGCAGCTGGTGGAGGTGGTTGCTTCCTTGGCTACTGCGAGTGAGGATTTGGATACCCTTGCTACTGGTAAGGGCCCTGTTGGGGCTATTTTTACCTCTTGTACTGGTTTTTATATGGTGGATGACTGTAGTGGGGTGGTCGCTAAGGTGGAGGATTCTGCTGCTGTTGTCCCTAGCATGTGTTCTGGTTATCTCACCATGCCGGGTTCTGGTATTGTTGATACTATTTCGACCCACTATTTTGAGCATCATAGCTCACTTCTCTCATTGAAGGGTCGACTGAAGGTCCCGAGCATTCTCCTAAGATGTGTTTGTTACCACAATCACCGCATGTTGGATGGTTCACCGCATGGATTTGAGGTGCACCCTTGAGATTTAATGCATCGATCCTTTTTGGATACTGCATCCAACTGGGAAGCAAGCATGTTAGTATCATCAATACTATGCATACCACGTTTTTGGGTCCCCCACTCGGAATACCTCTGGAAGCTATTGGTAGACATATCTTTCAGCAGTTTTAGCAGTTCTTCAGGGGATTTTCGCATTACTATACCCCCAGCAGATGCATCCACCACGAACTTTGTATTTGTTTTTAGTCCTATGTAGAAGGTTTGGACTTGCATACAGAGTTCATGTCCATAGTGTGGGAATTTACACAACATTTCCTTGTAACATTCTCAGGATTCGTACAATGACTCGAGTCATGCTGCTGATAGTTTTGGATCTTGTTCCGTAAGGTTACCGTCTTTGAAGGTGGAAAATATTTGGATAGAAATGACAGGGATAGCTCCTCCCAGGTGAGTATAGATCTTTGTGGCAGCCCTTTGATCCAGTCTTTCGCAATGTCCTGTAGAGAGAAAGGGAATAGGTGAAGACGATTGACATCCTCAGAAACGTCGTGGTAACGGAATGTATCACAGATCTATAGAAAGTTGGAGAGATGGTAATTCGGGTCTTCACTGGGTAGGCCTCCAAATTGAGTGGTATTCTGGATCTGCTGCATGATAGCAGGCTTGATCTCGAAGTTCTAGGCCTGAACCGGAGGACAAACGATGCCCGTATCAGCTTCGTGGATCGATGGCAGGTCGTAGTCCATAAGAGTATGAAATGGAGGTGGCTGCTGAGGAGGGATAATCGACAGGTATTTTTGGTCATGAGGGGATTATTATGGCCCCTGACCTTGGTTGAAATATGGCATCCACTCTGGTTGGAATTTCTGGAGCTGCGGAAGGCCATAAGGGGGTGCAAGAGGAGCTTGCTGGTTCCGGTTGTCATCTGAACCTAACTGTTGTCCAGCTCCTTGGAAAACAGCTAGATTTCCTTCTTCGGTCCGTGTTGTGGGGTTGTTTTGATTTTACTCATCCATGAGTGTTTTTTGCCGCCTCAAGAACATCCGTTCGATATCCGGGTCAGTTGGGAACAACCCTAATGACTCAGTGTTCTTGGAACGCGTGAGGTGGTTTCTCATACACCTACGGACCTGCACAAAACAAAACAAACTACCAAGCATAAAGGAGGAAAAAGAAGGATATAAAGAAATATGATTAGAAAAGAGATTTTTGTGAATGTCTGATTTTTATTTTCAATAAAATGTTTTAAAAATTGAATTAAAATAAGAATAAAATAACATTAAAGGTTCCCCAGAAATGGTGCCAAAATTTGATGAGTCGTTCCACCGGAGTTATGTTATCAGTGTCTTAAAGTATAATTACCCTAAAAAGTATAACACTAGTAGGGTTCGATCCACATGGAAAATTTATAGGTTACTCTTATCTTGTTTTGACTTTGTTTGTATATTTCTTTTAGTGAAGGCTGCTGAATTTAGAGTCGATTTTGTTTGGTTGTTTTTAGGTTCAAAAAGAACAATTTGTTTTTATGTTTATTTTAACAAAGTAATTTCAAAATGAAAGAAAAGGGAGGAAAAGTGGTTTTGATGCAAATAAGAATAAGAATGCGTTGAGGTTATGGATTTGTGATAAGTTGATAATTAAATTAAATTTCTTATGAGGTTGTGTTGTTCATGATAATCCAACACTTTGGATTAAAATTTTTAATTAAGTTTCCATTGTCCGGATCAATTAATATTAAGAGATGAAGTAACCAACTCCTTGGTTCGGTAGTTAGTTTTTAACAGATCTTTATTTGTCTTAGTCCATTTTGAGATGACGAATCCTTTCAATGGTCATGAAATTATTTGTCATTATTCTTCTTTTGAATCCCTGAATATTCTCCCCTTGGTCTAGTACAAAATTTTTAATGATAATATGAAGTGATTTAAGAAGAATACGAAGAAGTTGTAAAAAAAACACAGTCACAACAACTTAATTCAAATTACAACTCATCAGTCTCCACAACCACAACACACTAGGTGTTTAGTTAAACATATTGAAAATGAGAAACACAAAATTATAAATACATGATGAAATCATTCATGGAATTTTGAGATAGAAATGATTCTTCCGTAGAATAACGGTGGTATTATGATGGTATAGCGTATCTCCTTAGGAACTTCGTCCCCTGTTCTCCACACCACACCTCAATCACCACTTCTCAACCCTGTGGTTCGGAGGCCAAGGCCTCTTTTTATAGGAAAAATAAGTACTCGGTGTGTATAGAAAGTACATGCCATGTACTTTCGTCAACGCACTTTTGGCTTACTTTTCTCCACTATTAGGCGGCCTAACATGCCACATTTGACTTTGAACAAGGAGCCTCCTAGTAGGTGAGTGTACACGGTGTGTAGTGCCGCCATACACAGCATGTAGTATCAAAATTTTGCCACCAACCCCTTTTATAATTGCCTACATGGCGTGTAGAAATGGATCCTGGCGTGCCTCTTTCAGCGGCCACATGGGCGTTTGGACTCCTCTAGGCCTCCAACTGCTTCTATAATGTCATACACGGCATGTAAAGACACCCCACACAGCGGGTAGTGTCTGGTTGGTGACTTGGGAATGTACTCCTCCCTTTGATCCGTGTCCATGTCTGAATGTACACAGCGTGTATAAAAGTACACACCGTGTAGTTGCAAAATTTTCACAGACTTCCATTGATTTGTGCATTTGGATATAATACTCCTGGAAATAGAAAAGGTCACCAAAATCAACGTATTTTACCTCTATGAAGTAGGTATTTGGTGGAAACTTTTTTTTACTGTCAATAACGTGTTATGAAAATGCATACACAAATTGGGTGCATCAGATATACTTGGGTGGATCAATACAAGAGACCAAATGGACTCTATAGTTCTACAATTAATGCTTTATCTTTTTCACTACAAATATTTGTGAAAGATAGTTATTTTCATCTTCATAATATGGGGTCTCAGAGCAGATAATTATTTGAATGTGGTAGTAGAGGCATTTCTCAATCCCTTCATTTTTATCTATGTAAGGAGGGCGTTAAGTGATCTTTCTATGGAAACCCCATTTATGTTGAGTGGATTTCCTTTAACCGATTGAATTAGAATTGATAGGTTCTTAAATTCTTCTATATACGATCTGTATCTCCCATAGATAAGTGATTAGGTATTTCATTATCTTGGTTAAAGGTAGAAATTGGAAAAAGAGGAAAGATATGAAATGCTAAATATAGCTAAGGTTTACTTGGATCCCTATCATTTCGTCGATATTTTGAGGGAGTGATAGTTCTAGGATTTCTCTAGTCTCATCGTGTTCAAAATAAATGTCATAGTTACATACCACAAAGAAAAGGGAAATCCCTGATGTTACCCCATAATCAAATTTCATTGGATTTATCTTTATACCCTGCTACTAAAACTAATTGAGGACTTTTTGATGATTCATAAAGTGATCTCATAAATTTTGAGATTTCACCACCGAGTCATCAACAAAACATTAATATATTCATCCTAATATGGGATTAATTATATTATTATAATCATATTGATATGTATCACTAGAATTAATTAATACAAAGGTTGTGAACCGATAGTGAAACACCCCCTGGGGTTCTATGAAGTAATTGGGTTCTTCATCTACAGAATGCATCATTATCTTATTGTACCCTGTGTACCCATCCCTGATAAAAAGGGTTTGGAAGCAAGGAGTTTCATTGATAAAGAGTTCTATGATCGTAAATGGGGAATTATCCTTTAGGAATTTTTAGTTAAGGTATCTTCAATTGACACAAACTTTAATCCTCTCATTCCTTTTCATAATTGGGTTGATGTTGGTGATCTGACTTGGGTATTTTAGTTCTAAAAAAATGTTGGATTTTATAAAATTTTCAACTTCCCCCTCTACATATGTATCATGAGAGAGGTGTGTCCTTCAGTCTTACTAATTAAAACATTAATGTCCACTAGGAAAGATGAGATAGTGCATAGTTGTATCTGGATTGAGTTCAGGCATTTACTTATATTTCCAAGTGAACACATATAAATTTTTCTTAATAAATGTGATGTACATATATTCCTTTTTAAGAGGAATGTAGGAACTAATAAATGTAGGTCATTTGTATTCTTCTATTCCCATACCTATTTTCCTAAGCTCATCGATGGTGGTGGAGACACCTTGCTCAGATTTAGGAGGGGTGTTCCTGGGGTCATCCTCTTCCTCATCAATATTTGAGTATGCAGAGGAATTTTTAGATGAATTCATCAATATTGGTGATTATCTGTCACTGTCATGATGATAGAGGCCATGGGAAGAGACATTTTCATCACATACTACCGGAGTCATTGAAGGGAGATTTCAAGCTAATCTTCTTTCACACTATCACTAAGGGAAGAAGTATTGTGGAAATCTGGGATTTGTTCCATTGTCTCAACTAGATTTATGGGTATCACATAATATCTATTGAGCATACTCTAAGGGCTCACATTTTTGGTCCCCAATCCATTATGGGTCACAACCTATATATATTCATCAAGAACTAGTTTTTCCCTTCCCTTTGTGGAAAACTACCACATCATATGTGGATTAAGAAGCCTCTAAGTTTTACTATCACCATGAAGTATGTCTACACATCCATCGATGGGGTATTTCAAAAACAGATGGAATGTTTATGGTTTCACCACATTGATGTGGTGCTTGGGATTTCCAAGTATGACATTGTATGGAGTGTATTGCTAGATAAACATAAAATTAGTGTTAAATCTGAGATTACAAAACATAACATTGAGATTGATCTTCCCTAGAATATTTTTTACATGCTAAACATACTATTGAATGACTATATTTGTTTGATAGATCCCCTTTGTTATGTCCAAAATTATGGAGGTTTTGAATTCGAATGAGGATTAATCTAGAACCATTTTCAATGAAAGACCATTGGATGTAAAAATTATCAAGTATTCCTAAAAAATATAGGTGTATAATGTTTCCATATATGACAAATTCTTGACAATTCTCTATGAATGAGATGGCGATATGGTATTCTGATGGCCTGGTATCCAATCGATAAACCTCAAATTTAGAGAATTATGTCTTGATTTCTAGTGGGATATTATGTGATTTAATGAGTGCCTCCTTGAGTTCCATTGAAAGATAGAGCATGAAAGATATTGAGATATTTGATGGGAAAACTCCTAGAAATTTAAAATGTCTTAATTTTCACTAGGGGTGGGCACATCATGATATGGTGGTACTCCTTGCTGTGTGACATAGATGCTAAGACATTTGAGTTAGACAAGACTGGTGCTTGTACAGAGTTCACGGGAGAATCTAGCTCCATTGGAATAGGTCGTGTTATTCTTCCTCGATGTCTGGTTTGATCAAATAATTGCACCCCCTCTAGGAGTTCAGGTAATATAACTAGGAATGAATGACCACTAGAGGGTTCTGGGACACCTCAATGTCTCTATTATGACTTCTGTAGTGATTTCCCAAGATTAATATTAGCATACTTGTTCTCATGGGGACATGCTAGAAATATTGGGTGCAATGATGTCCACATTTTCACAAGAATCATCGGTTTATTCTTGTCCAACCTCCTATTCTCTAGTCAAATGTGGGGAAATCATACTCGAAGACATATTCATAATTAGAGAAGGGTTATTCAAACTGTATCACATTAACATAGTCAAATATGAGATATTCATCTGATGAGAGTTCTATTTGGTGGGTTGGTGCCTTTGTTTTAGATGTTGTAGGGAGGAAATATGAATGAGTCAGAGCTTGTGTTCAGAAGAATATGACTCTTCCTCTTCTGTTTCTTCCTCTGTCTGATGGCCACATACACATTCGGGAGGCATATTATATGTCACCTCCCTAGGTGAAATAACTTTTATGATTCTACGAGTCTATATTCTCAGGGAGGCATGAGATCTATCTATTTTCTTTTGAGTCATCTAGTTGTTGAACTACTATCCACACTTGTCCCAAAATTGATCTAATCACCTACTTATTTTGATTGGGAAATAGTTATACATTTTACATATCTCAATGAGTTATCCAACATAACCAATTCCAAATCAACCATGATTTGAAGTAAATATTTAATGATGAAGCATTCATGGATGCTGTGGCCAAGCTATATATGGAAAGGGAAGTTGTGTGGATGATCAGTGAGGTCGACCTTATAGGGTTTTCTAGGCTATGTAAGAGTGGTCAAGTTATTTCCCATGACTGTAACGATTTTACTGTGGACATTCTCATTTCAGAAGGTGTATGATTTATTCCTATGTTCCTTAAATATGAGGTGGCCCTGACATCTTTTGGATTACAGTGAGGGAAAATTAGTGGTTTTTTCAACTTGAAATGACCTGTTAGGTTCTTAGCAGTCACTACTACTGTTTTGAGATTAATAGGGGTAGTATCTTCCATACTGAACCTTTTCCCTTGTGCCGAAGGAATGAACTATGATTTACATTAGGTCCACATAATCAAATATTCAAAACATTGTTCCATTTCTAAAAACTCATAAAACTGAGATGGATAGTTTATTGAGATCATATGTGTCTAAAAATCATCGTGAATACTTTTATCACCTAGTTACAAACATTTCCTATCTGAGAGAGGGATGATGGGTGAGTAGGTTAAACCATTTTATATGGATATGATATTAGACAACTTACCAATTTATCATTTCATGTTGTTCATTAGGTTGACAAATATTTTATTCCTTAGCGTACAACTAATCCATAAATGGAACTGATGACTATGGTCTTCCCATCTAAAAACGAATCCTTCTAGAAGAGTTTTATAACAAAAAAGATTCATTATTTTTTATTCTATAAAAAACACCTCATCTTGGTCACAACATATTGATCTTGAGGGCACATAATCAAATCACATTAGGGCATTAAGTGTGTTATGTGTTGTTCGGGGTATCCCACACCATCAAAACTGGTGAAGGTAGGATTGCTGAAATTGGGTAGGGAAATGTTTTAGCCACCAATTTGGGATATGTATTCTTATGAGGCTGCACTGGTGCAAATAACCCTTCCATGGCTTCCATTCAAGTAACCCAAGACTTGATGGAAATTAGCAGTTCTGGAGGTGTTGCATCCTGATCTGCCTCCCATCTACAGGGAATGGGTGAGGCTTGACAAGGTGGAATCATTTTTGTCTCCCACTGATTCTCAACACGTTAGAATATAGATTGATCAACCTAGTGATTGAGGAGCTATCGACACAATGGAATGAAATCATGATTATTTTTGACTAACTCGTTTATTTAAGCCGGCTACCTAGAACTAGAGCTATTTTGACACACATATGCTTCTCTTTCAGATTGAATAGTATTTTCCAGATGAATTTGAGGTGGTATATTTGTGTCATCTGGAAGATGATAACATGGTGGAATGTTTCCCTATAGTATATATTTGTTGAGTTTGTTGAGATTTTGTATCATTTTTCATATTGGTCTATTCATTATTCCATGGAAGGAATTTCAACTCTTATGGGAAGTGATTAGGACATGTCCACAAGTTTTCATTTAACCTTGTTATTATTCCTCCATAGAGCTGGAAGCTTTATATTCAGAGGATCTAGGTTTTTGGGTCTTCTCTTGTTCTGTGAACGTGCAATCTCAGTTGGTGTATCTAGATCCTCGTCTTAGGGTATATTTTCTATATTTTAGACTCCAAATTTTCATATTGGTCCAAATTATATTTTATATTGATGGTTATAACATCCATAGATGTATTTTAGGCAAAGGAAGTTATCACATTACTCTCAATGAAATAAGACGATTCTTCACTTTCAGTAATAGGGCCTCTACTCAAATCCTTAGCCATATTGAGTTGTTTCTTCATGAAACCCAGGTAGGCTTTGATTGCGTTCATCAAGTGCTACTACCATCTTGGATAGTGAGTAGTGACCTTGAGGGAGTTTCCAGTCATGATTCACAAATGGGCCCCAAATAAAATAAAATTTTCTTATAAAGGGAGTAACATATGGGATGCCGAACAATGATATTTACCTCCCAACATAGAGAAGTCTAATTCCATCTATGGTGGTGATGATTATAAAGATCAGACCATCCCTATGAGGTGGGGGCTATCTGGGGACACCATTGGAATTGGTTTATCCCATGGATGAGAATTCAATGATTCCAACCATGGATTTGATGACTCTTGAAATGGATATTGGGTTAACAATTCCACCAACCCATTGAGTTGGGGTTTATTTGGAACCGACGTGACTTCCCCAAGGCACTCTTAGGGGATGATGATCTTTGTTATGTATATTGAGATATAAACTCCCCCAATCGGGAAAGCTGGGGTTTGTTTGCATCTACTATCTATATATCAAAAATCCTTAATGGAATTGACAATTTAAGTGGTGGAAGAAGTGGTAGATATCCCACTTGCATAGGTTGATGTGTTCAAACCTATAGGGATTCTATGAAAACAAATATTGTGACCAGTTTAATGTGGCATAGATTTTCTTGTGTAGGATCCAAGTGTAATGACATACCATGATAGAAGTCAGTTACTACAGTAATTTATCATGTAGATTGTAACTTCAAATTCATTATATTAACAAAATTCCTATTGTTATAAGGGTCCAAATTCAAAGATATATTGACTTTATAATCCCTCATTTCATAATTTATTAGCACCAATGAAGTCGGAAAATTATTTTTAAGTGACCAACTGACTTTTTCATTACATGGTCAATTGATTTCTCTAGAAGATATGACATTACAAGATGTCATATATGAGGGGATCTACTCTTATAGGGAAACTATGATGTATAAAGTTCCATATTTTTTCCATCATTGAATATAGATGCATGATCTGGTTTCGACGATTAGTTTTCAGTGATTTTTGATGTAATGGAGGAAAGTGAATTGTAGATTTTCACAATTATTTTTCGATTTGGGTCCTAGCACATGGGGATAATATCTTAGATAACAACAGAGTATCTTGATGATTTGAATGTGACCATAATATCTTAAATAGGTGAGGCTTATATCCTTCAGCCATAGATTATTTTCCCAGATATTTGGCATAGATAACGCATGCATTACTTTTCTAGCTCATATGTTATCACGTAGATAGAAGTGGAAAGGAGCTAGAACATGGTGGGGATGTTTTTTCTTGATAAATATCTTTATATGTTGATGTCAACCCCATATTCTTCAGAATTACAGGTCTCTATATGGGTAGAAAACAAATTTTTCCTCTCACGGTGTCATACTGACCAGTGTGGAGTGTTGTTGGAAGTTTATGGTGAATTGTATATTGGAAAACTCGATGTTTTGGTAACCACTCTATATAAAGTCATCAAATTTTTAAACACATCTATATACATTAGTGTATGTGAAAGGGGCATATTTCTTTATTCATGGGAGATATCACTTTGGGGATGATCACAATGGAATATGTAAGGAGAAAAATCCCTATAATTCATCTCCACACTACCGAGATTAGGACTATCATGTTAATGAATTCCTTCTACTTTCATTGATGAGTCGACAGACCCATGGGGTGTTGATGAGGTCTCTCAATCAACTTCATGGACACAATAATTGATAATATAAGGTATAAGAGACTCATTATATTTCATGAATGTAATATAATGACCAAACATTTGTGATTATGCAGGGATATGATCCTCCTATATGACAGCTGCAAGAATTAATTAAATATTGTCTGGTGTTGCGGGACTATGAGACTCCTTCTAAAAAGATAATGTAATATTCCAAGTAACTTCTTAGATAGGAATATGAGTATGTTCTGAGGCATGTCCCGTTATTAGATGGTGATACTCAGTTAGACATGGGATATGATCCAAATCCTAAGCCTTAAGAGTATGTCCCGTGTCTTTTGGGATATGAATAGAATCCTATCTCGAGGCATGTGTCACTCTCACTTGGTGATCCCTAGTAGGAATGAGATTATGAGCCCAATCTGAATATGTATTCCCCATTGAATTACGTCAATGGACCTTTGAAATGTGATAATTGGTATCATAATCCTCATGTATGGCCTCATAATGATACTGGTGTAGTCATTTCATGGTGGAACTAGGAATATGAAAATCACTTCCATGGACTATTGAAATAAGCTAGGTAGATTTGCTGATAGGAATAAGAGATTTTCCCTAGGTATGTTCCTTTATCACTTGGTGAGGCTCAGTTAGAACAAGGATATGATCCTGATATTGAAACTTTGTAGTACACTGGAGAACATTTTCAATTGGAATATGAGCCTGACCCGATGCATATTCCACTCTCAGTTGGAAAACCATGTTTAGAATAGGGATTTGAGTCCAATCCTAGGAATTTGTAATATGCTGAAGGATTTTTATGATAGGTGCATGAGCCTTTCCCAAAGCATGTGTCAGCATCACCTAGTGTCCCCTAGTTTGAATGGGAATATGATCCTGGTAAGGAACCTCTTCCTTTACCAGAATATATCTATAATAATTCAATATGGGTATATTATTATGTGTATTCTATGCGGAATTGACATTCCCATACTAATCAGAGTATGATTATACCCCGGATATAGGTATTTGAATACAAGTATATCCCTATATATATACGAGTGTCAAAATATGTCAATGGAGTTATTCATCGGTTCTTAAAATGTAATGGAACGTTAGAACAATGTCTGTAGGGATGTATGCCTACCCATTTTTTATATCCATTATTGACTAGAAGATATTTTTAATTAAAGCTGGAAAATTATCCACTCATGTACTCCATGATCCTCTAGGATATTTCAATGGAATTCATGCATGGGGGCAGATATAATCAATTCCCCCATGTTTTCTATAGGAATATGCTTGTAGAATTATTTCTAGTGAGAAAGGATATGAGCCTGCTCACTAGTTACCACCAGAATATGTCTACATCCATTATTAGTGAGAGTTGGGATATGAGCCCACTAATAATTTTCGAAATATTTTCATTCATGATGTTCCTTATTTGTTTCTCATGCATGGTTATCAGAAGTGAAAATGTGTCGGGTCATACCCTTATCATGTGACTGAAGGGAACATACATGATGGTGCTAGAGATGGTAGTAAAAAGGAACCCTCCTCGATGGCACTTACAATAGAAGTAATTCAATGTTGAATCCTTGATCAACCTTCATCATAGGTGTATATTTTCTCACTATGGGGATAAGATCTGAACTAGTTTTTAGTGGTGATGAGTGCGACTAGATTTTCTACAGTTTTCACTAAATAATACAAACTCATCATTTTTTTGGCATTTTGAGACACACATGGGAAGCATAAATTTTCAGGATCATACCATGTTTATGGTATTACCATGAAACTACATTACCTACCTAATTTTGAAGGTTTTTGGTGGGTGAGTTCATTCTGTGACCCATAGGGTTTTCAATCATAGCTAATTTTATAGAAAGACCGATGGATGAAGACATTATCTTAGGCCAGGTGTTTTTTGTGAGGTAAATATTTGATGTCATGAAGACAACAAGGAATATGGTCACTAATTAGTTCATCATTGTAGGCATGATATGTAATAAACTAGATATTCATGGGTAACAAAATTTTTCCTTCTTACTATTGGTCCAACCACTCTGTTCATGTGGACTTGTCAATGTGACGATGAACTTATTTCATGAGAACCCCAATAAATAAGGATCAGCCTTAAGATTCATGTCATGTTCTCTATTTCTGTGTAGAATATGAAAAAAGTGGCTTCAGACATGGTAAACTAATAATTCTATTATCTGAGATATTCACATCAGGTTCACAATTTTTATTTTTAGATAAGATGCGTGTCGATAGTGATCAACCATGTGGAATAAAAAACACGGTCTGATGTGAACTGTGCAATCTATCAATTGTTTAAAGGAGATTCCATAGTTATATTATTTAACATCGGGTTCATAATTTGTGTTTGTTAAGAATGATATGGGAGACTTGGACCTATGGCATGATTTGGTGAGGGGTTTAATATCTACACAATCATTCGCATCGAGTAAACCATTTATGTTTAAATTTCATTGAAAATCCCATTTGTTCCCATATCCATAACTTGGTAGTTTACTGAGTTCTAATATATTCATTCAATTGGGGTTTTTTACCCAATTAAAATTAGGAAATTGCACTGGTCGAGAGGATGGGAGGACGGCTCATCAAAACCTTTTGGTGGGAGTTTTTCCCTACTCCGGGACTCTATTTTTTATTTAAGATATGTTTGTGAATCTATTCATAATCCAGATATGGGACCAGTTACCCTAAAAAAATTATCATTGCTTGAATCATGTTATATGATAATTGGAATCCATTTTTGAATCCACATGTATATATATGAGGTTCTTCATCTATTTCCCATTAGTGGGTAGATGCCTATTTGTTAGAGTTGTATTACAAGGAACTTTAGAATGTGTTGTCTTCCAAGGAGGTGAATAACATGTAGAGGATGGGGTTGAACCTCTATGAGGTCTCATACATATCATGTTTTGAATAGGAATCAAAACCCATGTATTTTGTTAAACCTATTCAATTTAATGACAAAAAATTACAAATATGAGATAATTTGTGTACCAGGTATCAAACATGAGCCTTGTGGAGGCATCCCACATATCATTGTTATAATAGGAATCATAGTTATTGTAGTTAATTCAAACCCTTGAGAATTACCCCAAGGTAGATGACCTTGAATGGAAGTAGTCATTTCAAGAAACTTATCAAGGTTTTCACACTGAGGATACCCTGACTGGTGGAGATTCATGATGTGAATGATATGATCATTACTAGTCCCTAATCCAACATTATTGATGCATGATGTGAGAAACAAAGAATAACAAGTAATAAATATCACTAAATATGGATGTTGGACTTATGTATCAGGACAACCCTTAGGATATTGAATATAGACCTTAGACCATAGGATGGCATCATGTGTTACCTGATTATGGTAGGAATCAGAGTCACCATATCCCACATTCCTTTTGGATCTACTGATGGATGAGTTTGTATAAACATCCCATGGGAGTGATTGGATCTTGATTATTGTAATGTCGGGGACATAATAAGGTTTACACTAACATGGAAGCCCATTTTATCTTGGACATTAGGAAGGATTCCTACATATTCTAGTTATGGAAGGAACCATATTCAATGATGTTTAGTGTATATGGGATTACACTATGAGGATTCCCTTATACGGGGTTATATCATATCAGGCCATTTATTGAATATTATACATAGAGGGTTCCCTTATATTGGTTCATGTAATATCATCTTTCTAATCAGGGCTAACACATTGACATTTACCCTTGGATATTTACTAGACATGGTTATCAAGTACAGGAGTGTCAGCTTAGTGGTGTCTTGATTATCCGCTTGATGTGATCTGATTGTCTTTCGAACATGTTAAAATACATATTAGGGATGTACTAGAAGACTAGTGGATATGTAAAAGACAATGACATGATCAAGTTGAATTGTTTAAAATACATCATATGATTTATAATGATGTGTTCAAAAGATGTCACATAACCTGGATAGTTTGTCCAAAGGACATTTCATGGTCTAGGATGTTATTTCTCGATGGCACTGTGAGACCTAGCTTGCTTTTCTTGGTGTGACTTATTTAATTGGGTGACATTATTGGAAGAAATCACAAGGTTTTGGTCAGAAATAACAGATGGATTCACAATACTTGAGTATCATGCCTAGATATCATCATGTGAATTGTTTCACGTACAAGGGACATCCAAATATCCAAATAATATGTCTAGGGAGTGTTATTTTATTTGAAAGACATGTCCCGATCCTTTCTCAGGATTTGGATTAATCATTTGATGAAAATCAGGATTAAGGTATATGCTCTTAATACATGTCCCCCATTCTTTAGTCTCTGTCCCTACCTTTCTTAGATGCATGCTCTAGGTTTATTCAGTGTTAGTATATTGTTTATGTTGCATTTAACCTAGTTGATGTGCAGGATGTCCTTATAATATGGTTATTATTACATAATTTCTTTGAGTGATCTACGAGTGATCACATGATGTGAATAATAATATTGTGTGATTTCTTAGGCAATTCCCTAGATTTTCACCCCACCGAATACATTTTGATCGCATGATTGGCCACTCTGGAAAGATCACTCATGATCTACCATGTATGATTGGTTGTGGATGCATAGTTATTTTATTAGTGAGTGGTGTGATTTTTAGTCCTTTACACCATGATTAAACACCCCCTTATTATGAATATATCTCACATATTTTTCCTACAGTTTATGTAGGGATTTTGTATTACACATTTTGTGAGATCCTATCAAAGGTCATCCCACTTACATCACATAATTTTCATTGAATTTTAGAGTGTCCCATCAACACCCCATTTATTAATCTTTGGATGACCAAATGATCTTTTAATAAACATGTTGACATGATAAGGAGTGTTCAAAAGGTCACACTAAAATATCTGGATGTCATCACAAGATTAGAAAGCATGTGGAAAGAATTTTGCATGATCTGAGATACATTTTTAAGGTTCCCTAGGAGACAAAGGTGATTTTTTGTTGTCATTTATCAGACCAATAATCTTGTGGATAATATACAATTTGATATGATATACTATGAATGGGGTTCTTATGGAGAAAAAGTCGACTTTTATGGGGTCATTCACGAGACCGTATCAGCTTGTCATGTGTGACTTCACGAGATCACATTGACATGTTGAGGCGGACTCCAAAAGAAATATGGTAATTAACCGGTGTGTAAAACCCCTTTCACATGATGAACAATGTATCCTCACTTTGTGATAAGATTATTTATTTTATTTATTAATTACATTATTTATTTAAAAAAGGCCAAGGATCTCACAAAATTTTAAAAGTGTTTTCGAACATATCCCCAACCCCCTCGGTGATTCATCAGATGATCAATAAAGGGTCTTGCTATGATGAATGATAATTATAAGGGGAAAACCCTTTGTTCTTATATGGAGATGAAAACATGTCATCATTATCATGTGTGATAATATGTGTATTCCTATAGGTCCTCTATGGTGTCTTGTGAGTTTCTTAATCAAATTACATGAATATTTATGATTGTTAGTGGATTTTTTATTTTTTTTATAAATTTTTCCAAGATTTCTTATGTATTTTAGGTTGGTTTTCAGGAACCTACCAAATTCAAAGTCATGTTATGTGGAGTAGTTATCATGGAAGTGGCATCATAATTAGAAAATGCCTTTGGGTGGTCTCTCATGAATAAGAAGATCATCCAAAGGGGCTTCAAAAGCGTATGTCTCGTTCATATGAAATTATAATGGTCATGAGTTCACACATCCTTTGAATGATTATGTTACTCTTGCAACATATAATCCATAAATTCCTTTTTTGTAGAGAAAATTATACTCACACTTCCAATATTTATTCCCTTATATGTTTTGTGATGTGCATTTAGAGGGATTCAGCGGAGTTGTTACCCATGGGAGGGGTTTAGTTGGAGAGTTTTCTTAGATAATAATATAGATATTTGACAATAATGACATTGATATGTATGAATTTTAGAAAAACATAAATCATAAAAATAATAAATATTTTTGATACTCCAGTATATTATATATGATACAAACACATATGTAAATCATTATATGTATATTAATAATATATATTAAGAGTAAATGAAATGTATAATGCTACACAGAAGGGATATATTCATTATCATTCATCGGTGTTAACTAAATCTAACGCATATAGTGAAATGTACCATGTTATGAACTAGTTATCTCTATGTTATTTTTTATTTGAATTTTATATATCTGCCACCTAATGTGAAATGATAACCATCCTCTAAAATCATGACGTTGAGTTAACTATATCCAATGTACATCAAATATTATTATAGTTTGTGATGAAATGTTATGGTTATCATTCTTAGGATTTTATACCTAGATATGAAATATAATTTTTATCCATAATACATGAGTTTAGAAAATATATATGGTGCGAGAACCATTGAACATTAATACTCTTTTAGGCTTTCATTGCGTTTAATTTAATCAGGGGCTGATTGGTATATTACTGAGCATGTCATCATTTGAGTTTAATATGGCAAACATGTATCCTCTCATATGATAAATTTGTTATCTAGTCCATAAATTGAGATATATTGAATGATTTTGTGGTCGTATGTATATAATACATGTGATGTTATTAACTATTATATAAGTGGAATGTAATATGTTGAGAAATCAGATTGAATGAAATGTTATGTGTGGTACTCAAATAATTTGGAATATATGAGTCATTACATGGGATTAAAATACTCAATGATAATTATTACTCAATGATTTAGTTAAAGGGATTATATGAGACCTCATGGTTGTATATGATGAAATTTTGGGGAACAAATATTGAGATACCTATGTTTGATAGATTACATGAAAGATCCCTTTATATGTTAATTAGAAATATTTTTTTCTAGATGATAATATTTTATTACAATGATGAATATAGGAATTTAAATTAGTTATTAAATGCTATGATGTCCTATGGGGTCACACATTTTGGTTTATGGAATTGGGATTGTGTTTTATTATCGAAAGAGAGATTCCATAAACGTTTTTTATAGTTTATCCAATAATTTTTTTGTGGAGTTATTAATAAGTTATTACATATGATGTGATACATGATGAATCTAATGATATATTTAAAAAAGTGTTTTGGGTGATATCTAAAATTATTTTTGGTTATTTTCTCCATGTTATCATATATGATACAATATTAGATGAAATGGAATAATGTCTGTCGGGCTTTAGTGCAAGTGGGGGATTAATAGAGATATTACCTATAGAATATAATATATATATTATATTTTGGAAATATAATACTATATTATATCAAAGAAATTATAATATTTTCATATATGAAGTTAAGTAAAATTGTATCTTTTATTATAGGTATATCATGAGACATGATATAGAGATATAATGTCAATGCCTAAGCCAATTGTATTGTGTGATAAGGATATATATTAATTTTATATCACATTATTCATGGTATGATGAATTTAAATGTAAAATTCACATTATGGTTTATGATAAGTTGTGGAGGTAAAATGTTAAGTGATAACATTTATACCTCTTCTATATAAATTCAGTCATTTATAGTTGAAATTTCATATGATAAAAGATATGCGAGAATCTAAAGTTCATTTAAGTGATAAATGAATGGTCGTAGGTTACAAACATTGAGACAAAATACATTACATGGACAATTTAAGAAATTTGAGTATATACATTGAAGGATCATGGGTCATTCCATAGTCTATATATAAAGGATTAAGACCATACAAATGGTATATGATCCTCCTATCAGTTCTCCCAACTGAAAAATATTTTTTCATGGTTCCCTTACATTGAGAGTTACTAGATTATCATAATGCGAAGGATTGTCCCACCAATGGATTGGGTGATTCAAATTAACCTATGTATTTAGCATGAAGTACTGAATTATTTTGATACATCTTAAGGATATTTATCAAACATGTGCTTTGAGAGTGTTTCTATGTCCATATTTGGTGAATTTTACACACGCACGTTCTTCATTTTATATTCGTGGTTTTAGTTTCATAGCTTGGATACATTGGGTTTTGGTATTTTATAATATCGAACTACGTAAATAAGTAATATTCCATAATTATAAACACTTCTCTTTGAATTTTTCTATATGGATTGAGTTTTAAGAATCTCATAGAGATTCTTTAAAAGCTTGTAGAGTTTCTCTACAATGTGTTTTGGATGGATATTCAAAAAGAATTTCGTATTATGTGACACTAGGTGAAATTAATTGTATCTTTACAAACGTTTTTGGGAAGATATATAAATTGTTTTGGATATTATTTCACATGATATTTTATATGATTCAATATAAGGTGAAATGATACAAAATGTAGACTGATTTAGTAAATGTGTTAGATTAATAGAGACATTCCATAAATCCTATAAAAATATGTTGTTTTGGATTATATCATAGATTATGATATTTATATTTAGTATTTTATGACATAAAATAAATGAATTAATATCATATTCCATTTTATTTTACATTATATGTCATGACATAAAGTTATCATGCGATTTCCTAAACCTATCATATTATATGCTATATCAATATTGTAATCCCATTACATATGAATTGTGATGTGATAATTCATATTTTATGATTCATATGTTTTTTTAAAATTGATTATGGAATATGAAATTTATATATTATCATTAATTTTCTATTATATATAATAAATATTTATTCATATATATTTCGTATGATGAAATGTTTTAGTGTGATTGAGGATGGCCCCCCATTCATCGGGCACTCCTCTCGGATCTTAGCTCACCTTCTTCCCCTAGGGTTTCCAAGGCCCTACTCAATGGCGTTGGCTCTCCCCCTCTTCCCCATATTTTTTGGAGTTCCCCCATTCTATTTTTCTTCCACTTCTTCCTTGTTATCCTCTTCTTCTCAGTGATTGTTTTTTATGGGTATCATTCTCACTTTGGATGCCCTCTCTACAGTTTCCCCCTCATGGCTTTTTCGGTCTTCCTATCGATTGTTGGGTGTTGTGGAAGCCCTAGGGCGCCCTAACCTTTCTCTGGCCTTAGTATCCTCTGTTCCTCTCAATGTCGAAGTAGGTTTGCTGGTATCAAAGAAAATCTGGGTTATTTGGTTAGGCGGACGACTGGTTTCCATGCGCTACCAGAGTCAATTCATTTATATTGGTCTTCTTCTAGGTTTTATGGTTCATTGACAATGGCAGTGTTTGGAACCCTCAGGTGATCAAATCTCATCTTTGAACAGACAATCCTCAGTGCCTGTCCTAGTCGGATCTGTCTCGGTGGTATCTACAAGGTTTTTGGATGTGTGGTACAATGGATTTTGGGGTTCTCGGCGCGACCCGAGTTGGTATTATCTAGTGATGATGATTCATGGTTTTTCTAATATGATCGGTGTTTCTTCATCAAAGATATTGATTAAGATGATTTGTGATATTTTTTGAGTGATGGTTTTATGATCGTTCCGTGAATATGGTGTTTCTTGTATCTGGTTTGGTTTTTCTCATTTCTGGTGTGATTATGGAGTCGTCGTCGACAGTGATGACAAGGGCAAAGCGATGACGGTTCTTCTATTTTCGTCTTGTCAGTGGCTCAGATGACTTGATGGATGGTCTCCAACGTGTAGTTCTCAAACATTCTGGTATGATTATTTGGACGACACTAGCGATTTGTAATGACGGTGGTGAGTAGTGATGACAATGCAGACATGGGTGTCAGTGATGAGGCAATGACATATGGATGTTGATGACTAGCATGGGTTATTTCAGCTGCAGTATGATTGGCGCAATGGGTATCTCGAGGTAGTTGTGTGTTAGGATGGGTGATTAATTATTAAATTTGATTGTTGTGGATGATTGAGTGCTGGTATTGGAGTTATTGGATCAATCTGGGTTTGTATTTGGATTTTGAATTTTGTATGCTGTAATTTTCTTGATGTGTTGTTTCTGGTTCACACTTACCCATTAACAGTGTCTCTAGAAAATATAAAATATATCGATTGGATGAATTTTTTTAGTAATATAATGTATTATTTTAACTACTAAACATGTCTGGATGAGGGGTTACACATATTGTAAATGTAGCATTATTCCAAAATTTCTTAATGTTTGAGTAAATGAATGAAGGCATGGGGAGAATCCCCAAGGCCTAGATAAATGAAGCTGAAACCATTAACATATCCTTACAAACTATTGAAGATTTTTAATCCTCTAAAATATCTCCCCACAATATTCCTTTACATTCTGAGAGGTACGTTCATTTTGTGGTTGTGAGGTGGGTGTTACCCAATCATTGGGTGATTGTTTTTGGCTCATGGATACATCATAAATAAAAAATCTCATTGATTTTTTCTTAGTGATCTTCATAAAGCCTATGGTTGAAGATTTTATATTTGGTTATCCACTATGAAAGGTACATATTTTCTACATTTTATATTATACATAGTTTCAATCTCGCAATGTGGTTAATATTTTGGGGTTTTATGATGACATACACTATTTTAATAAATATTATTTGATCTAAGAAACCCATTTTTCTATAGAAAATCATGTGAATATATAAATTTAAAATTATAAGAATTATTATCACAAAAAATTTCTTGAATGGTATTTTTCTTCCCTTAATTATTAATATTTAAATGGTACTATTGTTCAAATATTCCAAAAATTAAAAATAAGAATTATTTGGTCATACTGATGTAAGATATTTTCATAATCCATATGAATCTAGATCATGGAATAGATATCTATTTACATATGTTGTAATGGTTAACCATGGAATTATACTAAACAAACAGTTTTCATGACTTCCTCAAATCATTTGGCATTAATTACAATTCACATGAAACATCAAGAATTGGTTCTGTTGAGATGGGTATCATTATATAAAAAGTACTTATCCATTATACATAAATAATTATATTCCATTTACTTTACAAAAAGAAAATGCATCTTGTACAACCAAATTAAGATATCAGGATATCAAAGATAATAAGATAAAATTAATATCATATATTTTTTTTAACAATGATCCTCAAAATAATTTCGAGATATATATCCATAATATTTGATCATGGAATAAAATTGTTTATTTATTCCGAAAGGAATTACCAGCTACACCTCTTGATAAATTAATTTATAAACTAGGGCACCAATACTACAAAGTCTGTAATTATTTAACTAGAGGTAGTTGATATTGTTGTTTTCGTTTTCCATTTATCATTTTTATCTCATTCAAATTTCTTGATAAGGATTATAGTGAGGTAGAAAAAATTGGAATTAAATTCAATTAGTTTTTTTCCTATTTACCATTTTTAAGGGAATGATAAAAGAAATTTATGAAATTTATGACATTTAATGGGGAGTTTTACAAAATAATTATGCATGTATCAAATTTTTAATAGGTATTGATTCCCATGAAATCTATCCTCAGTGACAGAATATTCCATTATTATTACTTCCCATCCTTCACATCATGTCATTGATCATAGAAATTTCATCATTCTTAAATATTAGAAATTAATCTGTACAATTGATCATAAGAACACATAAATAATATATATGTTTAAATAGTGATGAAATAATAATTTTTTAATTCATTTTTTCTATTTATTCCAATTTCCTTTATTTATTTTGTTATTTTTCTAATGAAGAAAAAAGAAAATCAACAGCAGAATGTTGATGCAGATGAATCCGACATAGAAACTCTACTAATATTGGATTACTTCTCAAGACTATTCATATTTTGATGTCTCCCTAGAGATAACTAACCATAATAATAAATATTTACACTCCTTAGATGAAATTAATTTAGGTGATGACTAGGAATCACCGAATCTCTATCCTCCATCACTTATTTATTATGTTATTATATTGTGATTACATGTTCATAATCATCAATTTATATTTTACCAATATGTTTTACATGGAATAATCCTCCCTTAATTTTATTTTCCAATTTTGAAATATTTTCACTTTCTATATGTGTTTCAAAATAAATATCACAACATAAATTGATTTGAAATTATATTATTAAATTAAAATGGGTGTTTGGTAAAAAAATGGATGGAAATAAATTATATGAAAGAGGTTGTTACATTAATCCATTTTAATGAGTTTTTTTGTCATGAGATGATAAGATGACAAGTAATGGATGCATAACCCATGTTTTACCATCGTAGACCCAGTTTTTCAAAAACTTCAAATCCAAGGTCATTGATGGAATAGAAATGAAAATAATTGTTTCTTGTTTTTTAGTTAGAATAAAAACATTAATGATAAACGGTTAAATATATGGAGGTTATTTTTTAAAAAATAAATACAAAATAATTTTTTATCTATATCATAATAAGGTAAAATGATTTCCATAGTTTGGGAAAGAAATGGATACCCAATAATGAGGTACCCAATCTTATCGGACCTGATTAAATCTATTTTATAGACCATTTAATTGGGTTCAATGGGGTTCTAGTTTCAATGTCAATACTAGAATATTAATCTGGTAGGGTTTGGGTATCAGTGATAGATACCACAAAATATAAACCTATTTATTATTATTTAATATATGGTTTTAATTTTTTTTATTAGTTAATTCATGGTAAGGTTCCACCAAAAAAACATTCTAGCATGAGATGTGAGATGCAATGTCATAATTTTGTGGTTGTGTGATGGGTCTGTTGTGAGTAAGAGGGAAAAAAAGGCTTATAATTCCACATGCACTCATTGATGACATTGATTCTAGACATATTGTGATTCTCTGATCACATAGAAACAATAATAGAGGGGGAAATTGACCTTTATTTTTTCATGAATAAAGATTCTAAAATTCCCTCACTACACTTCTATTTATCTCTCTCATGGTTCTATCTCGACTCTCTAATAATGTATTAAAGAGAATTCTAGGAACAAATTTGTTTATGGTAGGTATCTCCCCTAGAATTCTAAATATAGGAATGGTGGGAAGTGTCATGGTTGACCCAACTCCCCTAGAAACCCCCTATACCCATACACCATGGTTACCAAATGAAAGGGGTATGTACATGTTGAATGTTCAGAAACCATGTCAATGGGTGGGAGAGGTTGGTGAACCATCCAACAAAAAAGCTTCTAGAAATATAATGCATCAATTCCCCCATACAACTGCAATCCACTAGAGTGTCTGCAAAGTTCTTGCTTCTCTCAAGAATCCTCCCTTTCAAACATATTCATTGGTTTCTCCTTCATGTGGATCTTCCTAACTCTTAGCAGTTGTCGATCCATCACTTCATGTATCCAATTATAGATAATTTCAATATGTTTCTTTATTCCATTCATTCTCCCCCTCATCATTTAAAAATAGGTACTCCAATGTCGAATATTTGGTTAATGGAATCCTACATCGTGGAGATATTCAAAACTGTGAAATGATAGGTTCAAGAGGAAAAATCTCACCAAACTCCTATGAGGGTTCATCAACTTCTTATATAGAGGAATGAGTCCCCCTACTGAATATCCTCTTCCACTACCTCCTGGCTCATTATCGATTAATATACTTGTATCTCATCATCTTCATTTATAGGTGGTGCCGGTATAGGTGTTGGGTCATTAATTTATTCCTCAACACCTACCTTCGACTCATTTTATGATTTTGATTATCCTAAAGTCTATAGTTCTCATGGAATATGATGTCTATACTTCTGATCACCTTAATCTCTTTTGTGTCCCATATCTTTTATCTGAACACCTCATATCCATATCCAATGATGATTCATGGAGTAAATCTCTCATCTATCTTCTTCCTGAGATCCTTGAATTCTTGTTCAAATTCTAAAAATCTATATACTCATTAATGAGAGTAAATAGGATGTTTACTAGACTGTATTTTACGTGGAATATCAATATTTTGTGAGACTAAAGATGATCTAATGATGTGGCAAAATTCATCCTTAATAACTTCTCCCTAGAATTGTTTTGGAATCATAGTCAAACTCACCATGATTTTAAACTTATCCATGATGTTTTTGTTCATCCTTTCTACAATGTTGATATGATTGGGGGTTCATGGGAAAATTATCACATGTCAGATTCCTTGACTTTTCCAATATCCATGAAATTCCATAGATGTGTACTCTGCACTATTTTATGAATGAATAATCATCAGTTTCCTTACAGTTTCACACTCCACCATATCATGGAACATCATGATTTAGTACATTACTTGTTCCTTTATTCGCGATAAGAACACCAACACCCTTTGAGATGTATCATCAATAAAGGATAAGAATTATTTGTAACCATCCTGTGAATCCACCTCCATGGGTTTACAGACATAATAGTGCACCAGATCCTTCAACTCTATTATACTTGATGAAGCATTCCTGAATGAGACTCCAAAAATCTTCCCACTCAAGAAGTATTAACAAGGATAAGGATGATACATCTCTATTAATACATATGCACTTATTATTATTCAAGGTATATGACCCTCTTTTTCTCATGTGGCTGAGTCTCTTATGCCACATATTGGATGAGGTCTCTCCTTCCACCATTGTGAGGCTATTTGTACATATCCTCACATGAGTTTTTTACTACATACCACATATAATTCCTTGGGAAATGAGGATGGATCCATTTTTCATCTTCCATATTCCACTGCTAATGATGTTTTCATAGCGTTGTCAGTCAAAGACTACAACAAACAATAGGTTGAAATTAATACATAGAACATGTAAAACATCCTTCAATGTGATTGTGTATCCAACATTAATCATGAGTATTATATCACCCATTCCAAAAATCTCCAATGAACTTGTATTTTCCATATTGACTTCACCATGTTCACCAGATTGATAAGTCAATAAATACTCATGATGCTGAGCGACATGGTATGATGATGCAATATCAGCCACCAATTAATGGACTTGGAATGATGTATGGAATGACATTTCTTCTTTTTATTTAAATTAAATCATGATTTCTCATGAGACTATCAAGTGTGTGTCTCCATTTATTCGTTTTGAGTTGCTACATTTTCCCTTTTCTTGTAGAAACCATTGGAAGTTAATGTTCATGTTTCCTTCTATTCCACAATAGTATCACTTCTATGATAGTCTGCAACCATATGTGGACATTCCTATGATCTTTCATTCTTATCCATTTCCATCCCATAAACTGCCTCTTATGGATGGTCCCTCCATGTAATTAAAATTTTGAAACATGGGAATAGAATCTAGAAATATAGAACTCAACGTTACATCGAGAACAAATTACATGGTGGAATTGTCTCTTAAAATGTCGAAATAAGACATCAATTGATCAAGATTTGACCAAATCATTATAAAAAATAGATATCAATTGATGATGTGGAAATGATGTTGCACAAATGTGGCATGTCATAGAAGCCACCAAAAACACTTTGGCACTAGAAAAATATCGTCTTCTTTGACAAGGTTTTACTATAGCACCCATAGATTGATCAAACATTGACAGAGCCTAGGAAGCTCATTTTAGCTATTTTTTTGATGTTATTTTCACCATTTTAATCGAATTGACCGGAAATTTAAGAATATGCAATCAATATAGGATTTTGAACAATTTTAATTTTCTATTGGTAGCAAAAATGTCATTGGTCAATGCCATTTTTTCAAAAATGGCTCTAACACCACATGTTGTGATTCGATGATTGAAAAAAGAGATGAATAGAGGGAGAGAACATCCTTTATTTCAACTTGAATAGTGATTATAAAAATCCTTCCTAATGCCTCTATCTCTCTCTCATGGAGCTCTCCCGACTCTCTAACAATGTATAGTAGAGCTCTCTTGACTCAAATACGTTTATGGTAGGATGATCCCCAAGGCCTCCATATATACCCATGGTAAGATGTGTCAAGGTTGACCCAACACTCTCACCAGCCACCTCCGATGCTATTTCTATATATTGTAAATAACATTGCATCCGCAAATAAATGTGGTGCACATGAATTTATAAGCATTTGTACACCCCATCCTTTATAATAGCCCCCCAACGTTGTGGTCCACCTCCACTATAATGTTCTATGTTTTGTGTTTGGATATGTAAATTATTTGTTTTTTTGAATAATATATTAAATAAGAATAAATTAATTTTGGTAATAAACATTTATCATTTAAACAATCATTTTTGGGTGAGGTTTTTAAATGAATGGATTAGGATTTAGGTTGTTGTAATATAAACAAGTTGGGATTTGGGGATCCGAAAATTAATGGTACTATATAAACATAACTAACATTAAAACACATAATAAGTATACAAATACCCTTGATCCCATATTTTCCTCCCACTTTCAATTTATGATTTGGAATTTTCATCAATTTTCCCAGAGAATATGGATCATTCATCTTTGTTTTCATGGAAATATTGATATAAAATTAAGGGTATAATATCATTTCACTATAAATGTCTATATATTAGATATAATTTTACATTATATATCATAATAATTCAATTATTCAATATATGTGCATCACGTTATTAGTTTTAAGACCACCCGATCTGCGTGCTTCCTCATTCAAACTTCTATTCTTCTATTATTTTATTTATTTCAAATGATGTTATATTATTTTATGTATATCTATATATTCACCCTAATATATCATTGTTGTCTATCTGGATGTTTTCAAGATGGTTTGTCCCTAAAAAATACTTCCATGGTTGATCTAGGAGGAATGATAGCCAGCACGAGTAGTTCTGAAGTTGAGGATGAATTCTCACACAACTTGGAGATATGTGAGTACGTCACCAGAGGCAACAAAAAATTTTGAATTTGGGTGTGTGAAAAATATTTCCATGTTCCCAAAACCGTCTTTTTATTTAGAACTATAAATACACCTTATCTCTCCATTTGAAGGTTTTACCATTCAGACAGTATGATTTTGACTTATGGGGATCCTAGTCCACTAAATATCGATTTTTAGGGTTCAAGGAACACAATAACACTTCCATAGATCCATTATAGTAAAAATATTGTGCAAATTCACACCACCATTTTCATAAATGTATTATTTTTTACTTGATATTTCCTCACATAACTCCCTCTAAGAATGAACATGATTTGGAAAAGTAATAATATTAATGCAAGTTATGGTTTCATGTGATACCAATATTGCATGAAACATATTCCATGTACATTTAATATATTCCATAATATCTCAGAACACCATTTAATTAATGTTGATGGTACATGGTTCCTTCACCCATTTGATACGACTTTCATCCTGAAAAATCCACACACATGTTCGGTATTGATGACATTCCTGTTCAGGTTCTCTTCACCAAAAAAAGGTTGGGAACCCTTTTTCATTTTTCTTTTAATCAAAGGAATAAACCTAGAAGAACATTCCTAGGAGTGGGGATGGGTATTATATAAAATATTTATATAATTTTATTTATATATATAGATAAATATATATTTTTTTGTACAAATTTTATTTCATATAATATTATTCATATATAATATAAAATCATAAACATATTATATAAATATATACATAAATATAATTTATTTTAAAAAATATAATATAAAAACCCATGCTAGTAGTTTTGATAATTTATATTGTTATAATAATAAATTTACTTCAAAAAGATATGTTTATGATTTTATATTATATATAATTAATATTATTTGATATACAATTAATACAACTAAACATATATTAATGTACACAATATTATAAAATTATATTTACTAAAATACCTATATATTATTGTACATCATATTATTAAATTATATTTATTCATGTACATATATATTAATCTACATAATAATACATATATATATGAAGAAATACTTTATATAATTTATTTATTAATTTTATTTCACAGAATATTATTTATATATTACATATATAAAATATTTTAGAATTTACCAAAATAAATATATATAAATATTTATAACAATAAATACTTGTAATGAAATACATTTTATAAGCATATTTCGAAAGAAATTATTTAAATATATTTAATAATCATGTATATCTATATTATATAAATAAAAATATAGTTAATATATAAAGATATAATTATATATATAAATAATTTACATAAATATATTTATAAATATATAAAATATATGATTATAGACATAAAAAATTAGAATTATAATATATATTTACTCGAATGTATGAAAATAAATATATAAACTATAAATTTTATATTAATATAGAAAATGAGTATAATATAAATGTATTATAATTTAAATACCAAAATAATTAATATAAAAAATTATAGATTAATTTATATAAATATATATAGATTATATGTTTATTTTTATTTAAATATTTATTCAAAAAATATTTATTTGAATCTACATCCTAATATATATTAATATAAAAATCATTAATTATAATATTGGAATAAAATTTCCATAGTGGTAGAGAAGCGAGCATGATAATGTATCGATCATTAGTTCGAAACCTACTAGGGAAAAATTTTAAATGGTTTTGCGGTGGATAGGGTTGATAGGGATGGGAAGAGAATGAGAGGGGGTCACGTGTGCTCACACTCGGGTTCCACCATGGGGAATTGGAGGGGGGCTCTACGGAATTTTATGGAACCATGAATTGGAGTTGGTAGGTGTGTTCTCACAAGGGAAGGAGTGAGCACATAGGGAACCAATGCGAATGAGAGTGGGTGTGTGGGGAACATGGTAGTTTTTAGGGATGATATTTAGAAATTAAATAAATAATTATATGTAAGTTTGTAACAACCATTATTATGTGCGTCGATTAGAGGGGGTTTAAACCCCCTCTAAACTGATATTCTATAGAGAAATTATGGGGTTCTAACCCCCTCTAGTACAAACTCCTCTAACAACAGTAGGAAAGAACATTAGTGGAATTTCCTTATAACTTCCACAAATATATTTAGAATGTGTTATAACCCCTCACAATAAAAAAATATCCAAGTATAATCTAGTCAATTTTTTGTACTTAGTCCATTCAAGATGACTCCCAAGCTAGGGGAAGACTATCACTTTCTTGCCATTATGTGTGGTCCAACAACTACAACCACATCCCCCATATTATTCACTATAATGAAAGGATGCATCTTCTGTAAATTTGGAGTAATTTCCTAACCAAAAAACCATCCGTGCTGGGTTGATACTCTCTAACACTAAAATCTATATTAGTGGACCTCCCCATGATGAAGAATAAAAAAATGTCTTCCTCACGATACTAGAAACCATCATGGATATCCTCAGCATGCCAATTAATTCCATTATCCTAAAGTTACTCCCAAATATAGAGGGGTTATCTTCCATCACAAAGGACAGCCTCACAACACTAATAACGTCAATGGGAAGTCTCTACAAGAATATCATAATGTCATTCTTGGAAAAATTCATCATTGGAACCAAAGGCATAACACGAGGCACTATTTTTAAGTCGGTTCTATTATTTAAGAATCAGAGGGATATGATGAATCAAGATTCATATTTCTATCTTTTCTATCTCATCTAGGGGTAGGTAACATTGGTGGATTATAATATTTCATATTCTTATCTCCATAATGTCCCATAGAACTTCAAAAAATATAAATATAAGGATGATGTATTACCTTAATTATAAGGATCAAGCATATAACCACCCCTATATTCTTCAATATCAATTCTCTACAATTATAGACTAGATTTAGGATATAGAACATGATTCCACAGACCACTCTTAAAGGAAGATAAATATTTCATCAAGCCATACCAACCCACTAAGCTCCCTTATCAAGAGGATATAGACTTCTCATCCAACAAGGGGATGATGGTATTTAGTTCACTATTTTAATAGTACAACTTTTTATCTTTGGGAAGTATATCCTAGATAAAGAAACTCCCACCTAGGGACCCACAATATAGGATATCTTTATCACTCTATCCAATGACTTCATTATACCTCATCACATTAGAGTAAATTCATACCTTATCATGAGATGGAGAGAAAGATGGAAGACTATTGAAAACCCTATCCACTAACCAACTTCCTGTAACGTTTTTTTACTTGAGACACTGTATTTCTCTAACGTGGAGTTGGTCACTGAAAATATCATGAATTATCTCTAAAATTAAGTAAGTTATGTTCACCTAACATCCGAGATTTTAGTTGAAATGTATTGGATGATCTGATCAACTTAAATCTAGAAATAATTAGTTCCAAAATTAAAATCTCAAAAATCTTATTGAGTATAAACTTCTGGAATCTGGTTGATATCATTAGACCATATGATAGATTTGTCATAAAATTTCTTAGTAATGTGCTAGTTTATTTTATATGTGTATCCACATATTGAAATCAGAGGCTGGGAGATGTATTCCACTCTTTAGTTTCATCATATTATTTGGAAATGATATTTCCCAAAATATTGTCTACATAATTATATAAGAAACTACCCACTTATAACCACTATAATAGATATTGTTTTCTCTATAAAATCCTATAATACTAGGGATAATATTTGGATGATGATGAATATGAAGATAATGCTCAAGAGGACCAACAATGAAGTGTGAATCCTCTAATAGGTTTTTACACCCATCAATAGAGACAAGTCCTCAAATTTACTAATGATATAATACTCCCAAAATCCCAATGAAAATATAAAAATAGTAAAGACATAGATAAGTATTTTAGTATTCCAAAAATCACAAAGGTAACTAAGGTAGAATCTCAAACTGATGCATTGATCTAGGAGTTTGTGGCCAAATTAAAGCTCAATACCAAGATCCTTGGAGGATGCTTTTTTAATTAGGATGATGTTTAGGATGACCATAAAGTACCTCTAATGAATCATTGAAAATCGACAATCCTTGATTGATCAATTTGGGATAAATATAGTGGCTCTAACTACCATATAGAAGGTTAGGTGTTCTGATGTTTCCCACATTGGAGGGTCAACATGGTTTCCCAACATTGATTCATATTTTCTCCACTTCACGAGTCAAACTCCCAACCGGGGGGAAGGCTAAGGGTAAATTATTTCTTGATTACCTATTCAATTCTCTCACTTTTCACATAGAATCCAAGTATATTTATATATCATTGGTATTACCTAAAAGAAATATATAACTAGTGTGGGTTGTCCATGTCCCTCCATTAATAGATTCTAGAAATTCACACTTCACATCAATAGTATATGTTTCTGAGAGTAACACCTAGCACATTTTTCCTCTTTGTATGGGTTGATGCTGGAACCCTAGAGTAATAAGTGACAAACATACTTTGTTGTTTTTTAAAAGTATAGAATGAAAAACATTTATTTGGTATAGACATATATAACTAGGATATGTCACTAATTAGGAGGACCTTGATCGACAGTTTGTCTACAAATTCAGTTTCACCCTGGATAGAATGGGTTTCACTGACCACTCTAAGGGAAATAAATATAAGAATGAATGAATCATTGACTTTATCACATTATGTAAGGCAAGAAAATAGTCCCTTGTTATATGAATTAATCAAGATCATATTTTGGGGATATTTGTGGATAACAACCATGATACGATGGTTGTAAGTCTTATCTCCTTAAAATACCTAGTGGGATTCCAATATTTCTCTAAGAGTTCAAAATTCCTTTAGGAGGCCATATATGGAAAGAATAAATAAATTCTCTAATTGTATCCCACACATTCATGAATTCCTATTATAGAAATAAAATATTATATGGAAACCCCATATCCCCAGTTAATCTAGTTTTATGAGTTTCCAAAAAACATTCCCCATTAGAATATAATCATGTTCAGAAGATTTCCCAGGGGTCGCACCATCGATGTATAGCCGTACCCTTCCTAGACCTGAAGAAAAGGGTCCACTCATTCATGGATAACCATGTTCTCACATTCATTATCTTGTCCTTGGATAAGAACCTTATCAATAACACATAGGTCAGAAATTTGGAAGAGGTTGACTTCAAGAACATCCTAAACTATTACCCCTACTATGGATTCCACAACCATGACAACAATGATCATTTTATCTTTAAGGTCAGTCTATATGAGATGGTAAATCATGGTATAGTGGAACTAGAAGATCCTCTAATTCATGTTACATGCGTCTCTAAAAAATTGATGATGATAACTATTATAGCGATTGAAATCATGTTTCTAACCAAGGATAACATGTAATTTAGGAATAAATATCGTATATCTCTCTAATATTTTAGAATATATTTATCTAAATTAATACTCAGTTATATAGTTTTCACTACATGAAAAACCAAACTAAAATAGGCCACAACATTTAATATGTATATTATTAAGTGAATTTTAGAATAATAAATCTTGTAGTTGTTAAAAACATTGTAATCAGTTAGAAATTCAAACAATGTAGGATTAATGAAACTTAATGTTATAAACATTTATTTTTCAATAAAATAAGTTTTTATTTATATATTATATTATAACTTGAAAGATATCTTTACAAAGTATAGAATGTAAAATTTTTAAAAATAATTTAAAATTTGAATTTATGCCATTGAAATTTTTCTCATATGTTTTTTGGTATTTTTATGATATTATTTATTTTTGAGTGGATAGTTAAAAATAACATTTTTACAAAAAATGTAAATTATATGACTTTATCAATATATTATTAATAACTAGATGTTTATAAATCCATTTTATTAATTAAATATATAAATAATGAGAAAATAATTTATTTTTAACTATCATTTCTAACTTAAAAACCCATGTTCACTATTTAAAACATAAGTAACATTTTATTTTAATTTAAAAATTATATTAAATAAATTCATTTAATTAAATGTTTTAATGGTAATATTAATTTTTGGAAGAATTGTAAAACATAGGTGTCTTATTTTTTTATATAAAAAACTAATTTATATCATTATATTGAATGAAATTGATAAATTTATAATAATAAATTTGTAATCATAAAAACAGACTTATTATGAATGCCATTTTTAATATTTTTGTGTGATAATATCAAAATTAAATTTTATAGATTTCAGAAATATTATCTGATCAAATTATTTTCATATTTTAGATAAAAATTTTCATTTAATATATGATGATTAATTTCGTCTTTTAGGTATAAAATTAAATTTCAAGGTAAATATTAGTTACCACAATAAAGAAATTTTTTAAAAAAAATCAGAGTTTTCTAAATATAGTTTTTTATAAAATAAATGGATATATTTTAAATTATAGAAAAAAATTTGTTTTTATATACATATAAAAATAAATTAAAACTAATTTTATAAGTAATAAATGTTAAATAGTATTTCGAACACTTAATAATGAAACAACAATTTCTACAAAAATAGTTTTTAAACCCATTACATTTTCTAATTTAAAATATATTTTTCTCATATTTAGAAATTTAATTATATTATATATATTCATAATTCTTATTCACAATGTACCTTTTTTTAATAAGTTTTATATTATATTTTTAGTGATATATAATTACCAAGATTAATAAGTAATCAAGATTAATAATTATTAAAGGAGTAATCTAATCTGGATCAAATGTTACAGAAACAACTGAGGGTTAAACCTTATATAATAAAACTATTAGGTTATAAATTCATTCCTACATGTCTAAAAGTAAATCTAACCACCTAAATCACCTAACTCTAATAAAATTCCATTCATACCCCTTAATAAATTGTTTTCCAAATATTTTTTACTTATTTTACACCTATAAAAGGAGCTTACACCTACCATTTTTAAGAGATAAAAATACTATAAAATTCCCATGAATCTGATCCCAATTTACTCCGTCTAAATGCATTATTCACTATTTTTTTACTCTTGTCTCAACCATGTTCTTTGAGTCATTAATTTCAATATTACACCTAATGAAAAGTTCCAAATTCTCAATGTAAGTATTAATTACCCTCTTGCTTTATTTATTTATCATACACATCCTACCACCTAAAAAATAATATATATATTTTTTGTAATTAATAATTAAAAATAATATTTTTAAATTTTATTATACATATTATATTACCATTATCTATTTCTTTAAATTCAAATTGTATAAAAATTCAAATCTTGTTAATGCATGTGTGCCGACTACCGCATCCATGAACAACACATTTCATTTCTCATCAGCACCTCTAAATAATGGTTCTATAAATGGATTCATTGAATTTACATGTTATTTATTTGATTTTATGTTTCATGTAAATTGAAATTAAGAATTCTGTAAGAAATATTAGCAATAATTGATAATTGTAAGACAAACAGCCTAAAACAAACTTACAAAGAGGAGAAGCAAATTATTTATAAGTGAAAACATATTTTTCATTTAACTTATTCAAATAAATATTATAAATTATTAACAATAACATTAATAATTTCAAAAATATTTCATTATAATATTTTATAATTATATTATAACATAATAATCACTTTTATTTTCATACTCACACATGGATTGTAGCATTTTTATTAGGCTGGTATGACCAATTACGTAACAATTCTATAAATTTTTATCATGTAATTAAATTGAAATAAAATATTGGATATTAATAATTAAATAAATATTTTTTTCTATATTGGTAATATAAAAATTTCACACAATAATTATGTTACCACAATTCATGTGCTAAAAAACACAAAAACATGATTGTCACCAATTTTTTCTATACGAACCATAACTAAAAATATCATATAATGAAATTATAAGTTTATAAACTCTACATAAATATAAATTAAATTACCTTATATGATATAGTAGTGGTTAGATTTTGGATAAGGATGAATAACAACACTCATATTATGAAAGTAGTTCAAAATGATGAAGATTACCCACACAAGATAATGAAAATTGATAAAAACTAACTGATATATATGAAGAGAATAATTATAAATGATCATTATAATGGATATAAAAATAATTAAGGATGTTAAGTAGGTGATAAAGTTGGTCATTTTCTATACATTAGTTTTGAGTATGATCAAACAAAAAAGAATTCAAGGTTGGAGTTGTGTTACGAAAATATAATTTCTTGAGACATATATCTTAATATGACACATGAATTAATATAGATAGTGGTATTTTACCAAATGAATTTATTTTACCATATTAAATTAATTCATTGGTTTTTAAAATCTATATCAATATTTTTAATCTAAATGGTATTTTTTTCAAAACAAATAAATGTTGTAATGTTTTTTGTTAACTCAATATCCTTTATTAAGTTATAACGCATATTCTGGAACCTATTTCTACTGAGATTAGTTGATTAAATGTTATGATATTATTTTGGGATAATTTTTATTTCTATACAGGTAAAATATACTTTTATTCAAATCACCATATTTGATGAATTTTTACCCCATAAAATTGTATCATTGTTTAGAATAATTATAATCCTCTTTGGATATGGTATTACCTCATTGTTCGTATTTATATTTTTATCCAATTGTACCCATTATATTTGGGAATAACTTTTTGTATTATCTCATTATACCTTCATGTTTCCCTTATCCTCTAATAAAATTGATGTTTCAGTTTCTATTTTCTGAAATTATTTTTCAATAAAAGTATTTCAAAATGTTTACACAGTTTTCTAACCTATAAAATATATTTTTTTATCTTAAATTACACATTACTATTTGATAATATTTATAAATATTTTATATCTATATTATTTATTATTACATTAAAAATTATGAGTCTTCACGGAGTTTTCACTTGACCCTTTTGTAACCTTTGTGTTGGTTTTAAGGAATAATTATTGATGTTAATTTTTAAAAGTTATTGTTTTCATTATGTTTTTGCTTCACCATTATGATTTTTTTGCCTTTTAAATGATATAATATTTGATGTTTCTTTATATTAATTAAAAAATTTCACTAAATATCACTAGAAATTTTATAAAATTACTTTAAAAGTTAAATTAAATTATTTTTTACTACAATGATTTTGATGTTTTCTAAAAACTATTTTATTATTTCACCACCATTTTAATCATTACCTCTATCAAAGTATATATCTGGAAATAATTTTTTATGAATAAAATTAAAAATATACTTATTAAATACACTTTTTGTGATTGAATTTTGGCTGTAAACCATTTAAAATATGTTTGTAACTTTATTTTAATACCATCTAAAAATATTATTAGACTGGTTTTTCTTTCCATGAGTTCTTTCAGATGTTATAGATGATTCTTTTCTATTGGAAAACATATGTATGAACGATAAATGGATTTAGTACATTAAATACCTTAAATTCATTAGTTAATGATTTATCTCTTATCAAATATGGATGTTAAAAATTGACAATTAGTTTGTTCAAAACATGAAACATGAACATTTTTTATTTTCACAATAGGATGTGTATAAATTTTGTTTATTAAAAATAAGAAGCGTGGATTTTTTTCTTATTCAAAGCATAAACCCTTGTTTTTTTATCATTATTATTATTTAAACGTGACTGTTTTTGTTCCAAAGATCATTATTATGTAATTTCTTGAGGGAATATTATACATATATTCTATATGCCTCTAATTATACTCAATGAATCATGTTTACTATCTCATTTTTTTCACTTTTAATTCATGGTATATTTTTACTATTTTGGGACTACCTATCTTGTTTTCATGGAATATGCACAACTCCTATAGTGACATGTTATTTTAAAAATATATTTCTCCTATGATCATGTTTTATATAATGCCTCTGATATTACCCTTGATAACATGTTGATACATTTTCCCTTAGTAAGAATTTTAACCCACCCATTTCTGATGATTACATTCCCTAGGTTATAAATACAATTATAACTTATGAGATGTCTAGAAGAGATTCTAGTGTTGATAAATTGTGGAGAAATATTCATTTCTATTGTAGAGAATTTTTCTTTTTTAGTAACTGCTCAATGAATCTAAACCTTCTGGTCCATATGATATGTATTTTTTGTGAGATATATTATACAGATCATGATATTATTGTATTATTTCTGTTGTATTTATAATGGGTCACTATAGTTTGTATCAGAGGAGGGTTTCGTTATTATGAGTATTCATCTAGTAATTTCTGCAATAAAATAATATAACTTTAGTAAAAACCTATCGGAAAAGTCCAAGGGTTAGGTCTATATATAGGATAATATCCCAAGCTTTTTGTAAATTATGGATTATGTAGTTCTCATGTCAATTAGATCACTATATGGATACTATAATGTGGATTTGGCTATGACATAGAATCACCTAATGGAGATCACTCTGAAATGGATGTTTGAGAGTTGACATGATCTTAAATCTGATGCACGATGAATGTACCTAAGAATACACATGTAGATCAACAATTTTAAGGGATATTCTTTGGATAATAAGATTCTACATACAATAAATTATAATGGATTTATTATGATAAGTAATTCAGTTAAGTAATATATGAGAATCAAATATAAAGAAACCTATATTGAACCATATGTGTTTTAGTTGAACTGAAAACTAGTGATAATTTCCAAGTGTAAAATATTCAAAGGTTGAATTTATCATGTTATTATCTTAAAATAAAGTTCTTATGATGATAATTGGTAATCACTCACAATTAAATATTTTTAGTTTTATAAATGGGTTTTGAAATGAGGATCCAAGTCAATAATGGATATAATGAACAAGCCAACAATTTTACTAATGTGAAAAAATTGGCATAAAAGATAGTGTTGAAAATATTTTGGTTAGTCTCACCAAACTGTCTAAATTATGATTAATAATTCAAGGATTTCAAAATATACAACACACCAAAATATATATGGATTGAGTTTCATAAAATATAAGATGATGAAAATTATTATGTAAATAGGATTCAATTTCCTTCATGTGAAAAATATAGAAAGAAGCCCCAAATATAATATCATAAAGTAATATAAAAATGATTCAGTTTATAAGGATTCTCCATCTACATTTTTGTTACCAAAATAGAGATGAAGAGGTCAGTCAATACAATGGAAGATATTTTGGACCCAACTAATAAAACGTCCACACATCAACACTTTTAATACAATTAGCTTGGGTTTTATGAAAATTGAATCCACTATATAAGGACTAATAATAGTTATATGTATAAAAAACTCTTAAACCAAGGGAAAAGGGGAATTAATATCCAACCACAACTATTTATGTGGATCATAATAATTAAGCTATAATTATCATCAACTTCATATTTTTTGATCAATTATTGCATTATAGTCTAAGGATTCTAGGAAGTTTTCTATACACAGTAAATAACCACCCTAATGAATTTATTATTGAATAAAACATATTATTGTATCATATACCAATTATATGTTTATTGGAATTTTCCTTGTGAAAATATTTTAATCAATTAAATTCATTTAATGTGAATTTTTAAATGGATCGATCCCCTCTAATTAGATTGAAAATAATTTAGAATAAAGAAAATGAAATTTTTTACCATCCTATATTAGTATATAAATGACAGAATAATTATTAAAAATATCTAGAATAATATTATATAATATATTTGATGGTTTCAAATATTGATATACTATTGTCCCGAATTTTTGGATAAAAACATAATGATGGGGATATGCCTTACATAAAGAATAAGACTTGTTTCTAAAGAATATATGGTTGATATCTCCCTAGAAATTATATCTTGAATCTCTGATATATTTTAAATACCATTATATATTTTCATTAGTATTTTATAAATAAATTTTAGAGGACACAATATATTTTGTGGGGACGGAGAATGAAACACCCAAAGAATTTGGAATATATCTATAGTCCCCTAACTCGATTAACCACCCAAAAAGTGCTCCAGACTTAGTAAATTTTGATATTAAGTGTGCCTCCCTAAATGTTAGAGGTTTTCAAATAGCAGCATTAGTGATAATTGGTGATAGTGGGGAAACTATACCCCCTATTGAAGACATAATAATGGTCTAATTTATATAACAACAGCATAAAAATACCAACACACTAAATCAGTAAACCACCCATTAGATAAGTAAAAAACTAAATGAGAAAATAACAACCAATCCTAATACCATTTATAGATTAAAAATCACAACCTTCCATTTGTAAATACTAAAAAAACATGAATAAATAATTGATAATATAGAAGATAAGGAGTGTCACTAATGGACAACATAAGTATGTACATATAAGTATAATTTAGTTACATAAAACAAAATAAAAAATAAACTATATAATAAGAAAGAAACAATGGTTCGTTTCTTCCATCCCATGCTAACTAATGTAATAATATTCATCGACTAAGCCTAAAAAATGACCTAAACAAAAAACAATAAAGTCTACATGCATCCCGAATGGCCTGTGTGGTGTGTGAGAAATAATCTCAGTATGCCACCACAAATGGGTGCCAATCATACATATGTGATTATGCAAGTTTATAGTAAATAATAAAATAGAAACTCAGACATGCATAATAATAACCAACTTCCCTTGTGATCAACAGCCACAGGGAAGTGATCGTCTGCTCTGACCAACACCAGTACACCATATTGTAGAGGATCCTTATCATAATCCCAAGGAACACCTTGATTGAAATCAGTCCAGGAGAACCCTCACGTTCTACATCAAATATAATCTCCTAGAACCTCATGCCAATGGACACATCACGTCACGAATAATTACTGATGTCCAAAAACGAATGCCCAAATAATTAATGCATGGTCACCTAGATTCCTACTCAAAATCTCCTATCAGCTTGAAGCCAGAATTCCCGAGTTACATCAATTTTAGGTCCTAAAAATCATCATATCCCAACAACCACACTATATGGAAAACCTCACCCCCCAAATGGTGGTCTCAATACTATTAACCTATGGATCTACACAATCTACATGTATTTCTACTGTAAGAACCTCCAACCATATTGGTTAAGACACCACCCAAATACACATCTACTAGAGGCCTCTATCCACATGAGTGGTCAATACCACCTCATAATCTGAGCCCCCAATGTGAACACAACTCGAAACGGTGCATTGGCCAGTACAGATGAGTGACAATCACCAAAAGAGAATGTATTCTAGATCATCTGGTACCTCATGACCCTGTGATAGTGTTAACTAGATGGATAGTCAGTACCAACTAAAATTTCTTAGGCTATACCCACAAACTGATGATATTTCCACCTCAATATGACGACCTCATCATCCAACCTATGATCAGCATCAACCATAGAATTTGGGCCTTGCCCTACCTGATGATTACATTACCTCATACCAGATATCCATTGTCATCTTAATCCTTATTCCAATCCCGTCAAATTCCAATGGAACACAGTAATGCATTAGAACAACATAATATAATTCCTATAATACCAAAACTCACTTTAATTAAATAATTACACCCGAACAAACTTCCGATTTTTCTCTAGACAAATACCCAACAAGGTCATTATAGTGAAGGATATGGAATTATTAGAAGTGTCCCAAAATGTCTCATAATAAATTAAAATTAATGGAATTAATTAGTTAGTACCTCACTCAATATACCCAGAGGATAACTCAAGAATGCCACCCAAAACCTAAAACAAAATCTTGGAGAATGACGAGAACCACCTACCTCATACTGGTAAAAACACGCTCATCTAATATCATCCTCTAACATGAAATGAATAGTTTGAAATTAGTGTTTTATATGAATTCTTAAAAAATAGGGTAAAATAGAGCACACCGACTTAGAGAACATTTTGGAGAGAGAATGGATGTTAAGAGGCTAGTAGGTTGAAGTCCATACCAAGATGGATTTGTGTCCATTTACGGATAAAATATCAAAGTCCAAATAGTGGAGTTATCGTGATACCTCGGGGATGGATATTGTGGCGCTTCCATGAAGGGTGGCACCTATTGTGTGTCGAAATAAGGGGGTGTGGGGAAATCCCCCTATTACCTTAAAAACCTGCTACGAGAAATTACACACCGTCTAAATATTTACACAATGCATAAAATTGGGTTTTTCAAATTTATTCCCCAAAAACTCTTGAAAAAATTATTCAACACCATGTATTTAATTACATGTAGTGTAATTGGAAAATGGTATATTTTACCATCCTCAGATATTTTCTCTTCCCCTAGTGTTTTCAAACCCAAAAGACATCTATAAAATCATATACCACCACTTAAACAAGTTATTTAGTAATTAACTACTATAATGAGGTTTTGAAGATAAAAAAAACCGGTTGGTCTGACCACCAACTCATAAATTCAAATTTACTTGCAAAGTGGGTCGTTGAAAAAAACAGGACATTACAAACTACCCACCTTAACATAGTTAATTCCATAGCTTTCAAACATTAGGCTGAGATGCTATCAAAAATACCCATCTATTTAAAAAAAAATATTAGCCAGTAATACCCCATTCTAAATGTCATAGATAAACTACCTATAGGATATACCCACCATAGGAGTTACCTACCCCTGTCGTATCATGATCCAAAGATAAAAATAAATCTGATGGTCCATTTACCATCATAAGACCCAAGGTCCACCCACAATGCATCCTCATCCATGTACCTAATTAGGTGATCCTATGAAATACCATACACCCATCATGTATAATATCTTAGTAGATTACCACCTCATATCAATGTTACACATGATAGCTATGAGGTCGCACATCACAGCTGATGCTCAAATCTATCATATTTCATTACACCTCAATCAAGTAATGCTTCAAAATTATGACAAGATGACTACACACCTCATACAAGTCCCACATCCAATTATGTTATCATATAAAACATAGTTCCAAAAACATCATATAAATATATATAACACATTTTAAATGATTCTATCCAAATAACCAACATCTAGATAGTCCAAAAGAATATCCTATAAACCCCAACAGACAAGCCTCTAAAAATGCCTTTGAAAAAAAATGAAATACCATTACTCCCCCAATGAACCCCTAATTGCAACTTAATTCCAAATATGATCAACACCTAGGATATCTAATACAAGAAACTAACTTGAGGAGTGAATTTTTGAAGCCTAGAAAATCTATGGTGATCCACTTTACACAAGACACTTACCCTACTACTGGGTCCTGTTATTTCTTCCATGACCTTTTTGTGCAACTGAAACTCTTCTACCATCACATGATAGCATTCCAGGTCCATTATCATAACTTTGTGTCTTCCCCAGTCACAGAATTCTGGATATCTAAGAAGGCTTCCTATAGAACCTCTTGAGATGCCTGCAACTTTATCTCATCACAAGCGGGGCTCCTCATTATATGCATTAAAATAGTGGGGGGGGGGGGGGAAGCCCCCTTCTCCATTTTATAAAAAACTTATTTGAGAAATTACATGTTGTGTAAATATTTAGAGACCATGTAAATTTTTGGTTTTTAAAGGACCGCCCCTAAAAACTCATGAAATAAAGTAATTACATGTTGTGTATTTAATTGCATGTCGTGTAATTGGCCAAGAACAACTTTTTGATGATTAGGTTATCTTATCTTCCTCTAGTGATTTCTAGAACCCTTAGGACATCAACTAAAACCTAGAACACACAAAAAACAGGGATTTAGGTCAAGAAACTTCTAAAATGAGGTTCAAAATATCAAGAAAATGGGATTTCAGGAACACCAACTCATAAATTAAAATTTACCCATAAAACATCCCTTTCAAAAACGTGGGATGTTACAATATCATTGAAAATTAATATTTTTGGAAAAAAGGATCCAGATAGCTATAAATGAAGTGTATTTTTAGTTTTTTATCCACACTAGGGTTGAGAAAAGGGTTTTAAATAAAATAGATCTAACTGTATATATTTATTTATTGTTTAACGGTGCTTCATTTCCGAGTGTTTACTAAAATTTAGAGCAACAAATCAGGAGGAAGGATCAGGATTTTTTAATTGTGGGTTTTTTGGATTGAAATTTAGAAATATGGTAATGTTATGAGTTTTTTTAAAGATTGTGTTTTGTGAATACCCAGTTATAATACTATTTGTGCATCATGAAAGTGAGGAACATTTCGAATTAGTAATGTAAACATGATGTTCTTTGTGACTATGAAAATGTTCAAGAAAGTGATATGGGAAGATGGTAAATCTTCATGACAATAAGAATCATTGAAAACAAGTTTAATTTCTCCAAATATTGGTGAATAGAGAATCTTAAAGTGCATGAATGAAGAGATTTTTGAAAGGGAAATTAGGTGCATGGGATACTCATGAAAGTGTAATACTACAAATTGGTAGCCACATCGACGTCATATGATATGAAGAGATTTGGAGAAAAATTGGAATATATTTTATTTTATGAAGGTACACATTGTCAGAAAATATTCTCAAATCAATAACCCATCAAATGAATAAATTTTATGATGTGAATGGATTAGAACTAATTGATTCTAAGGAATAAAAAAAATGATTCAAAAATATAGAGTTCCATGATGACTATGAGTTCTATGAAGTAATGGATCTTCGCAATGGATGGGAGATTCAAGAATTTTGGTAGATTCAGAAATGTTGGGCTACTTGAAAAATTGTGTGGGTTCAAAAAGGGTGATATATATTTAAAACATTAGGGTGATTCATGAAGGAAGAGATCTTCATGAACAAAGGTGTTGAACATCTGGTTTATATAATCAATTCTTCTATGTAATACAAACTATCACTATGCTATAACCAGTGTCTTGTTCTAGTTAGGAAACATTATCAAATTACCAATATAATGATGCGAATTGGATGTTTTTGAGCTGAGTAAGACTTCACCCAACGTAGTGAGCTAAGGGTATTCCACAGAAGTGTTCTGAGGGAGCTAGTGTGCTATCTCTAATTATTGTAAAGGTAGTGTTTTTGGAATACATTTAATATGTTTGATCATATTCATTCTATAAAAACTAGTGAATCTTAGTGTATTTAGGTATGACTGACACACTGTTAGAGTATGCTGCATAGACTAGAAATTAGTGTTGAAACAAGTAAAACTAATGTGTTGTCTATCCCCATGTGAATGTTTAATTTTTACACAATTCCCTCAAATATATTATAAAATTTCCTACCAATTTGGGAATGAGATCCATATCTTTAAATGAAAATGTTGACACCTTGACTGACCCTCCCCTCTCTGGGTGTTTTGGGGTCCTACAAGTGGTATTAGAGTGTACATGTTATTTGAATTAAATCTGTCTTCTGTAGTTTTTATGGAGAATTCAATGAATAAAAGGGGAGTCCTCCTATTTTATGTTAGAAACTTCCAAAATTGGCGGAACAACATAAGATCACATCTAAGATACCTTGTAATTGATGTTCTTGTTTCCACTACTCATGGGATTCAGTTCACTAATGCGGCCTACCTTTATATGACTAAAACAGAAAGGAAAATGGTGAATGGATATTCCAAATAAAGATATTATCTTACTATAGCATTTTATGATCAAATGAAATTGAAGGTGATGAGTTTCACACAATCAAAGTTCATGTGGAGAAACCAAATAATATATACGTAGGTGATAAAAAAGTAATAGAGGAAAATCTACAAGTCCTTTACAATTACTTCCATGATATAAAAATGTATCCAAATGAAAACACATATAGCTTCTTTAATCCATTAAATGATATTTTTGGAGCTATTAGAGGTCATGGGGATGAAATTAAGGATTTTTGCACTATTTTTTTTGAGAAGTCTATCATCTCTGTACAATCCAAATGTTTCAGCTCTTAAGGAATGATATTTGTCTTTGTTATCTCTTGGTGATCTTATAGAAGTCTATGGGCTTATGAATTGAGTGTCAAACTATAAGATGCATCCAATAAACTAAGGAATAGAATGGAAATAAAATCCAAGGAAAAAATTATATTTATATATAACGTGGTGATAATGAAGAACATATTTCTAAATTTTACAAGAATTTAAGAGAGGAAAAGAGACATTTGAAGAAAGGATTTTTCGGATAGTTCGTAGTGTAGTAATGTAGGGAATACTTCCTCTTTAAGATCAAGTAAATTTGATGACATTGAATGTGAAGAATAAGTCATGTAGAATCCTAAAAAGAGGTTATCTATCATATGAGACTTTAAACTAGGGAATAAATTTTAATGAAACAAATTTTTCTAAAAAGAAGAAAAAATCATACTAACTTTTCGGAGGATGTAGAACTAGAATTCAAATATGAATTGGATGAATCTAAGATGGAAATTGTTGAAAATATAGAACCCAAAAAATATTAAAATAAGTTGTTTTCGGAAGTATATGATATGAAGGTGTAAAATGATGTTTCTATCAATTAGATGGTCAATCAAATAAATAGAAACATAATGTTTAGAGCACTAGTGAAAGATTCATATGTGTATATTGATTGGATTGAAGTAGAAATTTTTGGAATGAATGGTGAGGAATAAGAACATTTAACAACACATTAAATATTAAAATTTGTTTAGGAATTTTTACTCAGGATTTAATAATAGGAAGACATCAGTAATGAATATACATTGAGGTTGGAGGAAAATGATAAGAGAGTTGAGGGTCTTGAAGAAGAAGTTTTCACATTAATGAGTAAATTAAAAACTTAATCTAATTAAATGTAAACATGGAATAAATTATAGTTTTTTATATTATCATATGAAGAGTTTTTAAAAAAGGATAAATATGGTTATGAAGCACTAATGAAGGACTTGAATGATCATAGACCTGGATTTAAGGGGAAAAGTGGATTTTGATGTGATGTAGAAACATGAAAGGCCAGAAATGGAATGTTCCGAAATAAAGGGATGAAAAAATCTTCCCATATCACCATGGCCAATGTTGTCTAAAAAAAATTCTTCAAACAAAACAGAATAGAGGGTTAAATAATCATGTTGTATCCAGGTAGGATCAATTATTACAAAACTTTACAAAAGAAATGGAAATGTAGAGGAATAGAAGTGAGAAGATGTTTCCCCTTATAACATGATAATTTGGTGGCTTTTTTTCCAAACCATGTCTTAATGTGAAGAGATAAGGAGATATCTGAATGGGGAAGCCTTTAGAGGTCAAAAAAAGAGAGTGAGACCATGTCCTTAATCATATATAATAAAATTTTTCCATGGATATTATTTCATTATAGTAACTACAGCCGTAAACATATTCATTACAAGTAGAGGAAAGGTGGGAACAATTCTTACCGAACTCAGAGACAAGTTGATACCTTTAAACAAAGTAGGGTTACTATTGAAAATATGTATTATATTTCATACGAAAATTATGATATTGATGAACCCAAGAAAATTAAAATAATATTGGAAAGGATATAATGAACCTCCACCCAATAATGTATATCATGGAAGGAAATGAAGAAAATAAATATATCCAACCTTACAAAAATAGCACTCAACGCTACAGAGAACAACAACACCTAGTTTATTCATTATGGATACTATTACCACATGACATGAAATGTAAATTTTCTAAAAATTTTAATAAATGAGTTGATGGAATAGTTATATTTTGAAATAATGGTGCTTTAAAGATCATTGGTAGTGGAAATATAGAACAAAAAAAATAAAGAGTTGAGAAAAACTAATGTTTCCTACAAAGACGATTTGCATTAAAATATTCTGAGTGTAAGTTAACATTGTAAAATAGTACTATAAGTTACATTTAATCATAAGGGGAGAACTATAAATTGGATAATAATCAAATCAATCATGAAATGATATAAAATAGATATCAATTTACACTAGGTTTAAAAAAAGTGATCACTTTCTACATAACAGTTGATAATGAAAACAACTTGCAACAGCAGAGGCTGGGTCACATTAATCAACAGAGAATTGAATTGATTTCAAACATAATATTTTTGATGAAATTCCAATTATAAAGGGATATCGATAAAATAAATGTGATAGTTTCATGTAATGAATGATGGTCCAGAGTTCATATCAGACGAAGATCATAGGGGAATAAAATCATATTGTTATCATCGACACAAAATATTGTGATCAAATGAATGTGGATGGAATATATCAAGAGATGAAAATTATTTTTTATTGATTATTGTATTATAATTGCTTATGTGATGTTTATGTAGGGGAAATGAAATGTTCATGATTACATGAAGAGTTAACATCAATGAGATGAGAATGAAACTGGCCATACAATCAAGATTCTACGTTCTCATAATCGAGGAGAATACACATCCACTTAATTTAAAAATTAAAATTAAAAATTAGATTAATCATGATGTTTTGATAAGAAGAATCACATATAAATGGGGTTTCTGAAATAAAAATTTGATAGGTGAATATTATATCTATAACTATGCTATTTTTCATTTGTGTTTATCATCATTACTAGAAATAGGAAATTCAAGTAGTGGTGTATACGCAAATTCGAATAAGGACTTTCATATGAGAAAACATGACACCATATGAGATATTATATGGAAGAAATCCATATATAAGTAATTTTCATAATTTTGGAAGTAAATGTTTCACCCGAAAAAATAAAGAAATCAAGGAAAGTATGGTGATGTTGAAGATGAAAGAATATTCCTTGGATATTCAGTGATGATTAAAGTATAAAAATGTCACAATTATCATATTACAAATAGTTTGGAAAGTAATGATGTTAATAATTGAAGATAAAACCATAAATACCTTGAAGATATCAGATTATGATATGATTGAATATGAAGGAGAATGTGGACAAGGTATAAATTTACATAAAGAAATATTACAATTATTAAAAAACATCAAGGGATCAAAAAATGATGATGATTCAGAAGAAGAATCAGAATAGGATACCATTACTGAAGAAACATCCTTAGAACCTCACTGGATAAATATGAGATAAAAAATTGTTCAATACAATATCATTAGGGATTTGACCTTGCATACATAGATACGGAGAATGAGAAATGATGCACATTCTTCCTTTCTATCAATTGAAAAAGCAATATCATTTGATGAATTAGTGAAGGATGAATTATGGGTCAAGGAAATTAATGATAAATTAGCTTAGAAAGTTAAGTACTAGAATTAGTATATTTTTATGAGTCCGAAAAATAATAACATGATTGGAACAACGTGGATCTTTAAATATATTCAATGAGCAAGAAAATGTGAACAGATTAAAAAAATTGGTTTGTAAAGGCTATGAACATATTGAAGGTGAATATTTAGAAGAAACCTTTACACCAGTGGCTTGACTAGAGTTGATTCAGATATTTATTTCAATGAAAATTCAAAAGAGAGTACAAAATTGATCAAATAGAGATGAAAACAACAATTTGAAATGTTTTTCTTAAATAAGAAGTCTACATCAAACAACCAATGGTATTTTTTATTACAAATGATGAGACAATGTTTTTTAGATTTAATAAATCTCTCTATGGTCTGAAGCAATAATCACAATATTGGTATTCCCAATAAGATAATTATATAATAAATCTATAATTTTATAGAGTAGGTTTTTTCCATGACCTCTATGTCAATAATTATCATAAATATCAATTTATGGGTCTTGTGTCTATGGATGATATTATTTTTGGTAGAATAAAAAAATGATAAGTCGTGGAATATTATAATTAGATGAAACCATATTTTTAAATGCACATGATTGATGATCTCAGAAACAACTTGGAGATGCATGTGATTCAAAAGATTGATTATACATTAATTTATCTGGGAAAATATACACGGGAGATTCTGAATGAATTCCACATGCATGACTCCCAACCAAGTTTAATCAATTGTGGTTGGGAAAAAACATGTCAATCATGAGGATGGGACATTTTTGGATCCCACGTTATATAAGAGAATCATTAGGGACAAATTATAATTTTCTACCACATTTCTAATTATAATATTTTCGATTTTCAAAGGGTCTCACTTTCAAATTAATCCAAAGAAATAGAATTTGAAAATAGATAAATTAATAATGTGGTAAATTAAAGATACAATGAATTTTGGATTATAATTTTCAATGGGATGATATAATAAATTATCAGTACTTTTTGATGTTGATTGGGCTGAAGATGTGGTGGATTGAAAATCCAGTTTTAGAGGTGGTTTATTCTTTGAGATCAAATGTGTGGGATGGTTAAGAAAGAAATAAGAAATATCTAATCTTATTACATCTAAAGTATAGTATATCTCTTTTGAAAAGTCTTACACTCTGCTATTTTGGATGAAGAAACAACTGAATGATATTTTCTATGAGGTGAAACAACTGATTTTGATCTCTAGCAACCCACTCTTTTCAAATATTATCATTTCATTTCACATGAGGAATGATAAAACATTATACTGATATATTACCAAATACAGTATTTGTTATAGTTACTTTGGACACAATTAAACATAAAACTAGTACATATGTGAGCTACATTATATTCTACTAGGTTCTACATGACTAGAGCCCTTCTTAAACACATAAATCATTATACATATGTTCATAACATGGGGATGGAAATATAAAAAGGGGTTAGCTCAAATGCATAGTATGTGAAAAAAGGGAGACATGTAAACCAAAACATGATCATAAGGGTATGAGAATATGATCATGAATATAGAAGATCATACCCTAAATATCAAAGATCATATACCAAAATCATGACATAAAGGTTGGAAGTTCATATGAAATGAATAAAAAGGAAGTAAAGGATAGAAGCCATGAAGGCATAACATTGGATTAATACATAGATGTTTCACAACACATAAACATATATTGATTTCTATAGTACCCAAGGAAAAAATTCTTATACCATATTAGTGGAAAACGTCCTTTACTGAAGCAGGTGAACCCCAGTTCCATCCCTCTTTTACTAAATCAAGTAAACCCTAGTTCTGGTCCAATATTACTGAACCATGTAAACTCTCATTCTAAACTAGTATTTCTAAATTGAGTAAACCCTAATTCTATTTCTTCTTATCTCGTTAGATATAAATCTCTACCCAATTCATTGGAGGGAGATATAAGTCCCACTCATCACATAATGAAATCATACATACATCTTCAACAGGATCATAAATTAGCATATCATAAGCCGTGAAATTAAATGTGTATCATAAACATGTAAACATATAAAAACCATTGGAAAGAGAAAGGTTTCATTATTATTTCATCATAAACATAACCCAAGAAAAGAAGTGGGTTTCAAAAGAATATAACCTGTGAAAGAAAAATAGGATTCATAATCCCCATTCCATCAAAACATTATCCATTTAAAGAAACAATATGAATTTAACCATTTAATAATTTCCACATAATGACACAACCAATACCAATGGATGTTATCCTATATGGGAAATAATTTTTAAAGTTCTTTTAAAAACATTTCTTTAGGAAAATATCCATTCCTCTTTGAAAATGATTTTTATAACATAATACCTTTTGAAAACCATTTTATTAGAAAATATCACTAAGAACATATAAATTAAGATTTAAAAGAAACATTATTATTGTTTGTTCCATCGAAATGAACTTCATGGATATTTTGAAAGCATTTTTTAAAACAATTTTGGAGACATTGATTTTCAATATAGTGTATTTACGACCGACGAGAGAGAAAATCAAATTATTTTAATAACATTTTCTTAAAAACCCAAGAATTGAAAAAATGGTGCTAAAAATTAGGATATCATGAATAAACTTTAGAGAAGTAAAATCATAAATATTTTTGAGATATTTCATCAAATTAATCATAATCATAAACAATATCAAAAAATGATAAGTTTATCTCAATAAACAATTATAACTTGGTTACTTTATATCATACTCTCCATGTAAGAAAATAAAATTACATGAGGCTTAGTAAATCATGAGCATAATGAGATTAATTATATGAAATATAAAATATATGTTTATACACCTCAAAAAAGAATATAGGTGCATAACAAAATATAAATTTCAATGAAGGAAAATTGAGACTAAACAATTTTACTGATTTGGTAACTTTTGAAAGGTAAACCCCATGAAAGAAGGATAAAAAATGGATATGAGAATAAAATTGAATTAGATAAAAGATAAATATATTAATTTCATGTGAAATAAATACAACTCTCTAATGTAATGGGTTTTTATCATTACATTATTCTCATAGAAATTAAAAGTGAGATGGAATTCCTCTTACCTTGTGTCTTGACTCTCTCTATACTCGTACAGGATTCTCGTATAATAAATATAAATCTTGTATAAATATTGTAAATATTTATATTATTATACATAATACTGTATATGTATTTATTATGACCATTTATTACCCTCTTTTTAATAATACTATGTTAATGTTTCACATTAGGAAATTATTCTCTTTGTTCTTTGCATATGTCTTATATTGTTATAGTGTTGGTCCTTATACTGATATCATAATTCTAGAATATAGAAAATGATAAAAATATCTGTTATATCCAGTATAAATGTATTATAATAATATATATCATAATTATTAATGTAAGGGAATACACCATTCATAGAGATGGTAAGTTGTAAATATGCATGAACGCTGTTTTCCTTTTTTATTATCGTATTGAATGTATGTATGTAAATGACATATGTATATATATGTATGAATATATATATATATTTATTAAATTATAATTTATATATCATATATATCATATAAGTTTATTAAACCCATCCTTAATACATTACATGTGGTGTGTGAATGAATCACATCGCTTTGAGGGGGTGGTAGTCCACACTTCCTCAAACGAGATTATCATATTAACAAAAAATGGAATGTAAAAATATGTGCGTTAAAAAGGAATAAAAGAATATTAAATAAATAATAAATATAATATATTACATAAATAAATATATTGACCATGATAATGGATACCTTAATTAGTGGTAAAGGAAAAATGAAGAATCATCATTTCATGAGGCACTAGTTCGCTATACATAGAAACAATATGTTCAAAATCTGTTAGATGGAGGTGTGTGTATCTGTATGCTAGAAGGTTTCATAAAAAAATCATTGTATATGGAGGATACATTTTTTACACAATATTGGAATAATTATATTGGAGGGTGTGTAGAAATAAAAGGAAAGGAAATATGGTTGAAATAAGATGTTACCTCTAAATCTGGTAACTCCTTTTTGTTTGCATCAGAAGGTTTCCATGAGAGGGTTTCTTTACAAAAGGAGGCTTATAAGTATAAATCATAATTTTTGGGTGACAACTTGGGCCGATATTGGACGAATTTAAATGTTTTGACATGTGTGAGGAATGTGTAGGGGTGGTGGCCTTTTATATAGAATCAAAGGGACCCATATGGAATTTTTAGAATCAAATTAGGTGTGATCATGTTATTACATAAAAATAGGTCATAAAAACTCACTATGTAAATGTTTATGGATGAAATATTGACAACCAATGGATTGTGTTCAAATTTATAGGTCCACTGATCCCTTATGTTTAAGGATTAGTCCCTAATTATGCTTAATTTGGCTTTAACTACTAAGATTAACTTTAATAACATTTAGTAATCATTTTGGTCGAAAAAGAACATGATATCATTAGAATTTATGTTTTCAATTGAATATAATGGTTCATGTTATATTTTTGAAATTCACTCCACAAAGATCACAGTCATCACTTTGATGGATTTAGACTCAAGTGATATCAAGGTCTCTGAGCCTTCCTCGCCTAGGGGGACCCCTCTTCTATCTGGGGACTACAGTCCAGTGGTGTCCTCTCCCCCATTGTTTAGAACACCGTCTATTTATACTATATGTTCCGCCCCATTTCTCCTGAAGTCGGATCAGAATAGAAAGGGGGGCAGATGTTTTATGTCTCTAGAAGTTCCTTGCAGGGTGCGGGCTAGTAATGCGGCTTCTCCAGTGGTTTCTTCCTTGTAGTTTCTTTCTGGTGTCCGAAATCGATCAAAATCTAAACTAGATTATTCTGTAAATGTACTCTCAGCGTAATATGATAAGGTCCTGGAGTCTGGGGCCAAAACCAGGAGAGATCAGAATAATGTTTAGTGTCTAAATTTGGAATGGTCGGGGCTTGGGATCCAGGGTCATGTCTGATTTCATATCCAACGAAATAAATAATAGGAAAGTCTCTTTGGTGGATATCTTGGAACCAAAGAAATATTTTAATAGAATAAAGGATTATGATTAAAGACTTAAGGTTCATGGTTTCATGAATGGGGATCCCCCAATTCACATATATGGATTTTTTTTGGAAGGATCATGTTTGTGTTGATCTTTTTAGTGCATCGGATCACGCTCTGAATACTAAGATTACAGTAGGGATCCATGTGTTCTTTTTCTCCTTCATTTACGCGAACTGTACCACCCATGGAAGGGAGATATTTTGGAGTGATTTGGAGGGCTTTAATCCAGATAAAGATCAGTGGTGTTTTGGAGGCGATTTTAACATCGTTGCTAGTCTTGAGGAGAATAAAGGGGGTGGGTCTTTTCCCATGAATGCTAGCCAAGCTTCTTTTTCCGTTCATGGCAAGGAATGGCCTTTTGGATGTTGGTTATGAAAGCAGTACCTTTATTTGGTGCAATAATCAGTGTGGGGGGGGGAGACGTTCATACTGTCGGCTCGATCGGTGACTCATGAATAATGATGCCTTTTTCAGGTTCCTGGATTCCAAAGTAGATCATTTTCCAAGATATCTATCTGATCACTCTCCGCTCCGTATTTCTCTTGGTGTAGGGTCGATGAGGGAGGAGCATGCTCATTTCTCAAAATCATGGATGGAGGAATCTGGTTTCTTCTTAGTGGTCAGAGAAGCATGGGACCTGCAACACCAGGGTAATCCGTGGATTTCTTTTCACAATAAGATATGGTGGTTCAAGACTCTTCTTCATGTTTGGAGAAGTTCGATCTTGGCTCATGATCAGTGTGGAGGTTGAACGCGTGTAGAATTTTTTGGAACAGGTTTGGGATGATTCAATGTTTTCTTAATTGGGAACTAAAAAGGACAAGTTATCTGATAGTCTTCTAAGGTAGGAGAGGATTTACAGAGAAGGAGCACGGGTTAAATAGCTTCTTGAGGGGGTTTAGAATTCTAGATACTTTCATTATTGCATCAAAGAATGTTGGCGTGTCTAGAGGACCAACATTCGCAGGGATGATGGATCCTTTTCCAATAACTGAGAAGAGGTAGGGCTCATGGCTAATGGAGGTTTATAGACTTTAATGGATGCCCCCAATCCTGGTTGAGTAGGGGGATACCTGAGGGGTGGGGCTAAGATTTTTGACAGTATTTCAAACACTATTTTGGAGTGCATTGATGAGGAAATCGGGAAATCATCGAATGAGGTTGAGTTGTACGAGGCGGTGTGGTCATTGAACTCGGATAGTGCACCAGGTCCTGATGGGTTCCCTAGTTCTTTTTACAGGGCGACTTGGGAAATTATCAAAGGGGATGTAGTACATGCTGTCCAGGATTTCTTTCAGGGAGGGGACCTACCTCGAATTGAATGTGCCACAAAAATGGTTCTTATTCATAAGGTGATAAATCCTCAATCCATTGATCAATACTGACCCATCAGCATGTGCAATTTTCTGTACAAGGTCTTGGATAGCATACTCAACAATAGACAGTCCGTTCACTTAGATTCTTGGATGAACCCTGAGCAGCATGGATTCATTAAAGGGAGATCAATCCAGGGTGTGATTGGTGTGGTCCAAGAAATGGTTAGTTGCATCAACAATAAGTCCTTTGGGGGAAATTTGGTGGTTAAATTAGATATGAGTAAGGACTATGATAGGTTGGAATGGTGGTTTATCCTCAAAGTCATAGCTTGTATGGGGTTCTCCAATTGGACTAGTGACTTAATTTTCCGTTGCTTCAGCTCAACATGGATCTCTAATTTATTCATGGGTAAACAATTTGTATTTTTTAAGGCTTGTAAAAGTCTCAGGAAAGGGGATCCTCTATCCCCTACTCTATTCATTCTTGCTCAAAATGAACTGAGATGTTATATTAATCAAGGCCTTTACACAGGTAAAATCTTGCCTTATCATAACAGGAATTCCACAAGGGGTATCACTCACTTTATGTTTACTGATGATATAATACTTTTTATCAATGGTAGTAGAAGGTCAGTGTAGGGGATGAATGGAAATCAATGGGAATATTGCAAGTGGAGTGGGCAGGTGGTGAACAAAGAGAGAAGCCTCTTTTTTACTTCAAAGAAGACTTCTGTGAGGAGGTAGAGGGTCTTGGGGGCCATTCTAAATATGGGAAAGGGTTCTTTTCCTATGGAATACCTTGGGGCACTGGTCAGTCCCGCTTCCCTTCGAGTGCATCATATTTATAAACTTATTATCAAAATTACGGGGCACATCTATAATTGGAAGAACAGATTTCTATCTTTTGGAGGCCGCATTACTCTGGTGAACAGTGTCCTTGTATCCATTACCATGCCCATCATTTCCACTCTTAATGTTCCTAAGATTGTGGTCTCCAATTTGGAACGAATTATGGTATCATTCATATGGGATGGGCAAATGGAAGGCATACATCATTGGGCTTCGGTGAAACGGTTAGCTAAACCTCTTTCTGAAGGGGGAATCAATCTGAGAAGTGTTTCTACAACCATGCAAGGGCTTCATTCGATGCATGCATGGGAGGCCTTGGAAGGCCGGTCTCTTTAGGGTAGATCAATTTAGGACTTATATGTCTTGAATGAAAATGTTCATAGGATGTGTTCTTCTAGGATATGGACTCTGATTCATCCAACCATGGAAGTCTTACATCATCATTATTGATGGATTGTGGGAAGAGGAAATATCAGATTCTGGAAGCCTGATTGGGGGGTGGGTAGACTATGGTTTCCAGGATGTCCCATCCTGGATTTATCCTTCAAAGAGGCAAGTAGTCACCCCTGGTATCTTTAGGCCATCCTTGATGAATTCTAAATGGAATTTTTCAACAACATAATTGTTAGTGATGAGCAGGATAGGCTAATCTTCACTTGTTCTACATCGGGTACATTTTCCATCAAGGATAATGCTCGGGTGATGATGAATTTGTCGAATAATGATCTATGGGGGGAAGCCTTGTGGTGCAAGGATATTCCTTCCAAATTTAATTTTTTGTTGTGGCATATGCGGAGTAGCGCACTTCCGATAGACGATATCTTGCAACGTATGGGAGTTAACATGGCTTCTAGATGTTGGTGCTGCAGGTCTTTCAACCTGGAAACAGTGGGGAATCTATTCTATGATAGTGAATGGGCCAGAATCATATGGAAAACTTTTGGAGCCTTCTTTGGTTGGGATGGGTATGATGGTGCGCAATGTAATTTCCTCAATTCATGGTTTAGAGGCGCTGGGAATCAGGGGGCTGAAAGAAAAGATCGGACATACATTCTAATTGCCGGGTGTTGGAAAATATGGAAGGTAAAGAATGATAGACACCATAATAAATTCTATGGAACCCAGGTTAGTATCATTTTAAAAATGAAGAACTCTTTTTTGGACCTAGTCAGGCTATGCCCCGATTTCCATTCTGCCCCATCGGTGAGCTCTATCGCCTCCAACATTTTCTCCGGTCAATAGGTCGTCTCCTCTGGGAAGGGATGGTGGGTTCACTGGAGACCTCCAAGCCAGGGATTTAAACATAACATGGATGGAATGATGATCATGGGGGAGATGCGCGGGGTAGTGTCATGAGAGACCCAACGGGGTCTGTCTCTGCTGCATTCACTGGAAGGCTTGGGAGAGGCGATTCACTCTAGGTGGAGGCTCAAGCCTTGGCTGCTAGTCTGGAAATGTGTTCTCGGAGGAGGATCTGTCTGACAGTGATAGAGACTAACTCCATGATTTTGTGCACTGTGTTTCTGGGCAAAGGAAAGGTTCCTTGGATTATTTCTTACACTGTTAGGAGATGCAAAATGCTAATTGGGTCTCACATAGAGGTCTCTCACACATAGCAGGAGGGAAATATGGTGGCTGATTTCTTGGCCTCTCTAGAAACCCCTGAATGCAGTACGTTTTCTTTCTCTAATTTGGGGTCTCTTCCTGGTGAGGGGATGAAGTTCGTTGTCAATGATGATCTGGGTTTGCAGTACATTAGAACACCATGATGTCATTTTGTGTATTGTGTTTTTAATCAATAAAAATGTTAATTTTCAGTCATTAAAAATTGATGTTTCTCAGAAAAATCCTAAAAATTCAACCTTAAGTAATTTCGATGTTCTAAATTAAAAAATGAAGTTTATATTACCAAAATAAATTTCTAAATTTTTCTAAAATTACATTCATTATTAGAATAAGTTCAATCATGGAAATGATTTTTTTAAACATAAAAAGGACTTTAAGAAAAATAATATCTTTTATTATCAACATGTTTTGTTTAAATTAAAAAAATTATAAACTATATATTAAAATTATTTATTAATATAAATATTACTATGCTTAAACAGTAGGATATAATTATCTTTTTTTATATAAATAAAACAATAAAAAGATATATTTCATAGAAACGCAGTGTTGCATGTGTCGTACCCCAACTTAGTGTTGTGTACATCGTACGCCTAGTAGGTGTTATGTAGAAAGTATGCTGAGTAAGTTCCAGGTGAAATGAATCATTAAACTAATGAAGTTCATGATACAAATGGAAATTTAAATTTATTTGTAAAAAACATGTCTATAAAAACTCAGGGTTTAACATTCTTTTCCCCTTAAAATGAATTTCTCCCTCTAAATTAGTCACTTGGATAAAAACAATCGAGGATACTTATGGTTTATCAAATCCTCAAGTTCCCAAGCATCTTCCTCTAACTGGTTATTTCTCCACAAAACATTGACAAGGAAAGGGGTCTTGTTACATAGAACATTCTATCATCGGTCCTGAATTTCAATAGGTTTCTCCTCATAAAAAATATCCTACTCTTAAGGTATGACCTAAAACATAAGTAAATGTGAAGGGTCAGGTATGAACTTCCTCAGGAGTGATACATGGAATAAATAATGGTCTTTTGAGTGACTTAGAGTAAGTACCAAGTGATAGGATAATGTGTTGGTACAATCAGGAATTTCAAAGGGGCCGATATACTTAGGAACTAGTTTCCACTTCTTCCCAAATCTAATTACTTAAGACAGGGTGAGATTGGAAAAAAAACCTTCCAAAAGACATTCAATTCTAGATCACACCAATGGTTATCTACATATATTATTTACTGGCTTTGAGCTACCTTGATATACCGATGAATGGATCTAACCCTCTGGACTATTTATTCCGAAATATAAGATCCTAATAGAGTTCTTTCTCCATCCTCATCCTAGAACATTAGATCTCTACATTTCTACCCATATACAGATTCATAAGGTGCCATATGAATTCATTAGGGAAAGATATTATTGTATGAAAACTCAAATACATTTAGTTTTTCCTTCTAACCACCTTAGAAATTCAGAGAACAATATCTCAACATATCCTCTAGGTTTTGAATTGTTATTTTAGACTAACCATCTATTTTAGTATCATATGTTGTCCTGAAACACAATTCTATACGAAGTGCTTTCTGAAGACATTGCCAGAACAATGAGGTAAACCACATATCCTGATCTGATATAATAGAATGTGGTACAACATGAAACCTTACCACTTCCTTAGTGTATATTCTGGAATGTTGATCAAGATAGAATTCTTCTCTGATATCAATGAAGTGTTATTATTTAGTATGGTGATCAAAAAACACCCATATATCATTAAACCCTTTATAGTTTTTGTGTCTTCCATTATCAAAATCCAAAGTGATAATCTACCATTTCAATTCTAGTATGGGTAATGGATGAAACAACCCTTTATAATTTTCTCTTTCAGCCTTAACATGCTAGTATACCAAAAACTGGGATAAAAACTCCAAAATATCTATCGTCTTGTAATCCAACTAGAATTATTCCATCAAGTCCCTATACATCTTCATACATCCACGATGAATAGAGAATGAATAACTATGAGCTTCCTCTAACAACTCCTTCTTTAAATCTGGTATTAAATGAACAGATACACGGTTCCTCAACCTTATCATTCCATCCTGATCAAGGTTAAACACATGAACACTTATAAACTTCTTATCTAGATATTCATCTTCTTTATATGCCTCCAAAATCAGAACTTGTTAGTGGTATGAACATTTATTTGGGGAAGATATGAATTTCCCCTTCCTTCAATATTTCTCGATCCATCCTTTGAAAATCCCAAAATATGGGATCTTTTGAGATCCTCATTATGGATCTGCTAGCATGATCCTTTTGATTCAAAGAATCATTCACCTTTTTCACTTTCCCAAGGTGGTAATGTTTTGAGCAGTCATAATCCTTTATCAATTCTAACCCTCTCTCTAGTGCATGTTCATCTCCATATGTGTGAATATATATTTATGACATTTATGATTTCTATATATATCACACTTTTCACCATAATGATAATGGTTCCATATCTTTACAAAGATGATTTAAGACTAGAGCATGCTCCGTCCTAAAATTTATTAAAGAAAACTAATGTACAACCAAAAACCAACACAATACATGTGATAGGAACCACCACCAAACACGAAGGAAAAACATGCTCATCATCACATTAAAGGTATCAAGCCCCCCCCCCCAAACCTTAGGTTGGAGCCCCCACTGACAAATGAACATTGAAAACCCTTAAAAAAGACCCATAAAAAACCCTATCCAGCAGGAATCCGGAATGAAAACAGACTTTAATGTGATCCATAAATTGTGCAGGGTATAACATGATCTAGCAGGAAGACAACCTATCATCCACCAAAGACATTCCATAAGTCACCCGCACCAGCTCCTGAGGTCGTCGAACCACCCAAGAACTTCACATCATCATCATAATCATCACATCACCAGTTTCCAGTCTTCATCGGCATCACCCTTGTTAGCACGCTCTTTGCCTACAACATCCATCAGATGCCTGAAACCTCTATCCCCACCATCGTTCTGTGTCCTCAGACCAGCACACGTCATCACCAGTGGCACAAAAAATCATCCACAATGGCCAACCACCTTCAATGCCGGACCGTCACTATCCCACATCCCGAGTTCCACACTGGCTTCCTAGCCAACCAACATCTGAGGACATTTCTAGGAAAATTCTCCGATCACCATCGCAAAACCCCTACCCGCTAGATCAAGGTCAGTCACTATCATCATCCGAGAAATCATCATGATGCGAGCACATAGGTTTGGCCACCAGCTATGTGAGACACGTCGCCATTCCTATTTCATCAAGCATCCAGTAGTTTCTGGAAACCACCATCGACCTACACCACACACCTTGAACATGTAATCGGTCAACTCATTTTCCCCGCCATCATAAGGGGTTCCATGTTCGTGAATCCCCCTCTCCACCATAAGGGTTTTATTAGGATCAATGAATCAAGGTCGTGACACCATGAGTATAGAAATATTATCCAAAAATAGGAGTGTACCTGGTTTTATTTCAAGATCCCACTGCAAGTCATCACTTCAATCCATAACATCACAATCCCATAACATTTTAGAAGATCCAAGATCAATCGGATGATGCTTGACACCACACACTTCAAACATCTCGTAGTGGCCGACAGTCTCCACTTATAATTAACAAACACCAAAGAGATTTACATTAACATCATGAGAGATAAACTTTCATGTAAAATTGACTATAGAGATGATATTTTTCATAAGAACATATCACCATCCCTTATTTGATGCATCTATATAGGTTAAAAACCCTTCTCTACTAAAGGGAAATGTATGCACTGGTGCACTAATCGACCTTCTCTTCAGTTCCCTCAATGTTCCCTCACATTCATCTGACAAGAGGAACCTAACATCCTTTTGAGTTAACATGGTTAGAGGATTAGATAGTCATGATAAATTATCAACAAATGGTCAATAATATCCTACTAAACCATGAAATCTACAAATCTCAGTCACCTTGGTAGGTCTTTTCTGGCATTCTATAGCTTTTGTCTTTGATGGATCTACTACTATACTATCTATTGATATTATGTGACCCAAAAAAGAGTGATTTGGAATCCAAAATTTGAATTTTGTAAAAAAAATTTACAACTACACATTCTTTAGGGTCTTTACTACAATTATCATGTTATATTTATGGTCTTACTTCTTCTTGGAATAAATAACAATATCATCTATAAATAGTACCACAAACATAACAAGGTAATCTCTAAAGAACCTATTCATTAAATCCATGATGATATTAGGGGAATTAGTGAGACCAAAAGGAATCAATACATATTTATCGTGACCATACCTTTGAAATAATTTCATCATGTGTATATCCAATTTCATGACCCTCAATTTATGATATCTAGAATGATGGTCAATCATGGAAAATTATTTAGCTTCATATAGTTTATCCTAAAAGTCATCATCATAGGGAAGGGGATACTTTTTATGGATTTTTATCCTTTTCAATGCTTGATAATAAATGAAGAGATGAATTGAACAATATTTGTTTCCGCACACAGAATTAGAGCACTCAAAGGTTACACACTTGAATGAATTAATCCCATATCGAGGTTTTCGAGGAGTTTCTTCTTCAATTCCATAAAATCAATTAGTGACATAAAATAATTAGTATTTTGAAATTGGTGTGAAACTATTTATAAGTTATATTAAGAAATAAAAATCACGTTTTGGTGGAAGAATTGGAACATAATTTGAAATCAAATCCACAAAATCAAAAAAATAGACAAATCATTTATGGAGATATTCTCCCCAAGCATTTGAGATAAATAACCATTTTGAATGGGAATTAGGACCCATATAGTAGATGTAATATCCATAGGATGTTCAAAAATATCTTCACATTGATGGATGATAATAAGATGTTTTGAAATATTAAATGTAAATTTCATTATTTGACAATTGATGTGGGATTTATGAAGATAAAACCAATCTATGCCTAAGATGACATCAAATTCCTCCAAAAGAACAATGACACGATTGGCAGGAATCAAATTCCCACTAACTCAAACTGGAGTGTAATCATAAACTTGAGATTCAATCATCATACCGTTATGGGTTTTCACTTCTAACAATACATCTTAATATTTTGGGGTAATCTTAACACCCATTGAAACTACATTATATATGAAAGAGGGGGTAGATCCAGAATCAAATACAGGGAACCACATAATCATGCAAAATCACTTATATGAATTTTAAACTATGACACCTTCCTTAGTATCTGACACATTTGGTTTATCATAGGTTATTCATAGGAAAGATGTTTTTAAATCCTTCATAATGGTTATAAAATTGTTGGTGAATTCCTATATTACATCCCCCAGTAGTGTCGAACCAAGTGTGCAGTAAGAGTCGTTTTCATGTACTAGATTACCCTGAGTATTTCCCAGAACATATTGTCAGAGTTTTTACTCCTAGGTACATCTATTATAGATCCACATCAACTTTTAATATACATACAGAAATTTATTTCTAGTAAAACACTCACTCTATCCTTCAGAAAAAATTTAGGAAATTTTCTTATACTTATTATGGTCTATTGGATTATCCCGTGACATATTATCGAGGGTTTTCACTAATGTTGTCTCATCCTAGTTTCTGAAAGTTTACTTTACCTTTTCCATGACACCAACTCTAGTGTCCCTCACTTTTCAAACAATAACATTTCATTTCATAGGTGGAATACATAAACCTTTTACAAATAGATCCCCAAATACTGTAGTTGGTATAGTGCCTTTGGAAACATTAAAAAATAAAACTATTATATATGTGAGACACATTACCTCCCACTAGGCTCTTCTAAACTAGAAACCTTTTTAGTCACATCAATCACAATAAATATATTTGTATCTTGGGGAATGAAACCTAAAAATGGGTGAGCTCAAATTTTCATTAATGGTAAAAGAGGACCACATGTAAGCATAAAAATTTGCATAAGGGTATGAGAAAATAATCATGAACATCATGACATCAAAACATAATCCATTAAGAGAAGTAATATAAATTGAGACATTTAATAATTTCCCAATAAATTAATGAGAAACAATATTTGATGTTATCTTTTATGAGAAGTAATTATTAAAGGTCTTTTAAAAATATTTCTTGAGGAAAATATAATTTCTTCCTTGAAAATTATTTTTCTAACATGAAACCATTTAAAAACATTTTTCATTGAAAATACATTTGAAAAATATATTAAATAATATCTTAAAACAATTTTGAAATCCTTTTTCATTGGAAATAGTATAATGGATCTTTTGAAAACATATTTCGAAAAATAATTTAAACATTTTTTTTGAATATAATAGATTTCTGATCGAAGAGAGAGATGATACAAACTTATTAATAAAATTATATTAATAAAAAGAGACTGGAAAAAATGGTACTAATAATGAGGATATCATGAATAAAAACAGTATAAGGAAAGTAATTAATATTATTCTAAGATTTCATCAAAGGATGTATAAGTATAAACAATCTCGAAAAATGATAAAATTGTCTCAACAAACACTTATAAGTTTGTTACATGGGACCATACTCTCTATGTAAGAAAAAGAAAACTACATAAATCATTAGATATCATGAAAATAATTATATTCATGATATAACATGTAAAATTGATGTATATACACCTCGAAAATTGATTTTACGTGCATAACAAAACATGAGTCTCAAAGAAGGAAAATTGAGACAAAATTGTATTACCAATCTGGTAATGTTTGAATATTAAACCCTATAAAAGAAGGATAACATAATGAATGTGTGAATAAAAATAAATTTAGGTCAATTATACATATAATAAAATCATGGTATGTACATACACCACGTAAATATAAAGAGTGGTCATCATAACATGAATATCATATAAATTAAAAGTGAGAAGAAATTTCTGTTACGTTGTGTCTTGACTGTATCTGTTGTCATACATGATTCCTGTGCAATAAATTTATGTTTATTATAAATAATTTAAAAATTCATATTATTATATGTAATACCACATTTTTTTATTATTACCTTATATTATCCCATTGTTATTGATCTTATGTCAAATTTTCACTTCGGGTAATCATTCGCTTTTTTCATCGCAGTTGTCAAAATTTATTATAGAATTGGTCCTAAAACTTATATCATGATTATAGAATGTATAACATGATAAAAATATCAGGTATATAAATTAATATTATATTATTATAGTCTATATCATAATTAATTATGTAATGTAATACATCGTTCATGGAGACGATAATATATTAGTACGCGTGAACTTTGTTTTCATTTATTATTATCGTATTTAAAGAAAGATTGTCAATGAATTATATATATATATACACACGTCATTATATATATAATTATTATAGTATCATGAATATATATTATTAATAATATAATTTCATTAAACTTATCATTAATACATTCCATGTGGTGTGTTAATGAATCACATCACTTTTAGGGGGTAGCAGTAAACACTTCCTCAAATGAGATTATCGTATTAACACCAAATGAAATATAAAATGATTTTTCTTAAAAAAGAAATAAATATGCTTAAAGATATAATAAATATAATATATTAAATATATAAATATATTTTCCATCATAATGTCTTCCATGTTGGGTGGTAAATAAGAAATGAATAAGCAACGTTTTATGAGGTTGTAGTTCACCGTACCAAGAAACAATATGTTCAACATCCATTAGATGAAAGTGTGTGTATGTATAGATCAGAGAAATTTCATAAAAACATAAATGTATACTAAGGGTAATATTTTTTTCACAAAATAATTGAATAAAAAGATTCAAGTGTGAGGATAATGAAAATAAAGAAAGGATATTTAAAGATGATATTACCTCTCAATCAGGTAACTCATATTGGTTTGTGGAAATGGTTTTCCTTAAGAGGGTCTCTTACCGAAGAGAGGATTCAAAATAGAAGGGAGTATTTTTTTAGGATAATTGGTTGTATCTTGGAATAAAATAAAATGTTTGAGAGGGGTGAGGACTGGTTAGAGGTTGTGGCCTTTTTAGGGAATTAAATGGACTCATATGGAATTTTTCGAAACAAATTAGGCGTGCACATGTTCTTAACTAAAAAAAGTCTGACCAAAAAAACAAAAATAAATAATGGATGGTTTGGGGATAAAATATTGACATAAAATGTGTATTGGACATGTGTATAGGTCATTTATTCCCATAAGTTTATGCTTTAGTCTCCAATTAAGATTAATTTGACCTTAATTGTTGTGAATAATTTTAATTACTTTTACTGATAATTTTTGTCAAAACTTAACATTGTATCATTATAATATAAATATTATAATTAATATAATAGTTTATATTGTAATTTTTAAATTCATATAATAGAAGTATGAAAATTATTATTATTGCTAATTTCATAGGCGGGTGGATATAACGAGGTTTTAAATTTGGAAAACGTTCAAAATTTGATAACATTTTATATTCAGTTTCAAAGTGAAATTGATCGTGTTATATTAATAGATGTAATATTAATCTATTTATTAAAGAAAAATATTTATAATATCATTAATCATTAATAATTAATTAGACACAAACAGTGTTTTTTACAAAAAAGAAATATTTTTCACTATTCATGAAAAAATGATGTTTCTAAAAAATATTCCAATAATTCACCCTAAGAATATTTCAACATTTGGAATTCCGAAATTATGTTTATATTATGAAATGAAATATCTAAATGTGTCTAAAATTAATTTCATTATGTGAAGCAGTTCATTCGATAAAATGATGTTTCTAAACCTAAAAATGACTACCAACAATTATATCATTTATTATAAAAAATTATAAATAATACATAAAAAGTTTTTATTACTCTTTATATTAATAAGTTATGCCCATATGTTATAAATATATTATTTAAATAATTAAAACATTAAAGCATGATATTCTTCAGAAAATCAATGTTGCATGTATCGTACACCAACTCAATGTTTCACGCTTAGTATACCAAATCAGGGTTGTGTGGAATGTATGCTGAGTCAATTTTGGGCGAAAAGAATCTATTAATTATTTCATTTCAAAATATAAATTAAAATTTATATTTATTTGAAAAAAACAGGTTTATGAAAACTTTTGGTTTTGTATGATCCACTATAAAAATAACAGCAGGATTGATCTTAAGAATAATCTAGTACAACACTCTCGTAACAAACATATTGAGATCAGATATCATTTCAAAAAATAAAAAGTTAAAAAATATGTAATTATACTGCATAAAGATTTAATATATGAATATGTGTCTGCAATTCTGACTATACCTTCGGTTGGGGAAATTTTTTGAGAAACCTCATTTGAAACTCGATGTTAAGCCACCTCCTGATGCCCAAGGAGGTTCAAGTTAATCCCCTCTCCCCATTGGTGTCAACATTTTATATCTCTTTATGTAATTGATGGAGGTTTAAGGGGAATATATGATCAAGGGGTAGTTTTTTTATTTGTAAGAGTTCAAATTCAGGATCATTGGGTGTATTTAAAAACGGGAAGATCAGTAAAATTTAATGATTGTTTGGTTTTTAGGATTGTTAGAAATGAAATGGGTGTCTGGATTGCAGGCTTGGTCATTGGACTATAAATGAATTAATGGCCTGGTCGAACTTCAATAATTATTTGCATTGTAAGCTTAGTTAGTTCTCTATGGAGGCCTGAAATTATAATTTTACATTATTGTTTTATACATTGAGATTTGGTCACACAGACTTTGAGTGATGACTGAGTTATTTCACACCTATCATGTTATTGTTTGAGGTTGATTCTTTATGTAATTTAGCTACTGATTTCCAAAAATCCTAAATGGGGATATTGTTGAAATGAAGGATTCTAAAAATTGTAAAAGGAGTGTATTTTGTGAATGTTTTCAATCCATAATAGGTTTGATTAGGAATCTATCAAATATGAGATATTAGGGTGAAAATGTCTTCAATATTGAAGGTGGTGTCATCTCACTATGTTTTCTAATTTTTTTGAGCTCAAAATCATGATGAAGGAGCAAGATTCATGAAAGGTGGATTCCAAGTATTTAATCTTCCTAGATATGGTAAAGGAATTAGTTTCATGAATATTGGGTCTATAAAGACATTAAATTCTATTTTTTTACTTGTTTCAAACAATCAAAACACTTTCGGCATATGGTACTTATACTTTCCCTTAATGGTGATACATGTAAAACAATTTTGTTGTCTATATATATGTGAATGTTTAACTTCTGCAAGATTCCATAAGATAGGTTTAACAAGTTACTACCAACACAAGAACATGATCCCTCACATGAAAAGAAAAATATGACAACCTGATTCACCCCTCCACTCTTAGCGTGTTATGGGGTCCTAAAAATATTATGTTTGAAAGGATCCACTATATGAAAAAAAATTGTAACATATTGAATGAATAATATTAACAAATTTATGAATAATAAAACATATATTAAATTAAAATATTTTAATCTATTATAAATTCATAAAAAATATGACTAAGAACACTTAATGTTTTAAAATGGCATTTTTTTAATAAAAGAAATTTTGCATTATATATTATATTATTACCTAAAAGGTATATTTTAATATTTAAATGTTTAAAATTTTTAAAATGAATTTAATTTTTTAACTAAGTATATGAAAATCATGCTAAGATAATTTTTTGTTAATTTTATAAAATAATTGTTTTTTAATTGTATAGTGGAAGATTATAATTTTTTACCCAAATTTTAATTTTTTTTGACATTATCAATATGATAGAAAGACTAATATGTTTATAAAAACCATTAATTTATTAAATATTTTTAACGAGAAAAACTATTTATTTTAATATAACTTTTTTATCATATAAAACCAATGTTCAAAATCTTAAAACATAACAAATATTCATTCCAATATAATAATTGTTTTTATTTTTCAAATTAAATGTTTTCATTCTAATATTTAGTTTTTTATTGATTTTGAATAAACAAAAATCTTAATTTTTTTTATAAAAACATATTTATATCCTTATGGTCTGTGATACAGAAAAAATGTATTCTATATAAAATTTAAGATTAAAAACAATTTTTCAAAAAATGGTTCAATGCCTTGTGGGTGTTGATATTAAAATTAACACTTATGATATTAAAAAAAAGTCTTTTATAACATGACTTTCATATTATGGATCATAAATTTGAAACTATTTATAAATATCAATATCATTTTTATGCCCAAAATTTAGTTACTAGGTTAATATTCAATAATTAGATAATACAAATATATTTTTAAGAATGGTATTTTTCAAAATGTGATTTATGTTAAACTAAATGGACTACATTGAATTATTAATATAATATTTTATATATAAAAAAAATTAACATTAATTAAATTTATAATAAATTTTAAATATGATTAACAATGCTTATTTATTAAACCAATATTTACAGAAAAAATATTTTTTCATTACAATATATGTTTTAAATTGGGTAATATAGGTAAAATTATATTTTTAGTTATAAAATAATAACCTCGATTAATATTTAATCAATATTAATTACTATTAAAATGGGTAATCTAATGAAAATAATTTTTTAATAAACATTTATGACACTTAGATCTTCTAGAATGGATATTTTATTTTGTAAATTCATACCTATATGCATCGTTGTCATTTTTATGATTATCTAACCTGAATCAAGAAATTTCATTCTTACACCTTACCTGACATTTTTTGAAAATGATTTATCCATATTCTTTATTTACAAATGGATTTCATTTTCACCCATTTCATGCCACAAATATTGATCAAAATTTCTATAATAAAACCCATTACCTTTTTATTGGTCCCATATACACATTTGGAATATTTTATCCTAAACATAGTTCCTCAAGTCCATTATTTAAAAAGGATACATTAAGAGAAGATCAAAATTCTAAACATAAGTATTACAGACCTTTTTACATATATTCTTTATCCATCCCACACACACTACCGAAAACCATTCTAAATATATATATATAATAAACTAAAATAAATAAATAATGAAATTTTAATATAATGATGGTAAAACACTTATATGTTCCCCTCATATTCAATTGAAGAAATTTAAATTTTTCTCATGCATGTTTGCAGAATACAATATCCATGAATGACATGTTTTCTTTTTCATCACATCCTTACATGTATGGATCTAGAAATGGTTTTAGTGGATGTAAATGTTATTTATTTATTGATATATATTCCATATCTATAAAATAATAATTATTGAAGTAACATTAGAAATGAGAAATTATTGTAAGACTAACTGCCTAAAATGAACATACCAAGATGGAAAATGATTTATTTATACCTAAAAACTTATTTTTTATTTACATTATTCTTATAAAAACATAATTATTATTAATAACCATAATTAAATATAACTAATTTAATTATACTTTTTTCAAAATGATATTATAATAAAATAATAGCTTCTGTATCCACACTCACATAGAGATTATAACATATTCTTATTCGGTCAGTTTGACCATAAACATGGAGAATTATATAAATTTACATCATGTATAGAATTAAGAAATTATTATTTGATATTAATCAGAATAGAATTATTAGATTTTGGTATTTATAATTAATAAAAGCAGTAAACTAATTCATTTAGTTACCAATGTTTGTTGTTAAAAAACACTAAAACATTCTCATCACCAATTTTGTATATAAGAATCATAAATAAAACTATAATAGAATGAAATTATATGACTATATATATTCAACACCATAAATTATAATAAATTCTATGAGCTGGTGATGATTAAAATTTGTATAATAAGGAATAACAACACCGCTATTATGAACCATGTTTAAAATGATCAAGATTACTCACACCATATATTGAGAATATATAATAACTAAATAATATACATATAGATGATAATTAAAAATTAAAAATATAAAACGTTATATACATGAATAAGGTTATGAAATAGGTGATAAATTTGATTAGTTTTGCTGTACATGATGTTGTAGAGTTGTCAACAAAGTGATTAATTAGGATAAAGGTTTTGTGTCTCGGATTTAATTTATTAAGACATATTTCTTATTGTTCTCTATGAAATATTTTATATGGTTTCAATATATCATAATGAATTTATTTTACCTAATTAATTTAATTCATGGGTTTTCAATATGAATATCATTTTCTTTATTTATTTGGATATCTATTCAAAAGATACCGATATTGTAAGGGTTTTTGTTAAATAAACTCCCTTCGCTGATTTATAATAAATATTCTTAAATTAAATCCTTCTAAGAGTGGGTCCATACAAATTAATATTTTCTTTCATGTCACATTATCATTATATATGGTTAAATAAAAATTTTGATTTAAATATTCATCCTTAATTAATTTCTTCCTCATAAAAAGTAAATAATTGTAGAGAATTATTCAAATCCCATTTAATGACAGTTTCCCCTCCTTTTCAAAATTTTTATTTCCAGCCAATTTTCCTTCTTATATTTGGAAATTAAATAATTTTTTATATAAATTTTCATTCATATTTCCCTTATCCCCATTTAATAATGATACTTGAGGAACATTTTTCAGTTATGGGATTTCAACAAAGGTATTTAAACTATTCTAAATATTTCCATCCTTTCATAAACAAATGGTTTATATTAAATTGAAAATTACTAATTTATATCATTTATATTATTCAAAGATATATTATTGATGTTTTTATATAAAAAATATATTTTTTAAAATGAATTTCACTTCACTTTTTTTGCATAATGTTGCGCCATTTTAAGCCTCTGTTAGTGAAGATTCTTTTTAGATAAAACGTTTTTTTGTATAAAGTAAATATTATTTTAATGAATATATCTTCAACTTTTATGAAATTATTTTTCAATTTGTCCATAATATCTTTTTTTTCACCCAAAATAGAATCATTTTCTAAAAAAAATTATAAGATTTCACCACCATTTTTCTCATTATCTATAAAAGAAATATTTTGTTTTGAAAAATATTTTTCATGAATCATCATCTAAATTTACTTATGAAATACTATTTTAGAATGATTGAAATTTATGTATCAAAACATTACATTTTTAGGTCAATTTTTGTGATACCATCTAGAAATGTTGTGAAAAACATTTTTCATTCCATGGGATCTCTATGATGTGATGGATTATTTTTTACGTAGAACATGAATGTTTGAATTTTATATTATTAGGGTCTATCAAAAAACTAAAATAAATTGGATAATGTTTTATAACTCATGAGGTCAGGATGTTAAGTGTGATCATTTGGTTTATTCATAATAGGAATCTTGGTCAATTTTTTGTTTAAAAATTTATGTGTGGATATTTATTTGTTCCCAAAATGATGCATGTATTATCATAACAATTTTATGAATTTTATGTGATTATTCTTGTTCCAAAGTTCTTCATTATGTTGTGTCTCAAGGGTATGTTACATTTACATGGCATAATATTATGAATAATCTTTATGGATCATGTTCATTGCCTCATATTTCCTCACATTTATGCAATGGAATATGGTTGATCATTTTATATTTATTATCTTGATATCATGTAATATGGAAAAATATTATTTTCCAATGATCTTTTAATAATTATTTTCTCCCATATTCATGTTTTTTCTCATTCTTATTATTCATTCATTGACGGTATGTTTAAATGTTTTCCCCTACTGAGCATTTGATCTCACCCCATTATTATGTTTCCATTACCAATGTTATGAATATTGATCTAACTTATGATAATTATAGAAGGGATTATTGTTGGGGTTAAATATGGAGAAAGATGCGCGAGTGTTGTTGAATATAATTTTTATGCTAATATTCATCAAATACACTAAACCTTCTAGTCCTTGATATGTGTGTATGTTTTTGAGATATATTATCTAAATATTGAAATTAATATATTATCTGGAGTATTTTTATATTTGGATAAAATATAGCCAAAAATATGATTAATAGATCTCGGGATATCATTCGTTCCAGACTAAATCATAAATAATCCTCATGGGTTGGATTCCCATATCTAGTGTCACCATCTGTTTATCTACCCTAAAGGATCAAATAGACCAAATATGACCTCACATGAATGATAAAGATCCTTTTCCAATGAAATATCAAATTTAAACCCTCAGTTAGTTCATCCGCATTTCATATGGATGTCGTTCTATTCCCCCTTAGACACTTGAGGAATCCTTTAACAATGAGATGGTGTAAGAACATGAGATTTTTAAATATATTTCTACTTAATAAATAAACGTTTCTGAACATATTATTAATCATACAACATTGATTTTTTTGAATTATAAAATAAATTACATGTTATGGTATTTAATTGAAATATACTTTTCAATAAGTATTTCTAATTCAAATTTTAAAACCTATTAATCCTAAGGGACTAATTTGAAACATTTTTCTTATCAGAATTCTTTTTTTATATAAATTTTATTTAATAAATAATTCATAGTATCACACATACGAAAATGTATTGTTTAAATATTTATAATTAGAATTAATTGGTTATAAATCAGTTATAATTGAATATAAAATAATTTTATTGTTAATAGAAATTTCTTTTTTGAAAAAGTGTTTTTTTGCTCACAATGTATTTTTATCTATATAAATTAAATTATTAAAAATTGATTAATAATTTTAATTCAATTTGTTTAAAATATATACAATAAATTTATTTAACATTAAATAAATTTTTTTACTAGGCCTGAAATTGGATTAAATACTATTTTATTCTCAAGGATGGATTTTTCTAAAAATAGTTTTCATTGTATTTTGTGGGGTTATTTTAAAATTAATTTCTTCCACTTGTATGAATATAATCGTATAAAATATTTTTTCTATTTTTATACATAATTTTCACATTTATAAAATAGTAGAATCTCATTTTGGACTTTATGAATAGTAACCATGATAAAAACATTTCACCAGAGTAAGTGCTAATGGATTAATGGGGGGGTTAACATAGATATAAGGAATAAAATTTATATAAAAAATGGTTAAATGTGACTAGTTGAATATATTCCTTGTAAAAAATAACTTTTTATTGAATAAGGTTTTTATTTTTCTACTGTCACTTGAATATAAACTTTATTATATAATACTGTTTTAAGTGTTTATAAGAGTGTCAACCCACATCACGTATAAAAGGGAACCCCCTAACATTAATTATTCACCCATATAGATACCTATAGGTTATCAAATAAAAAAAATATATATTTATGTCTTACTATAAGACTTCCAAGACATTACTTTCTTCTCAAAAATGTATGCATTGATGGATTAATGTGTTATACCGAGGATTTTTTTCACAAGAATAATTAATAATTTGTACGATCGGAATTGACTTTATTTGTTCCATAACATTATATAAATATTAAATAAACATATTAAAATGATAAAAAGTATATTTAAATGTATTAATTTTTTATGTTAATGTTATTAAATTTTTTTATTCCTTTTACATACTATAATAAATGATAATGTCGTTCATGTGTGCGTGGGAACTATCACTTCTATGAAGCAATGTGATTAATTTTTATTATAAACCATAAATGGATTGGAATATTAATATATATAATGAATATATATGATATATACTAAATTATTATGATAATGCATATATGTATTATTATTTACTATTCTCTCTTTCCATTTATTAGAAAATGAATATATTACTCATGCATGCACATGGGCTACTATCACGATGAAATTATACCATTAATTTTTAATAAAAACCATTTTAAATGATTATTAATGTATATATAATAAATTAATATTATTCATATAAAAAAATTAATATTATGGATATCATTAAACCATAGACATAGTGTAAGTACTAGAACCATCAAACCAAAATATGAATTAGAAATAGAATAATTGACACATGGATGATGAATTGTTAATTAATAGGTAATTGGATATTATATTGGAATTATATATTTTTATGTAAGTACGAATAGGGTTTTTCTAAATATTTATAGTAAATATACTTTTTAGTATATGTTTAGAGAATGTATGAATAAAGGCTCGACATGAGGTTAGGGTTTATATTGCAATCTCATTGTTAATCGGGATTTTTTATGACTGAATCTAATTTTGGAAAAGTTATCTAATACCTATATTTTAAACACCAACTATTTTATTATCAAAGAGTTATTTATAGTTTTTTCATTTTCTTCTCATTCAAAATATCATTTTTACATTAAATGATAGAGAATGTTTTTAATAAAACATTACCATATATCATCTTTAGCTGATGAAAAATTCATTCCATGTCAATGTCTTTAAAATATTTTCAATAATTTTATTTTATAAAATACAATGATTTTTTTTTTAATTTTAACCCATATTATAATTTCTTTTAAATGCACTAAAAATGAATGTTTATAATGTTTCTGAACATGTTATTTAAGATTTTGTTTCCTAAAATGTGTGAAAAGAATAATGGTTTTAATATTTATTACATGAATGACTAATACAAAAAAAGAATGTTATTTTAGATAAATATTTAATTAAAATTATCCATTATTATTTAAAAAAAATTTCTTAATGTTTTGGGAATCTGTATAAAAAACTTTATGAAAAGAAAATTTTCATTTTCATTTTTTTCCTTAAAATATTTTACTGTTATTTTAATGGTGTTTTCCTTCTTTTTAAACATCCATTGATGTTTCTTGTTATTAATTGGTAATATGATATATTGAAACCATCCATATTATTTCACTAGATGGATTATGATTATTTTTTGAGAATGTTTTTCTGAAACCGTATTATTTTTGATGTGTTATTATATGATGAAATAATGAATGCTTGTATGATATTAAGAAGAAAATATGGGTTATTATTTTTATTTAATTGGTGGTATTGAAATTATATTTCCCTTAAATTAATTTTAAAATTATTTATATATTAGTATATAATATTAAAGAGGATGTGGAGAAAATATTTTACAAAATTAAAATAGGTTGTGGATTGAAGCCAACACATTATAAGACTTTATCCACTATGTGATGATGGTGTTGGCAGTGTGGCTTGACTAATTAGATGATTTTTTTATGATTATGATCATTATACAGTTCTTATTTAATGTTCTTGTTATTATGATATTCTATTGAGGATAATGAATGAATAATTATTATTCCTCACTCTTATGAAACATGCCTTGAAATGATAATAATTTATACCATGACTCGTGATTTATGATCTTTGACTAACTGGGTATGAACTTCGATTGTTATTATAATGATCTCACACCCCTATTTTTATATTGTTCATTTATATGATGATAAATAGATATGACACATTTTTAACCTTATTAAAAAACTGATCCCTCGATTTCTTATGTTTCAATTTTCTATAGGTTATAATGAAATGTTTTAAGTAAAAATGTTTTAAAAGGGTAAATAAGATAAGAATTTTGTTGGAGATACTAATGTTGTTTCGTTAATGATGCTGATTAGTTATTTTTACATGAAATATAAAAACCCTATACATTTGTACGACATGTATTATTGTGAAATGCAATTAATTCTCATCTAAAAACATGCAATATTTATGAATATAATACCCAGGTTCCCTAAATTATAATTAGATAAATTTTATGTTATTTTTAGAGATTATGTTAAGAAGAATATAAGGATAAAACTTAAGAAAACCTTTGATGAACTTAAGTGATATAGGGGGAACTAGAAATCATAATATTTTGATAATAATGTTTCATAATTTCATAAATCTCCATAATGATTTTCATGATTATATGAATACTCACTATAATTATTATATCTTTATTCATACACTATGAATTTTGGTTTTATTTGATGTCTATGACTATGAATAATAATGTTGAAAAACAATGTAGAAGACGATGTGATGATTGTAAACATAAGAAATCAATCAATAAAGGAGTTGGATTGAAAATAGTTGTTGTTATACTAATGAAAATATCTTAAGAAATGAATCACGTTGAGGTTCCAAATGAGAAAATGAGGGAAAAATTAACCTTTTTATTATTTCATAAGTAACATATACATTATCTCAATTGGTCCTCTAATCCTCTAGTTTTTTATCAAGTGATTAGTACCACTAGAAGGATATTTTCCATTATCCGACACTTGGAGAATGAAAAATTTATCATAGTTGTATACCGTTCAGATGGTGTAGTAGAAAAATGGTGGAATGTTATTATGAATATGATGAAAGCGTAATAAATTTACATCATGGTATTAGAACATTTTATGAGAATATTGTTTAATAAGTACACTCCACGAACTCTTTTATTGAAAAGATAAATTTAATTTCATGATTTAAATTGGAAATAACATATATTTATTATCATATGTGGGGAAAATTATAAATTAATTATAAGGAACACTTATAGTTTTATCGTATATGTCGAAACAAAAAATTATTGATTCTTCAGTTTCATAAAACCAAAAAATTTAATGGAATTGGCCATAAAGGGAATTAGTAGCTATATATAAATCATTTAATGTGATTCCATGGTATAAATAAATAGTGTTTAATCCCATTATTTTTATAGTTATGATATGAAGAGGGAGATCAAGATTCTAGGAAATTATAATAGTAAAACACATGGTGTAAAAAAAGTGATACTTCCATTATATCGTTTGTGTGGAAAAAGCATGGGGGAAATTTTCTAAAATGGATTGGTAAATGTTTAAAGTGTGGAACAGAATTCTATCCAACAAGTGATTGCTGAATATTTGTAGAAAGTCAAGATAAATAATGAAATCAATGAAATATTAGAAAAATTAACTTCCCTATTCTAATGATACAATGAAAAAGTGTCCGGGAACTACACCAAAAAGTGAATGAATCTAAGGGAAAATGAATAAAATTGGAGTTATCAACCCCATAAGAAAAAAGATAAGGGAAATATAATGCTATCACAATTACTGGGTTGGGTCAGAAGAATAATGTGGTGAAATGTAGACATATAATCTACTCTAAAACTAAAAATACTTATTTGATTATTGTTCTACCCACTCTTTTATATCTGATGAAATTTCTAGGTGAAATATGTCACCACATGAATTATTAGATGTTGACTTTTTAGTTAAAAAAGTAAATGGTATGATTATTTCATCTCAACTCTATAGTTCCCCTTTGATATATGTTTTTGGGAATATACTTCTTTCCAATATTTTGATTCTATATATAGTTTAATTTGAAGTTATTTTGCTAATGGATTGGATTTATTTATATATATACCAAATAAATTTCCATATAAGTAGAGTTTCATTTGATAATATGAATCAAACTATGATATTATATAGATGCAATGTTTAAGATGAAATTCAAATCGAAATTACTTCTATTGAATGGGTCATACTACATATTCATGAGGGATATTAATATCAAATGATATGGTAGAAACTCAACATTGAAGATATTAAAATTATTTTTGAATATACGATTTCATTTCATGGAAACATTCATAATATTCCCTCAAATAATGATGTTGACTTTTCAATTGAACTCACATGTTTTTATAAGCCAATTTTAATGAATCCTTATAGAATGGCCTTGGTTGTGTTGACATAATTGAAGAAGAAACTATAAAATAATGTTGAAAAGAGATTTATTCATCCATTTTCATCTCAATTGGGTGAATATATAAATTTTAATAATAAATATGGTTCAATAAATATTTGAATTGATTATTTAAAACTGAATAAGATTACTAGGATGAAAAATAATCCACTACCACTTATTGATTATTTATTTGTCAAATATTAGGATCTCAATAAATATTAAATATTGACCTTTGATCCTAAAATAATAAATTAAGGGGAAAGAGGGAGGAAATATCCAAGACATCCTTCTATAAGAGTATTTATGAATTTATAGTGAATTCATTTAGACTTACCAGTGTCACTGATATCATCATAGATCTAATAAATAATGTCTTTAGAGATTATATCAATAAATTTTTGGTAGAATTTATTGATTATTGTTATATATTAGATGAGAATGGAACTTCATGGTGAAGATTTGAGGATTTTTTTAAAGACCACAAGGAAGGAAAATATGTATGCTTTTTTTTAATATTTTTAAATTTTGGATGAAAAATTATAATTCTTATTTCTTGTGAGAAAAGGAAAGTGGATATTAGTATATCATTCAAATACAACATATATTAATCAATGGCCCAAATTAACCATCATTACTGAAATATACTATTTTCTCAATATTGTATGGAAACTACTGTTGAATTATGAAAAACTTCTCATTGATATAAAATCCAATAACAATGTTGACAGAGAGGCAATCCAAGTTCCTTTGGACTAGTGAATTAAAAAATATTTTCATTAAATTGAAGGGAAGGTTGGCTACTATACATATGATTACAGTACCATACAATGGTGAAGTGTTCTTGATTTTTAGAAATTAATTAAAGGAGGGATTGTGATGTGCCCTCATGTTCAATGACATGGTAACAACTTATGTGTCATTTCAAATGAAGGATCAGGAGAAAAAATTATAGACTAGTGATTTGGAATTGGTAGAAGTAACTGTTTATTTAAATATTTGAATGAATTATATACATGGTGAAAGTAGTAACATATATACATATAATAAAAAATTAAAATATATATTCACAAATAAGTAAATGAATATGATCAAAACAAAATGGATATAACTCATTAAATATTTTTACTACTCAATAATTTACCGCCCTTATATGGCGAACAAGGTGGCTAATACATTGAGTAGAAAGGACCAAGTTAGTTTTTTCTTGATGATGATTGAAAGGGATCCAATTTTTATGGATTTTATATGACTAATATTGATATAATAAGCAATGTATAATCATCTTATATTTTGAATATTAATGTTCAATCATCTAATCATGTGTATATTAATGAGATACATATATAATTTTTTGGAGTCAAAGAAGATGGTAAGGAATTTTCCTGATTTCAGTCATGATATTTTTGGAATAATTTTGTTCATGAATATAATATGTTTCTATTTAATATTTTAATTGAATATCATGTTATTAGATGAAGCTCGTATATTATCATTATCTAAGAATTCTAGTGATACAAATATGAATAAATATCATAATGATAATTTTTGATGATGTAAGAAGAGGAGAGATATTGTATAGTACATATCTTGATTCATTGTTTAATAATAAGTTAATTATTATTGGGAAAATTATAAGGGGATGTTATGAACATTAACCATATCTTTATGGAATTTTGAAAACATCACCATTGATTTAATTATGGGACACCCCATGTCATCTAAAGGATACAATTTTATTTTGGTTACTCTTGGTCTTCCAATGAAATTAATACATTTCATTGCTATAATTGAAGAATCCTGTCTTGATCCTCTCAGTAGGATATACATTAAAGAAGTTACAATATTTCATGGATTACCACTCCCAATAAAATATGATCATGACCGAAGGTTTACCTCATAATTCTATACATGTCTTATGTAAGATTCGAATACCGATTAGAGATTTAGAATGTAATATTATCATAAAAAATATGGCTAATTTATAGGACCTTTTTTCCTAATAATTTATTATGAGAGATTGTGTTGTTGATTTCAAAAGAGGTTGGGGTCAGTACATTAACCTAGTTAACTTTTCATACAATAATATAATTCAATCAATCATTATGATAACTCTGTATGAATTTCTCTATGAAAATATATTAAGAACACAAACATGATGGGGTGATGTTGGAAATGAAAGATATTGGGAGTAGAAAATGTTTATGAAATGGAAGAGATTGTTACATCTATTCAGTAACATATCTGGGTATAATAAATTAGGTGAAAGTGTTTATATGAAAGCAATTTTCAATATTTGGGGTTCAAATATGGAAATTATGTGTTACAATATATATATCAATGGAAAATGTTTTGAGATTTGGAATTATGGGAAAGATAATCACTAGATATATCAGTCCATCTGATATTATTAATCTTCTAAAGATGGTACCTTATACCTTGGAGCATCCTTCAAATATCTCTTGTAATCATTATGTGTTCCATGTATCTATTTTGATAATGTACATTCTAAATCCATCACATGAACTAAATTTTATGGACGTACCACTATAGTATGATATTTTTTTATTGGGAATAACTTGTGGAGATTTGTGATCAAATAGATGAATTTAGATAGAACAACACTATTCACATGGTCATTGTTTTTTGGAGAAGCCGTAAATATATTGAGGATACCTGGGATCTTGAGGATGTTATGAGGCATAGATATGCCCAGTGGTCTATATCATAGTGGATGAATGTTGATGGTGGAATACATATAATGAGGGAAGAATATAACACTATGTAATTTTAGATTATATTTATATTTAATAAATAAATACATTTTGTTGCATATAAATCATGAAAAAATAAATATATGTGAATAATTATTTAACACCATAAAATGAAAAACATTTTATTTTATCTAAGGGATTTTAAATTTTAGAAAATAATTTATAATTCAGTTATGAAATATTATCGATCCCAAAGAACTATTTTGAAATATTTTTTTATGAGAAATGTTTTCATTACATATTTCTTATTTAGAAAATAATTTATATTATTGAAAATATGATTTTGTTTTCAAATACCTAAAATGAATTCATCGATTATTAATATGTTATAAATGAAAAAAATATGATTGTAAAATGTGATGTTTTTATGAATAAATTATTTTATGCGTGAAAAGTATCTTTCTATTAATAAATTAATTTTATTACTATTTATTACCTATTTTAATGATATTTTTTTATAATTTATTCAATAAAATATTATAAAATTCTTTATTATGTATTTTACTAGGAATGGAATTGGATTAAATTTAGTTTTATTCTTAAAAATGTGACTTTTCTAAAAAAGGGTTTCGTTTCATTTTCAAACATTTTTTAAATGAATTTATACCACTTATAAAAATTTAATTTGATAAAATAGTTTAAATATTTTGGGTAATAATGTAAAAATATTCTATGTTGGTTAATTTTCTTTTGGGTCATCATGAATTGTAAACTTGGTAAAAAAAATTCTCTATAGTAAGGGTTAAAAGTTTTAATAGGGGGTTAAACATAATGATAAGGGATAAAATATTTCTAAAAATAGGATAAATGTTATTATTTATATGTATTTTAACCCAAGACATATTTTAAATTTTTTATTTAGGTTTCTATGGTTCCAATTTCACATTAATATGACTTTGTTATGTTTTAATGTTTTATACATTTATAAGAGTTCCACCCAGCTCATTTATAAAAGGAAACACCTAATTTCATTTATTCACACATTTTTAACCCGATAGTTTTGAAACCTTCCACCCATATATCTTATAAAATTCCCTCCCCATGTAACGAATCATCTAATATTCAACAAATCTTATCCGTTGAAGGATTAAGGTGTAAGTCAAAGAAGGATTATCCCAAAAGAGATAATTATATTTACTGATTCATTTCAAAATTAATTCTTCCACAACCTCATTAAAATATTCTATAGCATTATTATGATGGTTAAAACAATATAATTAGCATATTTAAATGTATTTATGTTAATGGTAAAACCATTTTTTCCTCATTTCTGTCTAATGATAAATAATAAAAACGTTTATGTGTATGTGTGGACTACCACCTCCATAATGTGATGTGATAAATTTTTCATGTCCACTAATCACTAGTAATACAATTGGATTTAAGGAATATATATTATATTATGATATTATTTTTTTATGTATATATTATTATTAACCATTCCACCTTTACATTTTATGAAAAATGAAAACATTATTTGTGTGTACATACAGACTACCCTCTGCATGAAGTGATAGAATTAATATTTAATCACTAGCTTATCTTAAGGGTTATGAAATATTATATAATTAATAAAAATGATAGTTATAACTTGACTAATATTCTAGGGATTATGAATCCATTTCCAAGGTGCAAAGACCGAACTTATCTAACCCAAAACATGCTTTTGAAACATAACAGTTAATATCAGAATGTTGATTTTAATAATAAATTTTTTATTAATGAGTATTTAAAAAATTTAATTGAGTGATATATTTTAAGATAGTTATTAATATTTTTATCGTATAAATCTATAATAAATTTAAATTTATTATAAAATATGTTAAGACAAAATATGTAGAATTCTGGATGTAAGGTAAGGGTTTATGTTACAATATAATTTTTAATAAAAACCATTTAAGCTTTAATATTATCTATTTTAATTATAAAATTCATTTATTCAGAAAAATCATATATTTTATTCCCCACCGATTTTAGGGTTTTAATTCTCTCATTTCATTATAATCTCTTTAGTAGTTAAAAAATTGACAATGTGTTTTTTAAGAAAATCGAATCTTATTTCTTTCTTCATCAACAAACTTTTTCTTCAACAACCATGTTCATTATTTTGCTTCCCAAAAGTGATGTTCAATATAATCCAATTTTTATTTAATTTCATTTTCAACAATTTATAAATTTATTTTAAAATTACTAAAATTGAATTGTAATAACGTTTCATAATAGGTTATTTAATAATTTTTTATATTAATTGTGAAAGTAATATATTTTTCAATGCTTACTAAACAATTGGATTTTCCTGATGTTATGGCAATTATTTACTTATGATATTCCATAAAAACTTTCCATATTTATTTTCAAATAAAATTATTTTTAAAATAATCTGGAAATTTTTATTTAAAATGTCATCAAAATATATTCTATTTTTCTCATGATTTCAAATAAATATTTGAATGTTATTTGTTTCGAATTTTTTATAATTATTACCATACTTTTATTTTTCTTAAAATTAATTGGGGATATGATCTAATTATGCCAACCATGTCATTTCTTTGGATTATATATGATTATGTGATGATGAAATATTTATGTAACACAATTCTTCTCTCTGGGGTTTTTTGTTTTGAAATAATGATTTATTATTATATTGTATCACACATATGTATAATATTTGTTATGTAATGAGTGGAACATAAATTATATATATCTCTAAGGAATTATATAATTATAGATTCCCGAAAATATATTATAAATGAATTTGGGAAGGTAATCCATTCCAATAAAGAAAAAAGTTTGGGGAGTGAAGCAAATCCATTATGGGACTTTGTCCACTATGTGCTTATGGTCTTTTCAATGTTCCTTCACTAAGGAATGATTTTATATTCTCATGATTATGCTATTATTCTTATTAAATTTTCTTATTAGTCAGATATTATAGCATGGATCTTGATTTATGAATTATTATTTCACACTATTACGACTCATTTTATTTAAAATTCTACGCAATTTATCCACGATTCGTGATTTTTGATACATGAATAATTATGTGTAAACATTGTAAGTTAGAATCACATTCTCATACCCTTGTGAATATCAATATAATGGTCATGATCATTGATTTTTTTCTCTCATGTTTTACTTTACTGAAAATAAATGATTTTATTTTCATATGTTTCTATTGTCATCATGTTGTGGAGAAAGGTATTAAGTAATAAAGTATTAGAAGGGTAATATAACAAATTAAATTTAAGAAATATATTGAATATATTTCATAAAATAAATTGATTATGTATGTAGTATATCAATACACTAAACATATACATTTTTTGGAAATATTTTTTTACAAAACGTGTTGAATATTTATCTAAAATAATGGAATATTAATGTATTTAATACTTGTTTCACCTAAATATAAGGATACCTCCATCAATATCTTAATGTTTGTGGAATAATGTTCACATCATATAGATGTAGCACACCCACTGACTCCACCCAACACTCCTTACAAGTTTTCTCAAGGAAATGGAATACTCTCAACTTTTATGAAACATTGTAGGGGGGAACTATCTCAAAAAATGATGACTATGCTTCTTAGATAAGAATATAAGTGTTTATTTAAGATGAGAAAGAAAATACCTCTACGGAAGATTCCTCTAGTGTATCTCCATGCTCCATTTTATTTGTTTTCTATTTTTACCTTCCATGACAATCCGATTCTCAGTGGCAATGATCTAATTGAAATAAAATATATATGGATATGGACCCAGCACCAACAACTCAGAAAGTAGGAATGTTCCCACTTTACACCAAGGAGAAACACCTAAGGATAATTAATATACCTTTATCATGGAATCATTTCGTGTTTAATAATCCCAATGGTATCCCTTCATGGATATCAATCCTTCCTCCTCTTCTCTAGTCAAATGAAATTCACAATGAAATTGTATTTCCATAAAGAAACATTTAGAGATTGAAATTGAAGTGGCTAATGTGGAAGTCTATCAGGTAGAGTAAGTTGGGGATTGAGATTGTCAGGATATCGTCTCTTTCCGCCAGAGAGATTATGTTGAAATCGTCTATAACATATTCCATATCTCTATTTTTATTATATAAAAATGAAATTAACTCTCATTGATATCTTGTATAATATGAACCCATGATTAATATCATCTTGAACTGATAAATTTTTATTTTGGTAATATTGGGAATGATCTTTCCTTTTCTATACATAATAATTTGTTGATAATAAAATAGAAAATAAAATTACTTTATTAGGATCCAACATAATACAATTTTTCAAAATTTAGTATCTAATACTGAATTCATAATTATCATCAATGTCACCCATTGAATTCATTACTGGGAGGCCGTAATTCTAAGTGTATATATCCACTCCATAACAATTTACCTAATGCCTAATGAACTAATTCAAGGGTCGATAAGGGTTGAAACATATGAATTCTTCCCATTTGATTCATGAAAAGAATGTTATGTTGATTATTGATATTATAAAAGAGATTGAAAGAATCCTCAAGATAAAGGAAATGAGTTTGTAAACACACGAAATTACTCAATACTCAACATTGAGGATAATTGGGAATACTTGAAGTGCAAATTTTTCCCACATATCAACCATTAAGAGTATAAACCCATAGACACAAGGAACCATTTAATTGTTCTTAATAATAAAGAGTTTGGTCGGATAACATCAAATTCATATGGGGGATATTTACCATTTAGGCTGGAAATTACCATTATCACCACATATCAAAAAGTCATCTGATGCCCATTAACTGTTGTCCCTATAATGTATGTCAAATATTATGGTTTACATAATGGCTATCAATAAAGTACTGATTCATTATTGTGTAATTCAGAACAATCTTGTAAAGACCACATTGTATAAGATATATGACCTCCATCTATTGGATCTCCGTAGAACCGAACAGACATGGGCATGATTCTGAAGACTCAGTCCCAACATTGGAATATAAAACTCCCTTATAGATTCTAATGCTAGAGGATCTATATTCACACATTATACCTAAAATTTAAAATGTAGTGGAATTAGATTAAGCCTCTCTTACCATTGATGAAATATTTTCCACCATCATCAATGAGTTGATATAGATCGACCATAGTATGAAGTAAAATACAAGGATAACATTGGTTACTTTCTTTAATCCTCCCAAAGAGAAACTATAGCATGTTTCTTTCCTGATGAAGTACCATGTTGTATTTTCGTAGAAATACAAAAAAAAATTTATTGCTCAAAACCTATGTGAATTTCCATTCTTAAGGCCTTCCAATTGAACACCATTGATTCATAAAGATTCCTATGAAGATGAATCACTCCCATAGTTATGAGGTTGAGGGTAAATTTGATTTGATTATTAAATTTAACTTAATCATGTAATTTCAGATCATCATGTTATTGGATATCATCATCCCTGTTATTAATACATGTAGAAAAATCGCATTTTTCATTGACTTTTGGGACCCTAATAACTATTTATCAATGGTTGAGTTTCCTATTCTATCCATAGGGATGATTATTGATGAAAAAATATACTTTCAGGTTCATTCAATTAGGGATATGTACTATATAAATAATAAAATATTGAAGGACCTTAAGGATGAGGATATAATTTTGTTCAAGTCACCCCAAAAAAACCTATTTGTAACCAGATATTATTTTCATCTAGAAGAGTTATAGAGAAACCAATAAATGGTACATGTATCATATCATTAATCCCATATTTGGAACTATGGTTGTGTTCTATGAGGATGTATTTTTTGTTAAATCCCACCAATTCCAGGACCAACTCAAATACCCTCAGAAAGTGATTGGCATACCATGATCCCACAACAAAAATATAATTCCATTTATGTTTCAAATTTAAGGTTACCTTTTATAAAATACATTGATTTATTTTCTGATATAGATTCTTGGAGGTCAACCCATAAAAGATAAAGAGAATTATTTAAATTCCCCTTCATATAATATATGAGATATTTGAGGCTTTTAAATCTATATAGCTAATATAAGACATTTTATAACCAACATAGAGGGAAAATTTACATCCTTATCCTAGATGATAATGAAAGCAATCAACTATTAGGGGGAAACACTATTATATTATTGTTCATAACATCAAGAAGTATTAGCATCATCCTTTAGTTGTGATTCTATATGTCTAGGGAAAATATTTTATTTTCTATGAGACCTCTCTAGAATAGAACATCAGTATTTTTCTTGCCTTGGATAACTTCAACTATAATAATAATTTTCTATAAAATGTTTTTTAAAATATTATTTATAGTGATATCATATATTCTCCCATCGATAAGAACTTATTTCCTTCGTCTTTGTGGTTTAGATGATGTGGAATTATTTGTATCATCCTGAGGTCCATAAAATCTACCACATCAAATTGATAAATTATATCCACATCCATCCAATGTTGATTAGTTTGTTGGCCTTATGGGTATTATTCCTTTAGTAGTTCAACATATGTTTTATCCCCTATAAGTACAATGATGGGTAAACATGAATATATTTACATACCACACACTAAACCCCATAGGGAGTTTCCATGGACTTCAACTTCCCAAATAAAGAAATTATCATTGTAAATGAAGCAAGGATATAATGGGAGAAAAAATTGATGGCACATCTCAAACCCTGAATAGAAGAAGGATAAAAATACCAAAGGTACATATCATTATCATTGGAGTTGTCCTCACCAATCCATGAAGGGACCTTACACCATACTCATATCTATTTTTATTTTTCTTCACCAATATTGAGGCTAAATATACTCCCATAAATAGTGGAATTGAGCTAACCCCTCAAAATATAGGTTCCCCAAATTCTTGTGAGAGGGGAATCTAAGATGGTAATCAATAAAATAAATGGCGACACGACTATGAAGAAACATGATACTTTCCACTTTTTCACTAATACCCACGTGTTAATGACTTAGTTTCCGTAATAGATAATGTTGTATCTTATCCCACGATCCCATAATGTTCATGAAGACACTATACAAAACCAATTTATATCCCTTACTAATAAAAAGTAATATTAAATTAATACTGACATATAATATATAAATGTGACAATCTCCCTTTTTAATGATGTAGAAACCCATGAGGTGAACCAACTCACTGTTATTGATTCATATGAAAGGCTCCTAAAATCCATTGTGGGTAAAGGAAACTATGACTAGATAACAATTGTCATTGAATAACACTAATATAGAATATTCCCATTATGTTTAGTAAAGTAGGAAAAATATACCGGTGCACATAAAACACTGTTGGGTCCTAAAATTTCTACATATAAGAAGATGATAATTCCATTAATTATTAAAAGGGTCAAAATAAACCTAGAATAAGAATTAGAAGAAAATATTCAAGGGGAGTGAATCCATAAAGGATGGGTTCATCTCCTGAAGGGAAAATTGATTTGTGGACTATTTCTCTCTATATAATTCCCACACTTCGTAAATAACCACAACAATTAAACTCATTTGTGGGGTTAAAAGTTGATTTTCACCCCCTATGAACGACCATCTACGTGAACAAAATATTTTACAGGATAAGGCTGCACCAATGGAATCCATGAATTAATCAACAATCATTTCCATGGATGAATGGTTATTTTTTCCCCTACAAACAACCATCCATAGGAAAAAAATTCATGGGATTAGTCAGCGGTGTTTGTTCCCATTAATAAATCCAAAATCATTTGAGGGAATTGAAGGTTATTTTCTCCCCCATGAACAACCTTCCCCTCAAAATAATATTTCATGGGATTGGGTTGTATCCCTAGTTCCTACTAATTGACAAAAGGCATTTTTGGGTATGGATGGTGATATTAATCCCAAAAAATGACCACTCCTCATAGAATGAGTCGTTCATGTTCTGTGACATCCTAATTGGGATCCTGTAGAAGAATCCATGTGGCCCAAAGTGGATGACCGACCATGGAAGTATCTAGTACCTATATAAAAGAACCTCAAGGGGGATCAAGGGAGAGGATATAAAAATGGATATCACTGGAGGAAAGCTTAGGAAAGAGATAAAACACATATATTTATATTCTTTATTGGTAAGAATCTGCCACTTAGTATTGGGGAGGAATTAATACATTGGCTTGTCATCCATGAAAATAAACCCCCTTTGTAGACATCATTCCATGCGATATAAATGGATGTCACCATTACAGCCCACCACCCCACATAGAAAAATGCTATGCGAGAAGAACCCTACCCCACGTAACAAAACACTTCATGGTAGAAACCAAGCTGTATGTAGAAAAATTCTATGTGAGAGGTACTCAAGCCCACATAGCAACATTCTAAGTGGGAGGAACACGAATACACATTACAACACCCTACATAGGTAGAACCTGGCCCCACGTAGAAGCATTCTACATGGGAAGACCCCAATCCTACATAACACCATGGTACATGGACGATACTCTCACGAGTGTAGAAACATGCAATTTCGGGGGAACCCCATTCTTCATAAGAACATGCTATCCAGATTACTGAATCCAAGGGAATTCCATTCTCCATATCCCATTACTACCTTCCATCTAATTAGTTGGCCCCATATTCTCCCCTCCTAAAACCAATCTACCAACATCAGGCTAAAGACTATTCCTAGGATAGCTAACATGTATGATAATATTATTTGGCACATTAGTGTATCCTTTTGAGTCTAATTACCCATGGTAGGAAGAGTCACATGTATAACCTCCTCATCAAGGGGGACCATTAGAGAATTTTAATGTTTACATTCCCATGGTAACAAGGGTTCTGACCTTTGAGGTGTTCACATGAAAATCCCTATTATAGTGACTGAGGGGAACCCCTAGCATTTCTATTTGATGAAGGTCAGTACTGACCACTCCAATCTTCATTGAGGACCACTAGGGAATCCCTCTTGGAGTAAGCCCCTACCCTTTATTGCGGGAGGAAACACACTTTTTTCATTTTTAGTTGTTTGAGATGGATCTATATGGGTAACAAGATGTGACTATCTTTTCTACCAAAATAAAAGATAACACACACACATTCAAATCCATATCTCCATCCCATTGGGATCCAACACCCATTCACTAGTATGGAAAATGGGATTGTGTGATAATCATATCTAAAAATTCCTATTGATTCATACACTAATCATGTCTAATGTCATCTTATATGTTAGTAGAGATAACGAAATACATAAGATCCCATTCCTTTTAGATATTTCCTATAGAATAAGAACACACCATATTCACTCAATTGGGCCTCCTATATGGTATAATCCACGAATCCATACCATATATGGTTAATGGACCATATTAATAATGATTAAAAACATTTGGGAACCCTCAAATGTGTAAGCCCCTTCCATGTTCCCTCAATTCGGCATCCTCCATTAGTGTAATCCCAAACCTTACCGAACTACATTGGATTTAATTTCTAAATAACTGGGATAAATAAGAAGCATCCCTAAAGTCCAAACCCAACACCAAAATTCACCATTATATTCTTCAGGACACATTCACAATAGGGTCATATCCCCCAAAGAGACCACATCTCATGTATGTCCCTTGAGTCAGGTAGACATAAGTCCGACACTATTCTTGACCATGCACCTTTCTCCTGGATGTCTATGTCACATGATGTTAAACTACATGGTTTTATCCACATCACACAACTTTAAAATGTGATGTGTCCTATTAGGTGGTACTAAACTAAATAGGTTCTAATTCATCTCATAAGGATACATTGGAATCCCGTCTTATGGGATCAATCCTTCCATAGAAACAGCATACATCTCCATAGATGATAATAAAATCCATAACACCACACATTGTGGTTTAAATCCAACATCGTCCAAATGAGGGACCTAATAATCTATGATTCCTATATGAAAAGTGTGCCATTGATGGAGAACCTTATATACATTGATATCTCTTCATCGATGGATAACCTCTGATATATAATTATGATTCCAAACCAATGCATGAAAATAATTTCTCATTAACTTAGGGTGACCCATATTATACATACATGTGAGTGAATAAATGAATAACGAGAAAATCTTAAATTTATAAGAGAGTCTTGTAATAGGAAATTGTACATCCCAAAAGGGTTTGATGAGACAAAATTCCAATTTTCTTGATTAATGTTACTTCTTAAGTTCCATTAACTAAGTTACCCAGTATATGCATTCTATTTGAATTTAGGTCCATGATTCATGGATAAGAGAGACATTAAGCATTATGGATCCTAGAACAAACCTATTGGTGTTTATTTTATGATTATGGTCCCAACATGAGTGATTTTATATAGTTCAAACCCATTCAACCAACCACTAGGTCATGACGAATATATCCTAAGAAACAAAATGGTGAATAAGAAGTGAATCTTTAACCAAGGGGGCGGTGTTACCCCATGCTATTCCTCATTTACATCCAAAATGGAAGAGGGAAAAAACAAGACCGTCAATCATTCATGTGGTCCCAAGAATATACATTTAATTGATTTAGTTGTCTTTATTTGTTCCAAATATTATAGGAACTATTCCCTAGAACTCTCTTCAGTACAATGGAATCTCACCGGTTCTTGCAGACACTCGCAACAGCCACTACACAAGTTGGGTCCTCAACAAAATGGTGACTCCATAACCCAAACAACATCTTAAAACTGGTTTTGGAATGAAATGGTTTAGGAGTACCAGTAGAATGGTAGTCTCCATACCCTAGAGGTAGTTATATATGCCCCCTAGTTGATGAATCCTCACCAGACGTTCGCTTTACGATGATCAGTATTTTAAAACCTAATAACCAAAATAGATAACCTAAATCATTTCTAGTGCCATCCCTTATAAAGTGATAGAGAAATCCACCATTAACAAAGGAAAGATGATGCAGTGGTCACCCGTTACTTCATCCCATCAGCACAAGGTTCTCACTCTTTGTCCCTTACCAGAAATAATCGTTGTCAACTCCGTGTGACCCAGTATACTCACCATATAGAGGATACAACCCTGTGAACCCCAACTAATGAAATGTAGAACCAGGTCCCTAATGATGCTTGAAAAGGGATAAAATTAGATATTTCAGAACATAACATCATATTTATTCATACTAAATAATTCATCCATTTAAATATGGTGACAACCTATGATCAGTCGTATATTCTTTATCACTCTAATGATGTCTATCAGTAAAATAAGTTAAAATATTTTAAATATACACAAATTTAAGCTCATCCACATCATGAACTCCATGAAAATATTTTGGGAAATTTTGGGCAGATGTACAATATGACTCACTCATATCAATCCCATCATGTAAATATAGAGAAAACTAATAAGAAGATTCAAATCCATTCTCACATGTATCAGGCCCTATAGGAAAATACAACTGCAACCCACATGAAAGAAACAAATTCATACAAGTGAACATTAATCACGTCAGAAAAATATTGTAGAATACCAGAAGAAAATGTATATTCTAGCTCAATATTTTGAATCCCATTTAGAAAATATATCAAAAAATTATATGAAAATTCCATCAAATGAATTTCAATCCAATCAATCAAATACAATGGGAAAATTGAAAATCCCTACTCATTCATATAAATCCCCACATGAAAATATGTTTGAAATTAGTCTAATAATATATTATATACTAGTTGTAAATGATAGAAAACTCATATCTGTACCCCCACATAATAGGACGATCAGTACTTACTGGATGGGAATGGAGGACCAGAGCAAACACTTATTCTTACCCCGACAATAGAATTGAAAAACATTCTTGTCCCTACCAAGGAAATCTCTCAACATGTCTTATAAATGATTTTGGTTTGGAAATCATTATTTGACCAAATCATACATACATTCTGAGATATAATCATGTCCACATAAATATCTAGGATTCAATCCCACAAACACACCTCCTCATGTGGGGTCAACCATCAACACAATTGAGTGATCACTAAGGAGTAGACATGCATACTTGCAACCATCCAAGAGGTCTGTTGGAAAAAATCCATGATTAAGGGAAAACATGATTAGACACAAATACTTTTTACCACTCTACTTTGATGGTCCCTCCAGGGAAGGCATATACTGCTTCCATAACACCAGATGATTATCAGTATATACTGATATCACTATAAGATCCACTCAAATAGGCACCCGTATATGAATGTCTCCATAAACATCATGAATCACACTTATCCCGTAGGAGTGTTCCTAAAAATAAATGGTGAAAAAGAAAATAGTAAAATCAAGAGTAGACTCATAACCATGATTTGATGGAAGATAGATTTATTAAGGCCATCAAACATATTATCAATTATTAATCAAGATCCTGAATATCCATTACCAATTTAAAAAAGTGATGGTAGTAGTTGAGGAGATCCTCACTGCATCATTATTAACAACATCTCTGGATATCCTATAATGTGTATTGATCAGGAAGGATTAATTTGTGTAAATAAACTAACTGATCATGAGATCCTATATCTTGATGAGTGTCACGATAGACCTCATCATAGCTTGAATATAAAATAGTAAAGTAATTGTCCCCTTTATTTCATTGAGCATCAAGTTACTCCCCATGGTATATGATTCAAAAATTTCCCGACAATCTAACATCAAGATATGATGGTATTACTCTCCTTCCTATAATCCTTTATGAAGGTCCTACCCATTGTGAGGTATCATTTTAGTAAGAATGTCCTCGCCATTCCATGTCAAATAAGAGAAAGGCCTCATATTTTTAGGGACATGGAATGATGGGTCTAGAAATGCTAGATACCTTTTCAATGTAAAGAAACATTATTTCTCAAATAGATCATGGAACAAGGAAATGAACTTCTTCTAAGCCACCCCCAAAAAATTCCCATGTCAACGAGACTCCAACTAGACTAGATGGTTGTGATGAAATAGCAATGAAGCTCAAATGCTGGGAAAATAAAGTAGAGGATTAATCAAAGAAAGAACAAAAGGAAATGTTGCTCATGAGAAGAAAATTTCCTATATATGACATACCTATTATGTTTTTTCACTCATATACTTTTCATTTAGAAATTATATATTCACTATCATGGGAGTTAATAGACAATATTCATTTGAATGTCTAGACAACAGTCCACCACCAGAAAGATATAATCTATCCATAAGTTGTTTATGCAGACCATGTCAAAATATTGTGATATCTTCATCATAAAATGGACTTGTAAGACCTTTCGTCTGTGTAGAGACCACTTTCATAGAAGAAGAAGAGTGATTTTCAAGCCTCCATATGTTATGTACTATAGTTGATGACTCCACACTTGGTGTTCATATCCGAGGATGGGGGAACATAGATCTTTTCATTTTGACACATTCCTTATTAAATAAAACCCAATGGAAATTATATCATATAATTTCATTATTCAAAGTAATCTAGTATGATAAAACCATGCTCGGGAAATATGGCACACTCAACAAGAATAACCTTAATATGTCTTGAAAGAATCAGGCCCGATAAGATAAAGCCATAAAAAATCTCCCAAATCATGAAACTGTGAACATTCAACACTCTTCCATCACAATGGAATCAAATCATCAAGCACTGTTAATTTCAGCAAAATAAAGCAACTCATGTGTAGAATCATGATTGTATCTGGATCATGATTGAAGAATGAAAAAAGAGATAAAGAGGGACGTGATAGTGGATGAATCCACCTAAATAAGAGATTAGCCCAAGCACACATGGATGGGAGAATTTTTAACCAAAAATTACCAAATGACAGAAAAACATAGACCACGGAAGAATAAGAAAAGAAAGATGGAAACTCTATCCTAATGGGATGGGTAAATTTTTACCTTAACCACCCGTCAATGGAAATCAGTCTTTTACCATTTAGAGAGTATGACAAGAATATAGGTCTCTCGGTTCTTCCCGTCTCGAGACCCATTTTCCCTAGAGAGGTGGAGTATAAATAGGATATATAGAGTTTTTTATTAGCTCTTCACTAAGAATCCTAATGAGGATCTTGGAAATGAATGGAGAAGTCCAAAAATGGGTAAAAGAAACCCTCCAATAATTTTTCATCCAGTATGGTGCCCAAAATAAATTATGTATGGGTGAATGTTGTGGATATAAACCCTACAAATAGAACTAAAAATAATGAAAAGTCATAAGACCAAGGAGAGGATGGTTCCATCTGTAATATGGTGCACATTTAGAGTGAATGTATTAGTACATAGAAAAATAGAATCAACCAGAATTTCGGGTCTCCCTTGATCAATATTGCAGTACCTCCATAGAAAATATCTACAAAAGAGAATATTTAAATAAAGGTTATATAAAACCCATATCCTAGAATTAATGGGAAAGATATTACTACACAAGAAGAAATATTCTCTTGGTAGGAGAAAGAAATGAATGAGTTGAGGTGACTCAATATTGACATGCTACGAGGTATCATTCCTATCGAATATACTCTCAGGGACAAGCCTCAATGTACATTACATTAAAGAGTACGTCAAAAAACAAAGATTCAACCTAGGGATTAATGTATGAACCGAACATCTACCCAAATCCGATCTTGGACCATCAATTTAGCTGGACCAGATCATGGCCGACTATTAAGATTTCACTCCATTATAGAGACAACTACAATGGTTTCATGATAAACCTATACACATGTCCCTTACTGAATATCATCCATTGGTAATGTCCAAACCATCATGTTAGATACTACACATTTCTACAATAGGCCAAACTCATGTTAAAAAGAACACTAATCAAGTGATTTTCGACACCATCTAGTCCTGGACAGATTTATTTTAAGCTGGGTAGGAGTGGAATGTACCGATATAGCCAGAATGAAATCCTTACCCCAACAGGGTGAGAGACACCCCTCCACCTCCAGAATTTGGGTTTCCTACATTTCTGATATTCAATGTCTCAAGATACCCAAATAACATATGATGCACTATGTGTCAAATTATGATCCCATGAAGGAAACTCTAGAGAAACAAAAAGTAGTGAAACTCATATGATTCATGAAAACACTGTAAGGACCAATATTTGTATGGTACACAAATTTTCCAACTTGATTGATAACTAGATATGATTATTTTCATTTGTAGTTCCTTTTTTAGTTCCACTCATTTCTCCAAAAGGCAACAATTAGTAACCTCCCAAATTGATAACATTAAGAAAATGAGGGGGTTTTAGATATAATTTCTAGATGTAAGGGGTTGGAAAACTCCATGAACTAACCACTTCCCCATGAGGATATTATCACTCTATACATTGATAACTGTCATGATGATCTATGAAGACTGATTATCATTGTGAAATATTAATGTTGTTTTTTGGATTTCTCTATCCTTTCCCAATGAATGGAAGACTCCATTCAAAAAACAATGCTTACGTCTTAGATAATTCAACCAGTCTGTGGGAAAATAACAAAAAAGGTCTAGGTGGTATAAATCACAATTAAACCATCCTCCACACCAACTCCAGCTCTAAAACGTTCCTTGTATCATGTACCACCCACCTGGGCACCTAAAAAACCCCACCTTGCCAATATATGTAGAAGGGACCCATCTGGAATCAACATTGAGGATCAATAAAATAATGTTTAATCATTCCGAGATGATAAAGTCCATGTAAATATAATAGCCTCTATAAAAAATGATCAAATCTACCTTACAGGACCAAAGAGGCCTAACCAAGTATGTCTCAATGACTATCTAGATTATTTCCCCTTTCACCAGATTATAAGACCCACATTTCCAAAATCCTTTGTCTTTAATGTTTTCTGGCAGAAAATGGTAGATTATGGGATGTTAATGTTGTGAAGGCTACCAAAAAAATTGGAATATGTTTCCACTCTTACCCTTGATGAATGAGGTGACTGGATATATGTTTTTATCATAAGGTCACTGATGATTATTGGTTGGATGAATCTATATACAATCAATTGAGCTAATGATTTCAAATATTATCTTCATCATTCTTAGCCATGGAAGTTATTATTATTGTAAAAATCATTATAGTAGAAGATAGCAGCATTTTCCCCTATGATGGTTTATAAAATATATGTGAGATTCATTAGAAAATGATGTCATATAATTTAAAGTGAAAATTTAAAATGATATTCCACTTTTCATTCCCAGCGCCAGCCTACAAAGTGTTGTCCTGAAAACCACAAATTCATGGGTGAATGGATCGTAAAGCATTTTCTGATGAATTTTTAGTACATCAAAGAATCCATCCAAAAAACATCTGGCCAGATAAGGAGAGATCTAGAATTTTTATTCTTGGATGAAAAAGTCCAGTTCCTTGAAAAACCTTCCACAAATAAAATACTATGCATTTGCAGTAGGCAATCAAAGAGTTTACAGAGAGATCAGTCCATCGAGAAATATGATAAAATAAAAATGATTTGTGCCACCTATTCATGGGTGTGGTCTATTCTTGCCGGTCCACCTGCATACAAAAATAAAGATTAAAAAAGTAATTTTATCTATATCAAAACATCATCCTCATTATCCTAATCGAAACCAATTATGAAGGGAATATCTTTTGGGTCTTGAAATTTGTTAATATAAGTTGAATAAAATTCCATTATTTTGGAAAGGGGTAGAAATAAAACCATAAAAACACTGTGAATAAATTTTACAATAGAGTGAATTTGTGAAGGATGTGTTAGAATAACTGACGTGATATTATTTAATAGTATTATAATGGGATATTTAGGGATAAAACTATCAATTGATGTACTTTCACAGTTAATTAAGTAACCGCACATATAAATATTTTATCCATATTTAAAGGGTCATGTCCTTGCCAATTAAGACTCAATCAATTTCCGGTACGTTCCATCAATATTGCTATAGAATTGAAAAGAGGAAGAGGACATAAATCCTTTTATGTGGGAGAAAATAAATGAGATTTCAATCTAGAAGATCCCATAGATCAGGGTATGTTTATCATATTTTGAATTCTATTTATCTATGAGATAAGCATAGATATTAATGATAATAAAATAAATGAAATTAATTTACATGTGGTATCAAAGGGAGGGTTACGAAATCTATTTATTTATTTGTATAAATTTATTATGTGTTGCGTTAAAATAAGAATCGAAAATCAGTATTACTTTTTGCAAGAAATATCTTGCATTAAATATGAATTATTTTCTTATTATTTTAAAAGGTCATTAATATTAATAATAATAGTGTGTGGTGGAATTTTTTGAAACCCTAATATGGTGTGTAATTTATTAATTTTATTATTATTATTATTATTATTATTAAATGAGAATATTCTACCTCTCTCTTGAATCATGGGGTGTTTTGTAGTGTTGTTTCATTATTTGATAATCATTTTGAAATTATTACTATTATTTTTAAATTATGAATCCGATGTTCATTTGTCTTTCTCTTACGAAATATTAAGTGCCTATTTTTTGGGAATCTCAATTTGCTACATCTTCTCCGTGATTTTAGATATTGAAATTTCCCTTTTATTTATTTATTATTCTTGATAATATAATGAATTTTATATTTAAAATTTATTTAGTGATTAAAAAAATTGATAAGGTTTCCCACCTTTACGAAATGGTTTTAATGGTGACATGTTAGCATAATTTTATCACCTTTTTCATTGGTTTTCAAACCATAAAAAATTGTTATAAAAAATGATTTGTCATTTTGAAATAATTATTGGCGTTTTAAATTTGATGCCAAAAACAAATTAAATAAATAGTTAACAAAATTTTGGATTTATTTTTATTAAAACTTATTTGTATTTATAACTATGTTATGATTATGATATTTTTATTTGAAACATTATTGCATGAGATTTGTTAATCTACAAAGTGGTCAAATCATAAAGTTAAAATTGTTTCATGAAATTATGTTAAAATGATATATATATTGATTTCTCATAAATTTGATACTATTATGATATCTTATGATTAATTAAAATTAATAATTATAAAGTATTTATTAATTTCCCAAAGGCAATTTTCATATTCTTTTAATTTATGAATATAATTTTTGGTAATATATATTTTGCATTATGATATTTAGTTATATATCCACAGATAATAAATAAATATAATTGATGCATATATTATTTCCAAATAAAGTTATTTTAATTAGTATCAATTGTGTTTTTGTATTAGTGTATTACCCAAAGGAGAACAATAATACACATTTATATTAAATATTTTGTCTAAATCAATGTGTTATTATTATTTCAAAGCATTAATTTTACACATGTATTTATTCAAGTTAGCATTTCATCATCATTGAACTCATAGACATCATATATTCTGATCTTAAATGGATTCAATTTCTCGGATTGGAGTGGGAAAATCCAATTTCACCTTGGTGTATTGGATCTTGATTTTGCAATCTGAGTAGAGAAACCCGCTACTACAACGGATGACAGTAGAGATGATGATAAAGTATATTATGCATCATGGGAATGATCTAACATATTATGTTTGATGTTCATGTGAATGAGAAAATAAAGAGACATCAAGCCAGGTCTCCTTAAAATAGAAAGCGCTAAAGAATTTATGAAATATGTGGGAGAACGATCGCAAACTACTGAATAATCTATTGCTGGGACATTAATGAGTACATTAACCACCATGATGATTGATTTTTCTTGTTCCATTCAAGATAATTTCATTGAAATGACTAAAATTGTAGTAAGACTTAAGTCTTTTGGAGTGGAATTCGATGAAATTTCCCTTGTATAGTTTGTCCTAAACTCATTAACATCTGAGTACGGACCATTCCAAATGAACTAAAACACCAAGAAAGATAAATGGAATGGGAATGAATTTCATATTTTGTTAGTTCATGAGGAAGCACATTTAAAGATTTAAGGAATCCACTCTACCCATTTGGTGCATCGTCAAGGGGGAAAGAAGCATGGAATAACGAATCATGGAAAATGAAAGAGACCATTGAAGGATAATGAGTTTTTAGAAAGATCCTGATAAACAAAAAAATAATAAATTCCATTTCTTTGGGAAAGTGGTACATTTCCAAAAGTATTTTTTGAAACAGAAGGCTTGGTTTGAAAATAAAGGTATGAAAAATGATTATACATATTATGAATCAAACTTATCTAAAGTTCCACATAATATATGGTGGATTGATTCTAGTTGTATGACTCCTGTTTTGAATACAATGTTGGTATTCCTTTCAATCCAAATCAAAAGACCAACTGAAATGTTTATCTTAATGGGTAAGAGAGTGAAGGTTCCAGTTGAAGCTTACGATTCTTATCATTTAATCCTTGATAGTGGATATAGTCTGAAATTATGTGAAACCTGTAATGTACCTAGTAAATCTAGGAATTTTGATTCTTTGTCAAAAATTGATGTTTTTGGATATTTTATTAATTTTGGGAATGGATATTTTAGTTTTTTTAAATATACACACATGATTGGATATGTTTTATTGTATGATGGTTTATATAAACTAAATCTTTATAATATTTAGGCTGAAACACTTATGACCTTGAATCAAGATTATGGTACAAAACATAGTTTAGTAAATTGAATTTCTTCTTATTTATGGCATAAATTTTTAGTTCAGATTTCCAAAGAATGAATGGAGAGATTGATTAGGTTTGAAATTTTTCCAAAATTAGATTTTACTGAGCTAAACATTTTTGTGGATTTTATTAAAGGAAAACAAACCAAAAACACAAAGAAAGGTTCCAAAATAAGTACACAACTCCATGATATCACAAATACAAATATATGTGGACCTTTTGATATCAATTTGTTCGGTATGGAAAAATACATTATCACCTTTATTGGTAATTTTTCACGTTATGGATATGTCTATTTATTACATGAGAAATATCAAACAATAAATTCATTGGAAATTTATGTAAAAAAAGTTTATAGTCAATTAGAAAAAAAGGTGAAGTTCATATGTTTTAATAGAGGTGGTGAATATTATGTAAAATTTGAGGAATGTGGACAAAACCCTAGTCCATATGCATAGTTTCTAGAAAGTCATGGAATATGTGCACACTACACTTTTCATGGAACACCATAACAAAATGGTGTAGTGGAAAGGCATAATAAAACATTAATGGACATCGTTAGGAGTATGTTAAGTAATTGTTCTTTACCTTTATCTTTGGGTATGTATGATTTAAAAAATGCCATGAATTTACTAAATTGGGTTCCTAATAATGCAGTTCCAAAGACTCCTTTTGAACATTTTACAGGTAGGAAACCTAGTTTAAGACACTTTCATGAATGGGGTTGTCAGGAAGAAATAAAATCATATAATCCAAAATTAAAAAACTATATTCAATAACAATCATTGTAAATTTCATTGGTTATCCAGATAAATCAAAGGGGTGTCGATTTTATTATCCTAACCATAGTATGAGACATGTTGAAACTAGGAATGCTAGATTTATCGAGAATGGTGAATCGAGTGGGAGTGATGTTTAAAAAAATGTGGAAATTAAAGAAGTTATAATTCAAGTTCCATTCTATTCTCTTCCATATTCATATGTTTTAGTTACTCAAATTATTGCATCACAAAAAAATCATGTAGAACCACAAAAAAATGTTTCCCAAATTCACAATGAAGAAATGGTCGAAGAACCACAAGAAATAGTGTTATGAAGATCCCAAAGGGAAAGAAGGCCAGCTATTTATGATGACTATGTAGTATATCTATATGTAATAGAAAATGATATTGGCATTAATAATGATCCTATTTCATATTCTCAAGCCATCATGTGTGGTTATTCTGAAAAATGTTTAGATTCCATGAAATGTGAGTTGAATTCCATGGAACAAAATAAAGTGTGTGACCTTAAGGAATTTTCTAAAGGATGAAAGAGAGTTGGATGTAAATGGGTCTTCAAAACCCAATATAACTCTCTTTTTAACCTTGAATGTTACAATGAATGAATTTTTGTTAAATGATTCACTAAAAAGGATGGTGTATACTATAATGAATCCTTCTCACCAATTTCTAAGAAAGATTCTTTCAGAATTATTATGGCATTGGTAGCTCATTATGATTTAGAGTTACAACAAATGGATGTTAAAATAGGCTTTCTAAATGGAAACATAGAGGAAGATGTATAAATGGATCAACCAATTGGTTTTTCCATTGATGGAAAGGAACACATGGTATATAAATTAAAGATGTCAATATATTGACTTAAACATGCTTCCCGACAATGGTATATTAGGTTTAATGATACCATTGTATCTTTTGGATTTATAGAAATAATCATTGATCAATGTATCAATCAGAAGATAAGTAAGAGTAAATTTATATTATGGATTCTATATGTTGATGAAATATTGCTTGCCGCCAATGATCTTGGTCTATTATATGAGAACATGAAATTCCTCTCTAATAATTTTGTAATGACAGACATGGGAGAAGCCAAGTATGTGATTGGAATAGAAATATTTCGTAATATAACTCAAGGTATATTGGTATTATCTCAAAATTCATATATCATTATGTTTTTAGAGAGGTTTAGGATGGAAAAATGTTTAGCATCACCGGTTCCAATTCCGAAAGGAGACAAATTTAATCTCAATCAATGTCCTAAAAATTATTTGGAATGAAATCAGATGGAAGAAATTCCATACCCATATTTTTTTGGAAGCTTCATGTATGCTCAAACATGTACAAGGAGATATATTAACCTTGTAGTAGGTATGTTGGGATGATACCAAAGTAATCATGGGCTCGATCATTGGAGAGCTACAAACAATGTTTTGTGATATTTTCAAGGAACAAAGGATCACATGATTACTTATAAAATATCCTATGATCTTGAGGTGATTAGATTCTATGATTCAGAATTTTTTAGTTGTTTTGATACAAGTAAGTCCACTTTTGGTTATGTGTATCTTCATGCCGAAGGATCAATATCATGGAAAAGTGCAAAGCAATCGGTTATAGCTGCTTCGACCATGGAAGCTGAATTGGTAGCATGATTTTAAGCTACAATTCAGGGTATGTGGTTGAGGAACATTATTTCAGGACTTAGAATTGTCAACAGTATCGCCAAACCCTTGAAAATTTAATGTCAGAATACCACATCAATATTTGTTTCCAAGAAATACCGATATTCCAAAGGTGCTAAACACATGGAATTAATGTTCTTTGTAATTAATGAGGATGTTCAAAAACATAAGGTGTCAATTGAACCTATTAGAACAAATATTATGACAACTGACCCATTGATGAAAGGGTTTCCACCCAATACATTTACTAGAAATGTTGAATGTATTGGAATTATTATTGATTAGGTTTCATTGTATGTATTGAATGTTATGATTATTACAGTTGAAACTTGGAATTATAAATGTTTTGATCATCTTGTATGTGTTTTCAATAAGTATACTTGATTTGATTGAATAATGATAGCAGACACATTATTTAATAAAGTCATTATTTTTGGACCAATTATATATATATATATATATCCCATTTTACTTATGATATGTAAAATTATAATAATGTAGTACATGTAAGAGAGTATATTAATAGAGAATACACGACATCCATGACTCTTGTGGACATTATCCCTTATTATGATGATTGTTGTATACATGGTAGAATATATATAAATGCGCATAAATGACCAATTGAATATTAAATATCATAAAGAATTTTCACATGAGTTATGTGGGATAATGTTAGAATAACTCACATGACTTTATTTAATATTATTATAATAGGATATTAAAGGATAAAAATGTAAATTGATGGATGTTGACAGTTAATTAAGTGACCAACCATATAACTATTTTATCCCTATTTTAAGTGTCCTGTCCTTGAAAATTAAGACTCAATAAATTTTTGGTACGTTCCATTAATTTTGATGCAGAAGAAAAAAGAGGCAGACGATAGAAATCCTTTTAAGTGGGAGAAAATAAAGGAGATTCAAATACAAAAGATACCACAGATCTAGGTATTTTTTTATCATATTTTGAATTCTATTTATCTATGTGATAAACACAGTTTTTAAAGATCCTAAAATAAATGCAATTAATTTACAGGAATGGTTCATCCCACGAAGGGAAAATTGGTTCATGGACCACCGTTGTTCATGGAGTTCCACCGCTTTGAAAAGATTTCACTTGAAGGAAATTGTTTTTAGGGATGGATGGCTATTTCTTCCCATATTGAAGACCATCCTCTTGAAAAAATCATTTTTGGGACGAGGTGGAATCATTGATTCCCACAAATAAAATACACTCATTTTCAAGGACGAACGATGATTTCTGCCCCCTCGAAAGAGCCTCACCTTGAAAAAAATTATTAATGGGACAACGTGGCACTTCCGACACCCATGAATGAATCCAAAATCATTTTTGATGCAGGACGGTGATTTCCACTATGACGAACAAGCATCCCCTAGGAACAAAATAGTTTACAGGATAGGGTGGTACTTTCGATGCTCAGGAATGAAACCAGGATGTTCGCATGACCGGATGATTATAACCATTAATGTGAAAGACCAATCCATATAGACAAACTAATTCATGGGCCGGATCATCCTCCTTCGTCTCCTTTAAAATAATCCCTACAACCCACAACAACTGACCATCCATACCAGTATCCCGTCCCTCTATTATCTTATAAAATAATCCTGAAGGTAACCATGTGGGGGAAGGAAAAATAGAAATCTCATGAGGAGAGCCTGGATGAGATTCAAAACATAGTGATTTTTATACCCTATAGGTAAACATCAACCAGATATCATTAAGGAGTAAATAATAAATTTTCCAACTATCCATGAACATAAAGCCTCTTTGCGGAAAAAATAAGCGGGTGACAAATGGACGTCCCCTTTATAGCCCAACACTCTACATAGAATAACTCTATATGGGAATAACCCTTCCCTGGATAGGTAAATTCTATTTGAGAGGAACCCATACCCACATATCAAAACACCACGTGGGAGGAACGCAACCCCGTGTAACAACAAGATACTTGGGAGAAACTAAACCCCTTGTAGTAGCACAAAACATGGGTGGATCCTAGCCCCACCTAGAAACATTCTACAAAGATGGTACCCACACCCGCATAGCAACATGCTACATGGAGGGAACCCCATACAACATATGAACATGCAACATCGAATCGGGAATCCTAAGGAATTCCAATCTCCATCTACCATCATTCATTTCTATTACATAATCAAGTCCCACATTATCCACTCCATTAACCACTATACCAGAATCCACCCAAGACCACTTTCAAAGCCACCTGACATGTATGATCAGATAATCCGGAACATCAGCATGCCCATTCAAGGGTACATAACTTTGGTAAGTGGAGTCATTTGTGTAACCTATACAACAGGGGACATGGAATGTTTTCAAGTATAAATTCTCATGGTAATGAGGATTAAAAATCTATAGGTACTCATGCTAACCTCTCCATTATAGGGACCATGTGGAGAAACTGGCATTTCCTTTCAATGAGGGATGGTTTTGACCACTCCTCTCTTCCTCAGGGACCAGCATGACATCCATCCTAGATTAAGCCTCTATCCTTTCTTGTGGGAGGTGGAACCCTTTCTGCCCTTCTAAATTACTTGAAATATCCATATGTTTCACCAGATGTGACTATCCGGGCTACTAAATAAAAGAGAAGACATGCACATTCAAACCCCCCTCTCCCTTGGGGCCCAACACCCCATCCACCAATGGAAAAAAGTGGATTGTGAGATCATTTGATCTATTGATTCATATTTTTTCTCACACCGAGAATGAATCATGTGGTATTAGAGTTTAGAGGTGATCAAGAAATCCCCATGATACCGAACCTTATCGGAATCCTATACGCTTAATGCCTAACCATAACCACTTAATTGATCCTCTTATATAATATCAGCTATGAACCAATGCTACAAACCTTAAAAGGGACATATTATCAGTGAATAAAAATATCACGTCATCATCATAGTTGAAATCCCCAACAATTTCCCCTAAAATGGTACTCCTCCATATGTTTACGCCCTAACCTTACCGAGCTTTGTGGGATTTTATTCCCAACTAACTGGGATATGTAGAAAGCCTCATAGAGGTCCAAACCCTACACCCAAACTCATATTAATGTTCTATGGGCTATATTCTAGTTGGATCATATCCACCTAGGAGACCACATCACTTCTAGGTTCCATTGGAACCCTCGACATATTTCCCACACTATCCTTGACCAAGAACACTTTTTCAAGATGACCTTATCACATGATGTTAAACTAAATGGTTTGGTCCCCATCACATGACCTTTAAAGGTGATCTTGTTTTGTTATGTGGCATTGAAATACATGGGTTTTGATTCATATAATAAGGATACATAGGAATCCATTCTTTTGGGTTTGATCTCAACATCAAATCAAATTTTGTCTCCCTTGATGAAAATAAACACCATAGTGCACCAACATGTGGCTTAAAACTAGCATCATCTAATTGTGTGACCAAAGTGTCTATAATACCAATAAAAATTTGTATCATTTTTATAGAGACTTTGATACCTACATATCCTTTCATTGATGTTGAACCTTATATACATACAAATGATTTTGATCATAGTAATGTTCATAATTTCTTGTTACCTCAGGTGATCCATATTAGAGAAGCTTGGGATGGACAAAGGATTCATAAACATATCATAAATTTTTACGATAATATTGGAATCAGAAATAGACCCTCCCAAAGGGTTTTATGATCCTAAATTCCTAACCTCTTGACTAATGTGATTTCTTAGCTATCATTGGACATGTTACACAATGAATGTATTCCTTTAAAATGGAGGTCCATGAGTTACAGATATGAGATACAATAGGAACATCTGGCTCTATGATCAAACCTATTGGATAACTTTTAATTTCCATGTGCCTAATGTGAATGATTCACATAATTCTATCCCATATAATCAACTTTCAGGGAACCATTAATCTTCCATAAAAAAACCATCATAATATGTTATTTCTGCATCTTAAATATGGTCCTATATAAGTTAATCTATGACGGAATCATTCTCCTCCATATTTTTGGAAAGCAAATTCCTCATTCTTCTCAAGTGTTTCATGATGGGATATATGTGGTTAACCATATATGATTGAAGATATCTCACCAGATATAGAACATGAGATTATTTTTTCCAGCCATGGTTTCTTTTTTCACACATGTCACCTTCACTAAAACTTTTTTAATTTACCTCCAATGTTTCTACACACAACCGAGTACTTTTTTCCCTTTTCTACATGGGTAATTAATTTCATGGGTCCCTACATACCAATAAAAAACTATAAATACATGTTCATCCATACTACCCTCTATTTATTTTCGATGTAAGGTGAATCCATTCACGTAAAAAGATGTCAAGACTATATTTGTGACTGAGTTTTTGAAATCCCACGTCATTAATTTGATGTAGGTCTCTCAAACTATTTCCTGGAACAAAGAAACTAAATTTTAAGACACTAATTTAAAGAATGTATGTGCCATGTTTGGCATCTAGTCAAAGAGTACTTCAATATATGATGCATGAGAAAATGAAATGATATAGATATTAAAAAACTATTCTCTATGATTCTACAAAATATAGAAGATGATAACAATGAGGGAAGGATTGAATATCAATCTAATGATTTTTGGAAATATCATACGATTACACCGACTTCCACCCAAGAGATAAATCACTCCATAGTGTGTGTAACATATGTAGTTATTATGATTGAGGTTTAGAAACCATGACTCTAAAAATACATAAATGACTAGATGATTTCAGATCAAAAGCCTCACATCCAATTAGTTGAATTGGAATCCCTTGACTAAAATAGGCTATAGGCACCATGAAATATTGAGGTTTATCCGAATCAATTCCCCCTAAAATTTCATAATATGATTCACCTTATCTCATTACTCCAAGGTTATATGGGGATAGAATTGTGTTCTCCAATGATATCTTAAAAATATATATAATTGAGATCTCAAATAGGAAGAAACATTTGTCATATGTATGGTTAAATATAATTGTGTGTTATATTTGATGACTACGGATGGGGAACAAACCCCACCTTACACTAAAACTATTTTCTAAAAGAAGTACATCATAGAATATCATATTTTGTTCAAAAAATCCTTGAATTCCAGAAATTTGTTTACATAGCTTCTGGATATTATTTCAGGACCGAAATATTCTTAACATATGACCCTAGATGTAAGATATAAACTATATAGGATTTTGGTTATTTTCACGTGACATTAAAATGCATGGAAATTTTTTCAAACAATACAGATTTAAACTGAAAAACAACCAATCAACATTGCTTCATGACATTAGAATAAAATGCATCCCCAGTATACTCAAAAATGAATTTAAACTTATCAGAATGGTTCCTAATAAAAAACATTAAATTTCAAGGAATATTGGTCTGAACTGCTTCAACAAAAATTGTGAAGCATATGATCATCACCCAACGATATTAAACTATTAATTCGGTATACTATCTTAATTATGTTAAACTGAATGAACTTTTTTTCTTTATATATGAACCTAATATATATATATATAGATAATGTCTTTTTGTATTAATCATAAACTATAGAACTTTTTAGGAGTCCACACTTGATAAGATTCATCTATACTTGGATGAAAGTCCCCCATTGTATCATCTTTCAGAACTATGTGTGTCTTGATTCCTTCCACATAGGATATGTTTCGATTCATGTAATTCCTACCCTAACATATCCATTGAAAAAAATACATTTCATTATATTTCTCATTGTGATAAATATTTTACCTACCCATATGCTGTTATTTTCATCATGTTCTCACCAGTGTATACATAGCATTCCTTCCTATATTTTGTACATGATTTTAATATGTGTATAATTATAACCCATTCAAAATATGAATGGTTAGATCTCCATTATATGGTATACATAGTGATACCAATATTTCCCTTCCCATTCCCAGGGTATGTTTCTAATTACCTCTTCCCTTTGTTGGTACTCAATCACTTCCTCACACATTCCCAACCTGGGCATCAAAATAGAGAGCCAATATGAAGTGGATGGTTGAATCATCATGAACATAAATAATCGATATACCATGGTATAATATTTGCGACCAAAAACTGTGTATGCACAAGATAGAGGTAATCTATATTATCATATGATGCTCTAATCTATGTATGGTTTTCCCTTCCTAGTGTTATATGGGATACATCATGTTTCCCCCACATCCCTAACAACAGAGGACCCAAAAATTATGGTAGGTAATGGTCCATGAATTATGACTGTAAACCATGTGCATCCACTATTGAGATAATTATTAATTACCTTTTTACTACCATAGTACTTTTGGTTCAAATTATTCACCATCACTATGCAGACCCTCTCACCCATGGTGTTAATTTCATAACCATAAAAGTAATGATCTACAGCTGAAGTTCCCTAAAATTAAATTAATAACCTTGTTCAATATCTAATGTTCTCAATATTTGTTCCATTTACATATAGTTTCATTTATATTAGTCTTTGGGATACTTTATTCAACTTACTATGTTCTCTTCTAATTTTTAATATTGACTACCACACATTTGGCCTAATCCATATGACTTAAAATACTAAACTATTATGGGATAAACTATTCCTCCATAAGGTCATTTTATACTTTCCCATTTCTCTTATTGGTTAAATAATCCATTAGGCCCCATACACCCCATAGATATGACCAAAACACACTAGTGTATCCCAAAGGTGCACACACCACCCCTTTAACATTTCTCATTTCATTCATCAAAACACATTAGGTCTCTAGATTCTTAATTTTCTTATCCAAATTTAATTTAAAAATTAACACACATGTGTTGATAGAATAATTCCATAAAGGGACACCACTTATCTAGGTTACATGTAACACTCTAGATTTTATGAAAAATATTCTTTTTAACTTCATTGATATCTTGTGTTGTACGCTACACCAAAAAGAGCTTGCACTACACGCATCCCTGACTTGGCTTGCATTACACGCAATCATGTCCTTCCACAATAGCATGTGTTGTACGCAATACCGAGTTCCACTAAACAATGATATGTTATAAAAAATAGCCATTATGAATAGTAATACCAAGTTTTAGAAATTTTATAAATTTTATCTTTCGAAACAGACTTTTTTTTTGGATTTGGAATATCGAAATTATCCAATGGTGAATTTTTGGTATTTTTCTGAAAACATTCAATGTTTGATGAATAGTGAAAACACTGGGTAACTATTTAAAAACTGAATTTTTATTTAAATAATTATTTATATTATTTAAATTTATTTTAGGTAAAAATTGATACATAATACATATATAAGTTCAACGTAATTAATTGAAGTCATTTAATAATAATTTTAGATGTATAAAAATTTTATTGAACTTTCCACCATCTTTTACCTACCTCCTAGGATCTTTTTGCAAACATACATAAAACATAATTTTACTTCTTCTGTGAGTAGAATTTCGAAAATCCGAGAGATGCGGTTAATATCAGGGAGTAAAATGTGGTTCAATAAGACAAAAATAATTTTTGGTGAATATTAACTTTTTACTTTTATTTACACAGTTAAAATTAAATAGGGTAATTAAGGGTAAAAATGATATTATTATTACCCTAACACATGTCTTAATTCTATTTTATATGTGTAATTCAACCAAAAACAACCTTAGGAATAAGATAATTCCCTTTAGGTTCACTCGTATTAGATTAGGACATTTTTTTATTATTTTATTTAAAGAAGAGTTAAAATGGTTAAAATCAAAGATTAATAACTAAAACATTTTTAATATAGGGTTATACATAAGATAAATTCAACTGTAAATATTCAATAGAAATATAGAAGGATTTCATCTAAATTTTATTTTATTTATAATTTTTAGGAATTAAATAATTTAATTTATATTTCACAATGTTGATGCATTAATTATCTTCTTAATGAAATATTAACATAATTGATGTTATAAATACCCAAATAAATGTAATTTGAGACTTTTTAGGAATAAAAATAATTTTATAGGTTAATTTTACATGTTATTATGGATTTAATTAAATTTTTTCGAACTAATCATGATGTTATGAGTTTTACAAAAATCAATTACCAAATAGTGTAAAAATTGACATAAAATAGTTTTTAAACCAATTATTATATTATTAATTGTTATTATCTTCCTAAAAATATACGGATCGGCCAAAAAACATATATCATGATATGTGTATCATTAATGGACCACTTGGGGGTCTCTTGTATGTATATGGTAAGATTATTAACTATATAATATAAAAATACAAAGTGACATGGTAAATGTCAATCTAATTAACTAAGAGTTAAAACTAAAAGATAAGGTTAATATAATGACCCAAACCTGTATAAAGTATATTGGTTGAGAGAATATAGACCCATACCCACTTTATCTTCGATGAAAAACAATTTGGAGCTATTATAAACCTAATATGATTTATTATAATATAATATTTTATGTTTTTTCTAAAGGGACCCTCTCCTCCCTTATAAAAAGGGAACCCCTGCCCTCTTTTCATTTCACCATTTTAAGCATTGAATATTGTCCAAACCCTGACCATTACTCTTCTACACTTCCCTAGAAACATTATGGAGTTTCTGGTCTTCTCAAAAGACAAACTCTACTTCCTTAAGGGGAAGCTTCAAGGAGGTGCGTCGAAGAAGAGGTAATCTCTTCTTCAGATTCTCTCAAGTTTCTTTCTTCTTCTACTTATTTTTCTTTATTTTTCTCATTATAAAGTAATAACATAATTATTACATATATACTGATATGTTATTATAAATATGAAAAAACATTATTTCACCTTCTATCCATCCTACGGAAAATGAAATCACCACGCGTGCGTATGTACAGAATACCGTCTCCACACCGTGGTGTAATTTGTTTTCGACCACCACCTTAATTGGATGGGTATAATGGTGTAAATAAATAACTATATATAATTATTTTAAAGTGAAATTGATTATAACATATTATACATACACTTAAATACAATTCTATGATCATGGGAATGATATCATCGCTCGTGCGTACGTACGGACTACCGTCTCCATGATGCGATGGGATTCATTCTCCATGTTAACCAATCATGAATGATTATAAAGTATATATAATGAATAATAATGATATATATGACATAATAATGATACTGGATTTATATATATATATATAATTATATATTTTTATGTCATCTACTTAATTCCATTCAATTCAATAAGGAAACGAAAACAATGTTCATGCGTACGTACAACCTACCGTCTCCATGAACGGTGTATTTCATTCCAATTATCGATCTATGATATATATATATATGTATATTATGATTATATATTACATATAAATCATGTTTTACATTATGGAATTAATTAAATCTGGATATAAGTAATAATACCAAGAACAACAAGTTGAAACACGTACAATAAATGAAACGATTTTACCCAAATCGCTACTTTTTACATCGAATTTACAAAAGAACGGGTAATATCAAATCATAAGTAAACTATACATGATATCATAACATTGAAAATTATTCTTTAATAAGTAAATGATGTCATTTAAATAATTATACAGGAGGTTTGGATACATACAAAGCATATCGGACATAAGGTAAGGGATAACTATTCCAATCTCACTCTTATCTGATATTGTTTATTTGTAAGTATTTACTGGGGTTTTTGTTATCATCCATGTCCCTGTCTTCTAAAAATGGTTTCATGTATTTTTAATAGACTTTTTACCCATTTTTTAATTTTACCACATGTTATGAAATGAATCTTACTTTTATTTACCACACAAGGAACTATTTGACTTTTCTGACAAAAGTACGAGGAGAATGTTATTTTTAACTTATACGGCGTGAACAGAATTTTACGGTTTCATAACGCCTCATTTTCATGATGATTTCTTTAAAATATTTCATTATTATTTTCATCAAAACCATTTTCTTTTAAAATTTCATGGCATTTTGTGAAAATAAAATTATTTTGAAGAAGAATGGAAATTTTCCACAAGAATACATTTCATGTGTTTTATCAAAACAATTTCCCATCTAAAATGACATTATTTAATATTTTTATTTTTCAATTATAATGTCACCATTATTTACATGTTTTGATTCTTCTTATGATGAAATGATATCCATTTTTTATATGGATTATGTTATGATGGCATGTTGTTTAAGAATCTCACTCTATTACATGGGTTATGATATGATGTATGATTTATGATTTTGTGGAATATGACAGAATGATTTCATTGTGAGATAAGTGGGACCAATATCTACCTCCAATGCATTGGGTAAAAAATTATATCTCATGAGATAGACATGGATGGAATGGAAAGTTAATCTGGTTCAGTGTTACAGGACTGGAACGAGGAGTGAACTGGATTAAGAAAGGGACTTTGTTTACTAAGATGGTGTTGGCAGCAATGCTTTGGCTACTGTATAAATCATATCATGTGATTAATGGTTTCCACAATCACATGTTTTATTCCCATGATATTTTATCATGATTGGTGTTCCTTTATGATATGTTCCTTAAGTACTTCCAAGATTTATGTCTTTGCTAAATATTTTGATGTTTAGATTTTATGTTCATGTTTTTTTATTCAAATGTTTATGGACTGTTTTATGTTCCCTATGTTTACACTTACTAAGAATATGAGATCACCCTTTCTATGTTTTCTTTTCCCCAGTATATAATGAAAGGTTTTGGGTAAGAAAACCAAAAGGAGATGATCTTTATGGGAGATGTTGAAGATCTTTCACCATGATTATAAGATTACGTTCCAAGTTTCCAAAGACACTAAACTATTACAGTTCTTTGGTGTCTGTTTTTGTTATGTATTATGTATTCAGCAAAAGTAATGTAATGTCTATGTATGTCAAGCTTTGGGTTTCTACAATTGGTATCAGAGGAAAGGATTAGTTAACCTTTGGAAACTAGGATGCGAAAACTTTAGTGAAATATCTAGAGCTATTTCTATGTTATGTATGGGGATGTCACTAAGGTTAATATAAGTATAGGTTATAGTACTAGAATTACAGAAACAATCTTAGAATATAACCTAAGATGTTAGGTAATGAAGTTAATCCCCCTTGATTATGATTTTGGCCCCTCACACTATTCTTTTTGGGTTTTAGAAAATGGCTGGAAACGAGAAGATTCATGATAATGTAGGATATGATGGACAATGGAATGATATTCTTCATGAGATACCAAATGAAATTGGATCTGGAGGTCCACATATCATTGTTATGCCTAATCCGAATCTCATAATATGATCAATAATCTCAACTTTGGTAAGTTTTCTGACTCAACTAAAAAGATAAAGATGGAGTTTCATGATAATCATAGAGGAAATAAAGTTCAATTTCTCTCATGTAAATCATGTTGGAATAGGAATCAAGGAGAATGTTTCAATGGAACTGGAAGATGAATTGGGTGTGGAAAATAATGAAACAAATCTAGTAAGTGCAAAGGAAAAGGTTCAGTTAGAACCATGGAAAAGGATAATGGTATTTCTACGAAATCTATAATGATTAGATGTTTTAAATGTGGAATGTATGGGAATTATGAAAACCAATTACCTAAGGGAAAATCTCATGAAGAGAAATAGCATGGTCATTTTGGTAGTACTTATGTGGATGATGATGAAGATAGTAAAAATGATATATGAAATGAAATATACGATAAAGCTCAGTCAGTGGTTTAAGAAGTTGGTGGAATGATTGTATGTTTATCAAGAATAATGTATGGTACTATGGAATAAAGAATCATATAAGGATTGTTACAATATTGTTTTTCCAAAATTATTTGAAAGTATATGTTGAATGGTTCTGGTAACCGTGAAAGTTTGTTCAGATTTTTTTGGAATGAAGATGATATGTGCATAATGAATGGATAAGGAGAAAAAAATATGTTTGATAGTATTCATTAGCTCATGATTGATATAAGGAATAAGTGATATCATGGTCTTAGTATATATAATTTTGGTATTATTGGTATGGGGAAAGAGTTAACGTTTGACAACATTCTTGTTTTTACTAAGGTTCAATTGGTATTCACTTTTCAAGAGAATACATGATTAAGGTATTGAAATGTTTGGAATCTGACCAACAAGATATATCTTATGACATATGGGGGACAAATGAAGGAATTCCCATGCTCGGTAGATGAAATTTCTAGTAATCAGACAGAAGTATTTTCGATAAGCCTAAAGGTTGGAATGGACATCATATAGTATTGGTTAAACATATAACTTTTTATTTATGAAATATTTTGATAGTATAGTCTTAGAAAAAGGCAAAACTACAGGATAGGTGACAACCCATCGTGTCGGACAAGGTGTCAGGAATCGAACACACAACCGAAGTGCGACAGGACTTTATCGCCTAACACTGGCCTACATGAAGTCCATGGTTAGTAGAAACTATTTTTATTTTGTTATGCAGGATGATAGATGATGTATAAGTCCATTTTGGAACCATATCTGATTAATATCACCATGGATGGACTTATGTATATAACTTTTGCAAACTTATGTTTGAGACAAATGGAATGACCTATCATTATATCACATGATCTGCTAAAACCTCGCGAAAGACAAATTCAACTTTATTTCTTTAAGATATGAAGTGGAAATTGTTCAAGGAACGAATAATGGTGATATTATACCGAAATAAAGTAAGTATTTCTTCTAATTCAAATTCATCAACAATAGGTAAATGATCTTAAAAACCAAAAATTTTGTCCTAGTGCCCTTATATCTGATGAATCAGATGGTACCTCAAATCATCACAAATTTATGGCTTTGTGGTTGTTGGATTTTTTATAGCCATGTTCTCTACCACTCTCTATCAGAACATGATGGTTAGATTTCTCTTCCAAATCCATATTTTCACCTCTGTTCTCCTATGTGGAAACCTATTTATTAGATAATTTGGGTAACTATTACGTTTCAAATAGTAGTTTTTAAAGATAATTTTTGGTATTCCTTTTTACGAAGTGGGTTTCTTTTAAAGAAACTTTTGAGTAGTAAACTATTTATAACCACGACAAATTTCAAGGGCGAAATTTATTTAAAGGGGGAAGAATGTAACACCCTGATATTTTATGAAATATATTCTTTTTAATTTTATTGATTTCTTGTGTTGTATTCTATCCCTGACTTGGCTTGCATTACACGCAATCACGACCTTCCGTGATAGCGTGTGTTGTACGCAATACTGAGTTTCACTAAACAACAATATGTTATATAAACTAGCCGTTATGAATAGTAATACCCACTTTTTGAAATTTTATAAATTTTATCTTTTGAAATGGACTTAATTTTTGGTTTTGGAATATCATAATTATCCAATGGTGATTTTTTGGTATTTTTCTGAAAACCTTCAATTTATTATGAATAGTGAAAACATTAGGTTACTATTTAAAAACAGACATTTTATTTAAATAATTATTTATTTTATATAAATTTATTTTAGGTAAAAATTGATACATAATACATATATAAGTTCATTATAATTCATTGAAGTCATTTTATAATAATTTTATATACATAAAAATTTTATTGAACTTTCCACCATCTTTTACCTACCTCCCATGTGCTTTTTGCAAACTTACATAAAACTTAATTTTACCACTTCTGTGAGTGGAATTTCAAAACTCAGAGAGACACAGTTAATATCAATGAGTAAAATGTGGTTCAATAAGATAAAAATAGTTTTTGGTGGATAGTATCTTTTTACTTTTATTTACCACGGTTAAAAGTAAATATGGTAATTAAGGGTTAAAATGATATTATTATTACCCGAAAACATGTTCTAATTATATTGGATAATTGTAATTTGACCAAAAACAACCTTAGGAATAAGATGTTTCCCTTTAGGTGTACATGGATTAGATTAGGACATTTATTATTATTTTATTTAAAGAAGAGTTAAAATGGTTAAAATCAAAGTTTAATAACTAAAACATTTTTAATATTGGGTTATACATAAGATAAATTCGACTATAAATATTAATTATAAAGCTAAACCGATTTCCGCCTTAATGGTTTTTTATTTATAATTTTTAGACATTACATAAGTTAATTTATTTATGACACAATGATGATGCATTAATTAGCTTACTAATTAAATATTAACATAATTGATGTTATAAATACCCAAATAAATGTAATTTCAGACTTTTTATGAATTAAACTAATTTTCTAGGTTAATATGACATGTTATTATTGTTTTAATTAACATTTTTCGAACTAATATTGATGTTATGAGTTTCAAAAAAATCATTTACCAAATAGTGTCAAAATTGACATAAAATAGTTTTTAAAACAAATATTATATTATTAATTATTAGTAGATTCCTAAAAATCTATGGTTCGACCAAGATACTTAAATCATGATTGGTGTATCATTAATGGACCACTTGGGGGTCTCTTTGATGTGTATGGTATGTTTATTAACTATATAATATAAAAATACAAAGTGACATGGTAAATGTCAATCTAATTAACTAAGAGTTAAAACTAAAAGATAAGATTAATTTAATGACCCAATCCTGTCAAAAATATCTTGGTTGAAAGGATTTCGAACCATAATTTCTTTATATTTGAAATAAATCAATTTTTATCTATTATACACCGAATATGACTTTATTATAAAATAATATTTTATGTTTTTCCTAAAGTGCCCCTATCCTCCCTTATAAAAAGGCCACCAATTCCCTATTCTCTTCACACCATTTTGAGCCTTCATGCTTGGCCAAAACCTAACCATTTCTATTCTCCACTTCACTAGAAACATTCTGGAGGTTCTGGTCTTCTCAAAATACAAACTCTACTTCCATAAGAGGAAGCTTAAAGGAGTTGTGTCGAAGAAGAGGTAATCTCTTCTTCCGATTCTATCAAGTTTCTTTATTCTTCTACTTATTCTTATTTTTTTGTATCATTATAAAGTAATAACATCAGTATTACATATATACTGATATTTTATTATAAAAATTAAACAAACTTATTTCACCTTCTGTCCATCCTACAGAAAACGAAATCACCGTGCATGCGTACGTACGGAACACCGTCTCTACGCAGTTGTGTAATCTGTTTTTGACCACCACCATACTTGGATGGGTATAATGGTGTAAATAAATGACGATATATGATTATTTTAAATTTATATTGATTTTGAAATATTATACATACATTTCAATACAATTCCACGATCATGAGAATGATATCATTGCTCGTGCGTACGTACGGACTACCGTCTCAACGATGTGATGAGATTCATTCTCCATGTTAACCATTCATTAATGATTATAAAGTTTATATAATGAATAATAATGAGATATATGTCATAAAAATGATACTGGATTTATGAATATATATATTTATGTCATATACTTAATTCCATTCAATTCAACAAGGAAACGAAAACAACGTTCATGCGTACGTACGACCTACCGTCTCCATGAACGGTGTATTTCATTACATTTCTCGATCTACCATATATATATGTATATTATGAATATATATTATATATAAATAATTTTTTACATTATGGAATTATTTAAATCAGGATATAAGTAATAATATCAAGAACAACAAGTTGAAACACGTACAATAAATGAAATGATTTTACCAAAATTTCTGCTTTTACATCAAATTTACAAAAGAACGGGTAATATAAAGTCATAATGAAACTATAAATGATATAATAACAATGAATATGATTCTATAATAAGTCAATGACTTTATTTAAATCATTATACTGGAGGTTCGGATACATACGAAGCATTTCAGACATAAGGTATGGGATAATTATTCCTATCTCGCACATATCCGAGATTGTTTATTTGTAAGTATTTACTGGGGGTTTTGTTATCAACCATGTACCTGTTTTCTTAAAATGGTTTCATGTATGTTTATTTTCATTTTACCCATTTTTTAATTTTACCACATGTTATTAAAGGAATCTTACTTTTGTTTACCACACGTGGAACTTTTTGACTTTTCCGACAAAAGTACGAGGAGAATGTTATTTTTAAATTATACGGCATGAACGGATGTTTACGGTTTCATAACGCCTCATTTTCATGAAGACTCCTCTATAATATTTCATGAGTATTTTCAAAAAAACCAATTTATTTTAAAATTTCATGGAATTTTGTCAGAAAAAAATTATTTTGAAGAAGAAATGATATTTTCCTCAAGAATTATTTTCATATGTTTTATCAAAACTATTTTCCATCTAAAATGATGTTACTTAATATGTTTGTGCTTCAAGTATAATTTCTCAATTATTTACATGGTTTGAATCTTCTAATTATGATATGATATCCATTTTATATATGGATTATATTATGATGGCATGATGTTTAAGAATCACATTCTATTACATTGGTTATGCTATGATGTATGATTTATGATTCTGTGGCGTATGAAAGAATGATTTCATTATGAGATGGGTGGGAACTATATCTCCCTCTAATGAATTGGGTAAAGATTTATATCTCATGAGATAGACATGGCTATAATGGAAAGTTAATCCGGTTCAGTGTTACAGGACTAGAATGAGGAGTGAACTCGATTCAGAAAGCGACTTTCTCCACTATGATGGTCTTGGTAGCAGTTCCTTGGAACTATATAAATCATATCAGGTGCTTAATGGTTGCCACAATCACATGTTTTATTCCCATGATATTTTATCATGATTGGTGTTCCTTTATGATATATGCCTTACGTACTTCCATGATTTATTTCATAGCTCAAGATTTTGATGTTTAGAATTTACGTTCAAGTTTTTTCATTCAAATGTTTATGGATTGTTTTATGTTCTCTATGTTTAACCTTACTGAGCATTTGAGATAACCCCTTTTATGTTTTATTTTCCCCAGGATATAAATAAAGGTTTTAGGTAAGAAAACCAAAAGGGAAATATCTTTATGGGAGATGTTGAAGATATTTCACCATGATTAGAAGATTACATTCCGAGTTTCCAAAGACACTAGACTATTACAGTACTTAGGTGTCTGTTTTTGTTATTTATTAAGTATTCCACAAAAGTAATGTAATGTATATGTAGGTCAATCTATGGGTCTCTATATTACACATCCCAATGGAATCTTTCTTAACTATAACATGTTGAACTCATGAATTGAACATGGTCAACCACCAAACCTATTTTTCCCACTATTCATGAGTTTTTGTTTGTGAAATATATATTTTTAATCTATTCAATGGTTGCACTCATCATATATTTAACCTCATTTTGATTCATAATTTTGAACTCATGATTTACACTCTTCCATTATAACATTGTAGAACGTTATAGGATGAAAAGATTCAATGGTATTATTCTTTCTAATAAGATTCATATTTCATTTTGGGATACAACTAGATTATAACAACATAGTTAATTGATATTGGACTGTATTTTTATTAGGATTGGTAAAATCCATGGATCTTTTATAAGGTTTGTGTGATTGAGTACATAAAACACCAATAAAACATTTTTTTGCCTATGGGTATAGTCATTAGCCTGATGATTCTTTATAGAACATGAGTGGGTCTTATGTAGGGTAAACACATGTATGTGGGGAAACTAATGGTTTTTTGAGATCTAGTACATGAACAAATTATAAAAAATGTAGGATTCCTTTGTTATCAATGGGAAAAAATTGGTTATAGTGGTATCAAAGGGTTACCCAACTAAAGTATATTGGTACTACCTTTGTTGAAAAGTAGGGCCCAAAAAATGAAATTATACTCTAAAGGAGGGATATAACACAATATAATTCTAAAGGATAAAATGATTAAATGTTACTACCCTTATTAAAAAGAACTCCATTAATTTTAGGATCTGATCTGATTAGAATTCTATAGTTATGCGAGCATGGAAAGGAGTAGTGTTATCATGGGTGACCTCCTAGGAAGATTTTCTAGGTGTGTATAAGCCAGGGAACAACACAAGAAGAACATGTTGGGGACTATTGGGATTTTCATTAGTCTGACAGTATATTCAAGTAGGGGGTTAGGCCCCATGTTGGAGACAACACATGTATGTGGTGAAACTATTGGTGACAGGAAGGCCATGACCCAACAATGTTATTTAAAATAATGGGTGACTATGATGTAAGTGGGGTCCAGTTATTACATCCACTAACCCATGTTTTAGTGGAGTCTTAAAAACCTTAGGGTTACCCTATTATAACATTATTCCATGCCAGTTGGATGAACTAGCCCTACAGAGCAACCTAGCTAGTTTCTCTTCTATAATATGTTCCCTTGGTGGTCAGTTTATCATTATGACCCCAGATAATCCATCTTTATCCAAAAATACTCTACATAATGTGTATCCTTACATTTCCATTTTTTCTTAATATATCACGAATCATGTGAGCTTAGGAGTTTTTGATTTGTTTCCTCATTATTAAGATTGAGATTCTGAATTTTTGTGTTTATCATATGATGTTAAACTATGTGATCAATGTCCTCACCAAATGATGTAAAACTACATAGTTTTTATCCTTATAGTACAACGTTAAACGTCAATATAAACAACCAAATTGTATAACATTATAAAACATGGTACTATCCATATGAAAAAACATATAATTATGTGATTTTTTGGACCTCACTTGAGAGGAAACCCTATGTGTGGTGTTGGTCTTTTAAAAAACCCATCCTTTTATATTGGTCATGTATCAGAACATCCACAAAACTATGTATTGATTGATTCTATATCCATGAGATACATTGTTACTTCAAGAAACTCTTTATGTGACCCACCTAAAAATACATCCCATTTATTCCTAGAAATTAGGTTTTACCTTGAACTCATGATGAGTCTCCCTTATCTCATACCTCTTGGTTGATTCCCTTTTTCCTATGTATGAATTATACATATATTGATGATTAATTATATTTGGTTGTGATATGTAGATGTGTCCATTCCCATTTCATTATATGTATTTATTAATTCCCACCAAATCATTCACCCTTTCCTATATGGGTGAAATAGATATTTACAGAGGAGACCTGCTTATGAACTATGTGTGTCTGGATTCCCATATCACATGATATGTAGTGATGACTAGAGATATTATCCTAGGCCTCACCACAAATTCACTGTAGGTGAAATCCAATCATTGAATTTAGTTCCCAATTATGTTACCTTTACTTTCCAAAAATCAAGATGATACTCCACCCATGGAACTGTTTACATTTCATAACCCTAAACCAGAACCCTTGGACCTATAATTATAACCTTTCAATATATGATTTCATCTTTTAGGATGCCTTTATTAGAGATTGAGCTTCTAATCCTTGTTAGGTTGTGTCATGGCCTCTAGTACCAAGAAGATTATCTCAATCCTACTTCTTTCATCACCGCATGATATAAAATTGCATGGTATTAGTATTGAGTTCATGAACATAAATGTTTCCTCATATAGTATAAGAATCGTGAATTTAAACTATTTTCCTTCCACAATAATATATTACACACTACCATTGTGTTTTATTTTCCTTAAATATATTGGTTTTCTACCCCTTTAGTAAAATATTTAAAATCTTAATCCCTAAAAACCTTTAGTTCAAGATCTATTTCTATAAAGTATAAATACTAGGGGATCTCAATACCCTTGAGGCATGTTCAAACTCAATTTTATTGGCTTATAATGGTTTGGAACATGAATCCATCTATATATCACATTGTCCTACATCCAAATCCCCCCACATTAGTATTCTTTATTGAATTAAAAAATACATAATGTCATGTCCACTAGAGTTTTTATACCATATTTGGCCATTATCCCTCCTTTCACTAACCCACCTGGAGAATCACTGGTTTGAATCTCCATCAACATATAATTTTTGAACAAAATACCCTATAGTGATAAACTACTTCCCTAAAGGTCCAACTCTCATCCAAGATATAGATCCTATAAAATTCATAGAAGTAGCCTGTTATAGATCCTACATTTTGAATATGGAAAATGAACATCCACATATTTTTACCCCCAATTTTTAGATATTTTCTATTATAACCTTCTTTTTAATGATTTTTCAAATAGTCATCCTCAACCCAGCTACCTCTCCCCTCATATTTTGAGACATGAAGGACCCAATTTACCATGTCCCTACCATTATTTTGTCCAGAAATCTCTCAACAGCATTTTTGGTTGTTAGGTCCAAAAGGTCCATGAAACCATAAGAGGGGGGGGGGGTTAATCAAGGAATGGATATTATTTTCAAAAATCTTTTTCCCCTTGAGATATTGACCTCTTTATTAAAAGGGTTACCTATTATTCTCTCTAATGTTAATTTCATTTCCATTTTTTTCGGATAATGATGCACTGAAGGTAATGTAGTAAAGCATGCACACAGACACATAAATTTTACTTTGTTCACCCTCAATGGGTTGCGTCCAAGGAGCATACAACCACGATGTGTCAATGTATCAAATTCACTAATGCTCACTGCTAATAATGAGTACAATGTTGAGGCTAGATATTCTATGCCTAAGCTCACATACTTTACAAAGTTTAGAGTGTGGTCAATGCATTCCCAAGGGTCACTTCCTATACCAATTTCATTGTCTCATTGCCAGTGGAAAGGGTCGTCATCTTCTTCTTACTTCACTCACTGCTCTAGGAAGGGAATCCACACATAGTTTATCGAATTTAAGGTCAATCACAGTTTATGGACATGTAGGTCCCTTCATTTTCATGAATTCATATATCCTCAATTAGAGGTAGATGCTCTGTTGAAGTCTCTTTTTTCACACATAGATGAAGTCCAACATCCAGGATACTGATATGTACTAGAAAATCCTTTCTCAAATTGATTTGATGTTGTCACAAGCTTCCTTATGCAAATCGAGACCCACCCAATCCTCCCACGTACTGTGCACTGATTGTGGAATGCAGACCTCCATCTCCACATACTACTACCTCTTCCGCAAACCTCCTCTGTTCGTGGACTACCTATGCTTCACTGTCACGTACTACCTCCGTGTACCAACTCCACAAACCACCATTGTGTATCAAACTCAATCTGTTAACTATTATCTTCTCGCAGACATCCTTTGCTTTATTGTAATAGAGCTCTCCCTCCATACACTAGATGCGGAATTCAATCTCTCGCATACTGGAGATTCCTCCTCCGCATACTGAGTCTTAAAGGGATACAACTTCCCACTTAAATCCATTAGTGGAATTTATTCCACATGAACCACTTTATCCTTTTCGAGATTATCCCTCACAAACCACCTTCAGACTTTTCCGAAATCTCAATTCAAAAATATGTTCTAATGATTTTCAATATCCACAATAATGGGTGGGATTAGAAGTTAATATATAGGAAAATATATATATGCAAATTCCTTTAATCCAGGATTTACCAAATCTTCAATCCAACCGTCACCGCATACCGATCCTTTTGCCTTCGTGAACCGCAAGCCACCTACAAACTGGTTTTCCTATTCGTTCAGCATACTGTCTTTGTTCCTTTGTGGTAAATCTTCTCCACTGATTCCAATCCATCCATATACCACAACAAATTCCACTAAAAACAATTTCTAGTTTCATGAACAGTGTCTGCATACCATTTCCGCTGCCCGGTACGCGGCCACATTCCCTTACCAGACATGGTACATGATCCATGTCTTAGGCTCCTCATTCCTCTTCCTTTTCCGATTTCATTTTCCATTATTCACAAAAATTTCCAATTTTGATGCCCTAAAATTGGGAAAATACTGGGAAACTATGCCACCTTCAAAACCTATAGTTGGAAAACACCAAAAATACTCATTTTCATTCATCTGGCTTTGTCAACAAACACAATCGTACCCAAAATATTCAATGGGGACACAATGAGGGGATATTTCCCAAAAGTGGAACCTCCTCATACATCATTTCATATTAAATATTGAATTATTTAATTGGGTTATCACCCAATTAGTTTTCCTTATCATTTGAGGTTTCATTTGTAGTCAGTACAACATTCAGACCCCACCCCATATTCTGATATTGTGTTGTCTTATATAATGTGTCCAATCATATATCACCCCTTTTTTCCTTCATTGAGTATGAGTCAAGTAGGTTTTGTGGGTTTTAGTTATTTTAATAACGTCACATTTGTGATGCATGATAGTTAAGAACATCCTCATTTTCATCCTAGAAACACAATACTAAACTAAAGTTCCTTGAGTCCTAGATGCACCACCTTAAATTATACAACCCATAGTCTATGTTGTATGAACATAAACTCCCCCACCATTTTGTCTAGTATGCTTGAACATGAAAGGAATATCTCTTGGACAAAAACGTATAAAACCAAAATGTAACACTCATATGGTTTTAGTCATGATACAATTAACCATTAGACCATGTTTGGATTCGGCGATGCATCCAAATACTAAGAATACTATAAAACTGCACAAGTATCCTTGCAAGATCTTGATAAAACATATTTCTCATGCCTCTCATGGGTATGTATGTTCAACTAATCCAATGTAACACATTCTAAAATTTACCATGGTATAACTTGTTGATATTCACATTTCATGATGAAGTGAATATTAGAATACTTGAACTATTCCTCAACATCTATTTCTTCATAGGAACACATTGTGTTACCTAACATGGATAAAAGTCCTACTTAATATATGAATGGAATCCACCATAGTGATTGAATAATTCAATAATCATGGATCTCAACCCCTCAAGGCTACACATCCTGGAGGAACTGCTTTAATAATTCCTTAATAGTGTCCCCTACAGTATGGAACAATTCCACATGGCATGTCTCATTTCAATGGAAAATGCCGTAGTGAAACACTATCAAAGAGTAAAATAGTGTATCTTGTGTTTCAGATATACTAAATATTCATCCAAAAAATATATTAATCTTTTAAATAATTGTTTTAAATCTTGGGGCATAATTTACCCTCCCCTGTATTCCATTTTATAATGCAGGGTTTTAACATCCTTTTTATTATACTCCTCTATGATGTGCATTTTGATAGTATAAATCAAATCATAAAATAACACCAATCTAATTCCTTAATCAACATGGTTTTCCCTAATGGAGGTATATGTGATATTCTAACCCTATTTTACACTCATTTTTAACTTAGATAGTTTTATAATACCTCTTCTTTATCACACAATGTTTCAATCATGTTGTTTCATAGATCTTTTTAGTATATTGTTTCATTATGGCGATCAATATGGAAAATAACAAAAAAGGAATGTTGGGGATTCAAATAGGTGTTCATTTTTTTACATGGTAAAATTATGGGGGATATCCAAAAATTAGACACAGTCATTCGATTTAAAAAAAATGTTCTTATGGTTGTTCTAGGGCTATCTCTTACTTCATCTCAACCCGCCTCTACTGAGAAGAGTCAACAACCTATAATAACCTACACATCTACCTTTATTAATAAGTGCATGCCTTTACAAACATAATTGAGAGTTCTCCATTCAATGTTCTATGCTCTACCCTCCGGGATGTATTCTGAGCTAGAGTCACTTTGACTATGGCTTCTTAATCCCTCGCACATGCTCCCACTCCCTAAGTACCCTAGGGAAGTCTCAAAGTTGGTGATCCTCTACTTCCCCCATAAAAATATAATGATGATCTACATGAAGAGCCCTAAAACCCTGGTATACAAACATGGTCATACACTACATGTGATTTCAACCCTCCAATCATTTACATTCCACCACAAAGTTACTGACTATCACACGGAGGTCATGGTGGTCAAACCCACCGATCCCTAGGATAAAAATGAAGTGGTAATCGATTCTAATCCGACCAACCATCAGAAAATACAATGTGAATGTTAGGATTTTCATTATATTATTCCATGTGGAACTCCAAAATCACATATATATCCTCATTTTTTCCTACCCCAAGTTGTTTTCATCTCCAAGATCAAGATATCACTCCAAGAACAACACAAGAAAAGGAGATTATTTGTAAAATTCGAGCTCAAATTTTGACAACATGAGATCCATAGTGTGAAGGATTAGGTTATTTACATCATCCTTTATGGGTTACAGTCCCACTATTTACTATTCTATAGATAACGATACCACTTCTAGGTTCATGGAATTTACATCTTTGGTAGATGGTTCCACTAGATATTATCTCAAAGATAATATTCTAGGAAACTCACCATCTGATGTGTTTTACGTGTATGATTCTTGGATTATCACCATGAACTGTAGAGGGAAAAAGAGATACTCATGGTCCTGCACCACTAGGGGATACACCTTAATGAGAATCAATTTCATAAGAAAGTCTGGAATTAGCTCTGGTTTTGATAGTGTTAAACCTATATAAGGGTTGCTGTTAGGGATATATATAAGACATAGAGTGTTATGATATCAAACTTAATAAGAATGTATATAGTATTCAATACTTTTTATTTCCCATTAATTGCAACTATTAGTAGGTTGAGTTTCAAATAGCTAAAGGAAGGCTTAACTATTAGTGACCCCTCCATGTTGTAATGCATCCAATAGTCGCTGTGGGAAACTTCACACCCAGAATTTATTTCTCTATATTAATTAATCAGATGATTTAGTACCAGCTATAAAAATGACAATGGAATAATAGACAAGATATTTTGAATTTACCACTAAATCCCTAGAGCATTAGGATTGTATGATTTATCAGGCGTCTCCCTTCATCAGTCAATAGAGGTTCCCCCAAAGCTTTTGGTGGTAATATTTAATCAATATTCATTCCAATTGTGGGATTTCTATCATACTTAATTGAATTTATATATAATGTATCCTTCAGAGCCTCCTCACATTCCAATTACACTATCAACTTAAGGAAGAATGTTACAATTAAAATCCTCTGATAGTGATACCATAGATTTTAAGATATTGAGAATCAACTCACATGGAATGAGAAATTATGATCCATCCTCTATAAGAGACTCTTAGATCTCAGATGACGTGTTGGTTAGATCCAAAAAACTTCTTTAGGATTCATAGTCACCAGAGGTCTAGGGATCTGCCCCCTAAGCCAACACATAAATATCCAAATCCATATCTTATTGGTGCATATCAGGTTATTCATGTTACATTTTATATACATGATTTTTAAATTGTTATCCTTTACCTAGGTAGTATTCTAGTTCCTCTGAAGGCTGAATTAATCACACACAATGTTTTCAATAATTTTTTAAACCGTCACCTGACCATTAAAGTCCTTTAGATATGATATTTTATTAATTCTTCCCTACCAATTCCCAATGATCTATTAGATAGAACATGGAATTGGTGGATGAAAAATTGATCTTAGGAGTTAATCGTTGAAACATACCCTTCATCATTGATGTATAGTGTCTGAATCCCAGTAATTATATGTATGGATAAATAAAGAGAGTCCTTGGGGCAGGGGGAATAAATTTTGAATATTCACGCCCCTTGAAATTAATGGTGACTGATCCATGAAAAAATAGAAGAGGGAAATGATTAATGGGAATATCCATCCATAAAATTCACCCTTGTATATTATACTGTCATGATAATATGAGTACAAAAAGTATGATCATATATCCATCTACTAGTATCATTACCATGAAGAACATCCTGAGATACACTCTCATGTTCAATCTCAAACTATTAGTAGCCATATATTAAGGAATTATTCCCTAGATGTTGCAAGTATTATCCCTAGGGATCAATTTTAAAATTTAAATTGACTCTTTATATTGTTCCTACTCAATGTTGAGGCAACATGACTAGGGTCTTCCATGTTATTGCGACCCTGAGAACTATTTTGTTATACCTTAAATCTAGTCATGTATGTGATTAAAAAAATATATAACCACTACATCAGTGAAATTATTAGATATAGAGAAGGGTTTGACAACTACACATCTAAAAATTCCCCTATGAAATACCGTACATGGAATAACATTTGTTTGATGTGCTCCCAGGAACTAAATCACAAGAGAAACACATCATACATTACTATGAGGAATTGGATTTCTATGGTATAGTATAGTTCCTACATGTTGAATCTAAAATGCAAATTATGGAGGAGTAAAGTATTTTTATTAGAATACTACTTGATCAACATCTCCAAAATATAATCTTGAAGTTCTTATATATGGAACTGAGAAGTCCAAACAATATCAAACTTCGCTAAAATGCGAAGATCATATAAAAATATATTACATTTCTATAATACCATATAAGAAAATCACCATTTATAATTGGAATTTCAACATGATTTAAATTCCCATTAATATGTCTAGATTGTAAAGCTCTGCAAAATATACACTTGGAAAACACTAGAGTAGTGTGAAAAAAACCCTCTCATATTGGAATTTCTCCATCGATTTTGTTGGATTTATTTATTATTGTGAATAGGATTATTAGAATGTGTTCTAAAATGGGATTCCTTGTAGAATAAATATTTCACTAATGATTATGTTTTGAGATTCTAAAATAATTTAATGGTGTGTTGAGATTGGAATTTTGGAGGATAACATCATCCCAAAAACCAAATAAGTATAGTGGAAATTGATTTCTCAAATGGTATTACCTATACAAATTCATTAATAAATCAACCATCATATAATTATGATAATGTATCTTATTTATTGGGTTGAGCCTAGTATTTTTAACAAGATCGTTATTAAAAGTTTTAGTAACTACAACACCCCCAATAGTCATATAGTGATTTTTTTAAAAAAAAATCAAAAAATATGCCTCACTGAAAACCAGTTTTTCCACATCCTTGACATGAATTTTTGTTATTTAATTCATGATGTTTGATATTTTGGTTGAGGTTAAGGTTAATTTATACGTGACATTTTTTGATTTTTGGAGGATTTCGGACGTTTTTGGCTCTGTGCAATGTTAAGGTGTACAGTTTGGTGAGAAACTGTACTGTTGGATTAGGCATATGAAATTTCAAATTCATTTTCATCACTCACAATTTGTCTATCATGACCTGCATTCAATTTGGACCATAACATGTGATGAAAAGGAGTAACCATGTGAATATTAGGTGGTTTCTGGGATAAGGCACATGAATTTCTCATGGTTAGGATAAACCATGAAGAATGTGTGTGGGGGAATTTACAATTTTGATAGAGGTTATTTTCATGGTTCGATCATGGTTTTCAAAACCATGATCCAATCAATGTGAGCACCCCATCCATCTAATATAATTTTCATTTTGTAAAACTATGTGGAAAACCATATGGAAAACAAATATTCTTAAAATTCTGAAATCTCACTTTTTCCAGTCTTATGTTTTTACCTATTTTATCCCCCTCTAAATGTTGGTCCATTTTGGAACATGAGAGGACTCCAAAACCCATATACCTTTTCCTATCCTTCCATTTTTGATGCTAATTCAATATTTAAAGATGATTTTTTGTAGTCCTTTTACTGATTTACATATTTTTACCTTCCTCTCTTATTCTAGCGTTTTCTATTCTCTTGGATCCATTTGGAAAAACTCTAGGGTGAGAGTTTTATTATGTAGGTTTTTTTTCATTGATGTTAGGTTGTGTAGTTTTATTCGCAAGATTATATATCCATTATTCAAGGGTATTTTTTCCATTCACACTCCATTGAGGCACGAGTTTCTTCCCATTTCCTTTTTGGAGCATTCCAACTGATGCTTGAGAGTTTACTACTAATTTATAAATATTTTTAACATAATTTTGATGTGATTGTATGAATTTTTTTGGTGTTTTCATGATAGTAAATTCATGAAAATGGGTTTTCAATGGAATATTTAATTATTCAACTATAAATTCTAGAAATGGGTTTAATGAAATTTCAATTTATATTTTAAAATGAAATTGGGTATTTTTTCGATTGTTTTTTGGCCTTGGATGGGTCCTAGTAGTTTGGTTGACATGTGAAATTGAGCATTGTGTGTGGTTTAAGTGAATTTATATAATTCAATTCTTGTGTGTAAATTCTTTTAATTGGTTGTAATTCCATTTTAATTCGTTAATTATGACCTTCATTATTTTTAAGGCTTTGATATGTGTACCATAAAATGTGAGAAAATCCATATGTGTGTGGACTGGAGATATGGATTGGCACATCAATGATAATGGATTTTCATTTAAATATTCATCTTTTAACACAAATTTTTAAAACACCCTATTCTTATTTCATCCACTATTCCAATCCATATTCTTAATGGGATTTCTTGAAAACACCCAATGGTCTCAAAACATATTCTATGTTGATAAATGAATTTACAATTGGTTCTCCATTTTTGTTTCAATATCATGGCATGATTGGATATTGAGATGCAATTTCGTATCTAAAAAACATAAAAGGTCCATTGGGAACCTCAAAAGCATAAATAGCTGTTTCACCATGACTATGAAAAGTGTTTAAAAAATGTGTTATATTTGGAAATAGATTTTAAATATTATTAGTTAAGGTCCAGTTGGTAATTTATGATGTTTTAGACAGTGGTTTTTAATTCAATTGACATGTTGGGCTGGATAGCACTGTCAGAAATTCTACATGATAAGGGAACCTATATGGTGGTCCTTTCATTGACAGGGCCTTCACATAGTTGTGGTCGAGGATTGGTCAAGGAATTCTTGGTGGCATCTCTTAGTTGTGTTTAATTTCATGCATGTGTTGGACCCCTCATTATCCATTAAAATATTATTAATGGAATATAAAATTTCATCTAATGGTTTGAGTTATGGTTACTTTACAGTCCTAATTAGATGTATCAGAACCCCTAGACAGGGGATACACTGGGTGGGATTTACACTACTATCGTCAATTTAGAGCATCAATGTTGGTTATTGAATATAGAGTTTCGCTGTTTGATTCTTGTTGGATCTAGGATTATTAGATCATAGTACTTCTTATAGGGATGTAATGGAAATTACCCTAATTATATAGTTTTATACTCCTAAATTATTTTCCATCACTTTGGTTACATGCATGTTTTTTTCTGACTTCTTTTACATGTACTATTACTTTTATTTTCTATGTAATTTGATACATGTTTCTTCATACTTATAGTTTTTTCAACATGTAATTTTTATTTTTAATTAGGTTCTAGAATGTGGGATTGTTCTAATGTGTGAAACCATGTTTTTTTCAAAAAGGAACTTCTAGAAAGAGGTCTTGATTGTATTTAATGTAAAAACCCTATTTTCAAAATTGTTTTAAAAACAAAATATTATGTATTATTTGTGTAAATGAGATTAATGTATTATGTGTTTCATACCTACTTAAAATTTTTATACCCAAACCCTACTTATGCCACTCAATATTGATATACCCGAGCTATTTTGTAGGTTTAGTTTTTTTTCAAGATTTCTAATGGAGTGGGATAGTTCATAAGGATGGTGGTGACTATAGGTCTCATGGAGATCAGGTTGGTGGGTGGGGGGGTTAGCTATGCTTTTTTTCTCCAATTTCATAGTTTTTGTAGTGTAGGTTCATTTTGTTTATTTATTTGTTTTGGTGAACTATTATTATTTTGATGATTTTGATAAACTTGTGTTCCTAGAAATATATACAGTTGTTCCTAGTTGGGATTTTGTATATTTGAATGGAAATCATTCTTATAGAGTTTTTGGTTTTTGGGGTAGATTTTAATTTGAAGATTCTGATACCTTTGTGGAAATAATGAATCATGGTTTGGTTTAGTTTTGGTTTGAGTTTCAACCATTGGGAATTCCCATGTTGGTTTTGTTGAGATAGTCGATATTTAAATGGTAGAGAGACCCACCATGGATATTCTTATGGTTTATATAGATATTTTTAGGTGTTACTTGTGGTGATGAAGGGTCATACTGAGGATCATGGTTTCATTTTTCCTCATTCAGTTTCATGTTATGGCTTTGTTCTTTATTTTGGTTGATGTCATTGTGGGGGAAGAATGTTTTTATGGTGGAGATAATTTTGACACACATCTCCAATTATATTTTATTATTATTTATTTTTTGATGTTAAATGTTTTTTAGGATCATGTTAAGTTCCTAATGATAGTTTTTGAGTTATGTAGGTTTTATTTGGTTTTTGGCCATGTGCACTGTTCATGTGTATGATTTGGAGAGAAACCATGTTGTCAGTTTAGGAAGAGGACTTTTATAGTTTATTTTCTTCTATCATGGTTTTAATTTCTTGTTCTATCCATTGTTTTTACCAAATCATTTTAGGCAATGGATTAAATGTGTGTCATTTTGGTGATACATAGGACAATGCTTAAAACATAAGCATGGGTAGGAAAAACTGTGTGGTAAGCCTATAAGAGATTCTAAAAATTTAAATGAGGCGAATTTCACGGGTGGAGCATGTTTTCCCAAACCATGAGCTTTCCCATGTGGGTGTCCCTTCTTTCAATTTGGTGTTAACGGTTGTATCAATGTTTGTATAATCATGTATCCAAACCATAAAATCTACCAAGATTCATAAAAAGATGAAATCCCTATTTTACCCCTATTATCTTCTAACCAATCTCAAACATCTCTCCACATTGGTCGATTAGGTCACAATAGGGGTTTCCCAAACTCCTCTTTCTTTAGTTCTCCTTCCACGTTTTCCTACTCCTTAAAGCTTCCAAGGTGATTTTTTTTCATTTGTTTTATTTTACCTATTTTTAATATTCCTTACTTGTTCTTCTTATTTCTATTATCTTGTACCCCTCTTAGATGAGTCCTACTATGAGTTATGTATTATTTGGGTTGTTTTATTTCATGTTTGGGTGTGTGGTTGGCTTATCATGCTTAGATTTACCTTATCCAAGGGGATTGTTCCATTCACACACCATTTAGTGATCTATTCCATCCATTTCTATTCTATAAACTTCTAGATTATTCTTAAGTGTTGAATGTTAATTTCAAAATATGTTAATTTAATATTTTTATGTGGGTTAATGAATCATTGTGGTGTTTTAATGTCTTCAATTTTTTGAAAATGGTTATTCAACAAAATTCATTAATTATGAATATATATATGCATGAATTGTGTTTGATGAAATTATAATTGGCCTTTTAAAAAAATTATTTTAGAAATGGTTTTGGACATTGTTGGGTCTTTTTAGTTTGGTTGAAAATTGAAATTTGTCTTGGTGTGTGGTTTAGGTGACTTTTTATAGTTTGATACCTATGTGTAGATCCTTGTAATTTTCTATAATTCACTTATGATTCATTAATTGGGACCTTAATTATTTTTATAGATTTAAATATAATTTCTAATGTATATGACCATATCCATATATATATGGGGTACACATATGTAAATGGACACACATGACAATGGAATTACATCAAAATTTGTATCCATGAACCTCAATTTTCAAAATAATCTCCCCATTTCTTCCTCCCTAATACTATAACTCCGAAATAGGTTATTAAATACTTCAACTATTCTCTAAATGGTTTCTAGGTTTCTAAATTACATTAATTGAGGATCTCCAATGTATTTTAAAAATGATAATTCATTTGAAAATTGAAATGCAATTTTGTAACTAAATGACGTCACATGCCTATTTGGCACCTCACATGCATGGATAGAGGTTTCACATTTGTTTTGAAAATGGAATTGAAAAGAAATGTATTATTTGTTAAAATGGTTTTTGAATACAAATTGTTTCTCCATAACTAGTTATTTATGATGTCTTAGCATTTTTTTAAAATTCAATTGACATGTAGGCTTGGTTGGCACTTTCTGGGATTGGGCAGGTCTTCGATGGTGGCATCTTTCAGTTGTGCTTAAGGCCATGCATGTTATGACCTCCTCATTATAAATTATACTATTATCATGGGATTACTGTTGGGTACCAGGACTACGCAGCAGATGCTGGTGGGCCAAGATTTTGAAATTTTACTGCTTTACCGGAGTGACATAACCTTGTCAACTCAGGTGATCTTGTCCCAGCTTGCTCTGAGGATCTCGCAAGGTTCTTTAGGAGCACAAAAATTAAACATGAACATTTACGCTGTTCAGAATGGACATGTAGGACGCCGGAGATCATTGCTCGAAGGCTCCGACATCGAAGCCCTCTAGATCATCCACACACACCTCGCAATTCTTCTCGTGCGGCGTTCGTCAAGATCCGGGTGCAAGCGCGGAGCTTCGACACACACTTCAGCGCATCGATGATCACCACAAAGGAGAAAGCTTTGATCCGGGATGGATGATCTTGAAGATCCTTCTTTTCATGAGAGACTCTCTCTCTAAATTCCAGGAGGAGAGAGATGCTCTCAATCTTGACACATTAATAGTAATGGTGGGAGATCATCTCTCTCACTTATATAGGGAGTGTTAAAACATGCGGTATAGGTTCCCGGCCCCCGTATAATAGCCATCCACTATATAAGAAATATAAATAATTATTTATGACAAATAAAATTATTCCATTAATAATATTTACAATTTATCACTTGCTTGTAATATATAAATATATTACGTGATAAATTTGAGTCTTTAACTCGACTCATTCCTCCTGCTAACATTAAAAGAACCTAGGATATTTAAATCCAGTTGAATAATATTAATACATGTATTTACTATATAACTCGTAAATAGATGTTATAAATAAATTCAATGAATTATTCTACACTTGAATAATTAATGAATTTATTTATTCTTTGGTGATCCATAGAACTTGGATAGTGCTCAGACCCTTTGGCGGGGCCCGTCATGTTCTAAATTCCTATTCCCAGAATACGGCATATTTTCAAGGCACTATCGTGTGTGACCCTCTAGGCCCTTATCTTAATAGCAGTGAATAATATCACTGACCTATATCGGGGTCTAGCAAACCATTGAGGCGCCTAAAGAGATAAGGAAAAGTCTAAGCAATGAATGCCTTCCTAAGAACATGGTCCGTGTAATATAATCTCTTCGTCATCGATATATCAATAATGTAAAATGCATACAAGTGTCATAATTATTTATTTGCTTTATTTTTTTTGTTGATTTGTCCGGATGGTCTTACTTTCGACTACCATGGCCATGGATTTAATTAAGGTGCAACCATCCTAATCAACCAGGGCCGAGATATCTCTTCCTAAACTCGAAAGTTTCAAATCATTTCTCGATCATTCAATCAATGTCATGCCATTAATGACGTACCAGATATAAACTACCTCACTATGACTTGTCATCATGGTTTTCTCCTTATATCAAATGTAAATAATTAAATGACATTCATTGATAATGATCTCTAGTCAGGAGACCATTACACATGTCCGTAGATAGGAACAACTAATGACACCAGAAACATGTGGTGTTTTTATTAAGCGGGTCTGTCCTCATGATATCAATAGCTAGAGATCATCAACTGCGAACATCATGATATGAAGTCTCAATTCTTATGATCCCCCATCACGTGATGGTCACACAACATATGTGTCCTTTTATTATGATGTAACTGGACCATAGGATGTTACTTTAAGATTACTATCATGGAATCTCAGGGTTCTCATTATAGCCTGGGACCTACTATAACCATTTGATGCGATAGGTAATCTAAGGGAATTTCCATTAATAAAGTGGATGCAAAAGTATCTATACTATCATGGCGAGATAAACACATGTAAAATAAAAAACTGAATACATGTAACAGTAATAAAAGTACATAACAAGTTGGGTCTAGGGCACCCACTTTCAACACTCCCACTTGCACTAGAGCCAACTGTAAACAGGTTTCAATTCGCTAGCTCTCACATGTGAATCATGCTATTGCTATGAATTGGCTTTAATAAGTGGGTGTACCATGTTGTCCTCTTTGGCTACTCTTCTAACTGTTACATAACCTCTTTGAGTCAAATCCCTCAGGAGTTGAAACTTTTGAAAAATGTGCTTTGTCCTATGGTGAGACCTGGGCTCTTTGGCAAGCACCACTGAAGCAGTATTATCACAATATATTGGAACAGGGTCTGCACTGCTAGGTACCACACCAATGTATGAGATAAATCTACATATCCAGACAGATTCCTTTGCTACATTGGAAGCTGTAATACATTCAGACTCTACTGTAGAATGAGCAACCACAGTTTCCTTTGAGCTTCTCTAGCTCACTACACCACCATTTAGGCAAAAAATGTAGCCTAACTGCGATTTCATATCATCATGTTCTGTCTAGAAACTATAATCAATGTATTCCCTCAAAACTAGTTCCTCATCTCCTTCATACATCAAGAACATATCCTTAGTATGCCTCAAGTACTTAAGGATAGTTTTAATAGTTGTCCAGTGCAGCTCTCCTGGATTGGCATGATATCTACCCACCATTCTTAAAGAAAAGGAAACATCAAACCTAGTACATAGCATGGCATACATGATAGAACCCACTACTGAAGCATAAGGGACTCTACTCATTATTTCAATCTCATCATGTGTTTGTGGACATATTTTCTTGTAGATATTTACAACACGTGACATAGGTAACAATCCTCTATTGGATTGTCCCATATTGTACCTTTTGAGTACCTTGTCAATATATGTACTTTGACTTAGGCCAAGCATCCTTTGGGATCTATCTCGATAGATCTTGATCCCTATAATGTAGGTTTCTTCACCTAAGTCTTTTATCGAGAAGAATTCATTTAACCTAGTCTTAACTGACTGTAATACTTGCACCTCATTTCACACGATTAATATGTCTCAAACATATAAAACAAGGAAAATGATAGCATTCCCTTCAACCCTTTTATAGACACAAGGCTCGCTTTCATTTTTGAAAAAACCAAAATCTCTTATGGCCACATCAAAGCTTACATTACATTATCTTGATTCCTACTTCAATACATAAATGGATCTCTGCAACTTGCATACTTTATTGGCATTCTTTGACTTACCAAACCCTTCGGGTTAAGTCATATAGATGTCTTCAACAAACTTCCCATTTAGAAAAGCAGTTATGACATCCATTTTCCAAATTTCAAATTCATTAAAGGCTGCTATTGTAAGCAATATTCTGATGGATTTATGCATTCCCACTGTTGAGAAGGTTTCATCATAGTCAATGCCATGACGTTGTCTGAAACCCTTTGCAACCAGTCTTGCTTTAAAGGTATTAACCTTACCATCCATGTCCATCTTTTTCTTGAATGCCCATTTTCAACCAATGGGCTTTACCTCAGCTGGAGGGTCTACCAAAATCCAAACTTGATTTTGGTACATGGACTCCATCATGGAATTCATGGCTTCTTGCCATGTAGCAGTTTCTTTTCCTTCTACTTCTTCCTTGTAGGATAGAGGTTAATCATACTGAAGGATCATTGTGTCACCTAACTCGGTGATGAGAAAACCATAATGCTATGGTTCTATAACCTCTCACGTAGACCTACGCAGTATCTGTGTCTCAAGAACAATTTCTTCTTCCACTTGCTCTTGTGGAGATTGTTCCTCTACCTACTCTTGTTCATCTGGAGTATTAACTTCATTGAAGTCAATATTTCTCCCACTAATTATAGTAGAAATGTGATCCCATTATAGAAATGTGGTCTATCTTTCCACAATGACTTTTCTTTCTAAAGGGTTATATATGTAGTATCCTCTAGTTTCCATAGGATAACCTATAAAGATGCACTTAATGCTTATGGATGCTAATTTGTCACTTGGTAAAGTCTTGAAAAATGCCTCGCATCCCCACACAGGCATGTGTGTTAGATTGGATTTCGTTCCATACAATAACTGATACGGAATCCCATCTGTAGATTTAGTTGGTATTTGGTTAATGGTATATGCTACTGTCTGCAATGCGTATCCCCAAAAGGATAATGGAAGAGTTGTATGACTCATCATTGATTTGACCATCTGAAGCAAGGTCCTATTACTCCTTTAACTAACACCATTCCATTGTGGTGTACAAGGAGGAGTGAGTTGGGATAATATCCCACACTCCTTCAAGTGATCAATGAAATCTTGGTTAAGATATTCTCCGCCTCAGTTTGAGCTAAGTGATTTTATCTTCTTACCAAGTTGGATTTCTACTTCATTTTGGTATTCCTTAATGAAACTAAAGGAATATTACTTATACTGCATTAAGTATATATAGCCATACCTACTATAATAATCAGTAAAAGTAATGAAGTATATAAAACCACCCCTTACCTCTACTGGAAATGGACCACATACATCAGTATGTATTAATTCCAGCACTGCATTGGCTCTTTCTCCCTTTCCTGAGAAATGTCCTCTGGTCATCGTCCCTTGTAAACAAGCTTGACATACTTCTAAGGGTTCTAACTGTACTGAGTCTACATACCCTTCTTGATGTAATCTTCATAATCACTTCTCATTTACATGACCAAGCCTGAAGTTCCATAGATGGGTGTTATTTGCATAATGTTTGTTGTTTTTGTCATTGATTTCCATTACTGAGTTTTCAAGTTCTAGTATATATAAACCATTGTTAAGATGTCCCATACCATAACATATGTTATCCCTATAAAAGAGACAACTTTTATTTAGAAACTTGAAATAGATCCCCATAGCGTCTAAACATGACCCATAGATAATGTTTTTGGTAACAGACGGTACATAATAGAAATTGTTTAAAACAAGAACCAAACCTGTTGGTAAAGTAAAGTGATAGTCTCCCACTGCCAAGGCTGCCGGACTTCCACCATTTGAAGCTCGGAGATCCACTTTACCTTTTTCAATCTTATTAAACCTAATTGGTTCCTGTATATGAATACAAATGTGTGAGCCACATGCCGTATCCAATACCCAACTTGTAGACAAAGATATATTGCATTCAATGACAAAAATACCTGAAGTTGAAGCATCAGCTTGCCTCTTCTTCCCAGCTCTGCAATTCTTCTTCCAGTGGCCTTTCTTACCACATCCAAAGCAGACAGCTTCCTGCTCATTACTTTGCCTTCGAATCTTTGGCTTCTTGGTAGGACGATGCATTGGTTTCTTTGGACTTGACTTGGCCTTAGACTTTTTTGCCTTGCCCTTGTTTTTCTTGTTCATAATAAGGACAGATGTATTAATGCTTTCATGACCTTATCATCTTGGCGAACTAAATCCAAAAGATCCGGGAGTGACTTTTTCATATCATTCATATTATAATAGACAATGAAAGTCGAGAATCTTGACGGTAAAGAGGCAAGAATGAGATCCACTACTAGTTCTTGGTTTAGTTTGAACCCAAGGACTTCATGCCTCTCAATATACACAATCATCATGAGTACGTGAGGACTGGCTTGGTGCCCTTCTGCTAGCCTACACTTATAAATCACACTTGAGATCTCAAACCTTTCTTGCCTATCCCTCTCTTCATATAGTTCTTGGTGATGTGAAAGAATCTTGTAGGCGTCCTCTTACTCATGCATTTTTTGCAATTTAATGGAAATGGATTACAACATGATGAATTGTACATCAAGCACATCGTATACATGATTTTTCCTCTTATATTTTTTTGTCTTGCTTGCTCCCGGAGGAGGCTCAGCAGGAATTGGGGATTCCAGCACATATAACTTCTTTTCTTGGCGCAGTACTATGCGCAAGCACCTACACCACTCCTAGAAGATTTTTCCGGTCAAGATATTTTTTTTATCCAAGATCGATCGCAGTGATAAAGTACTTGTGATGTTGGTGATTTCCATTTTGAATCTACATCAGATAAACATTTAGCTGTTAGTACATTTTCTTAAATACCACTTAAAATTTTATGATTAATAAATTATTATATCATTTAATGTCTCCCACTATGTTAACGAACCTTAATAGCCCTCACTATTAGATTTGGAGTACTCTATCGCTTGAGCATTCTAGTGTAAAGGATCCTCAAAACCTCCCTTGTAGTCTAAAATCTAGGGCTACGACACTACTTGGAGGGTTTCAATGTAGGCATTATGCTTGCCAGCCACTTTTTCTTGTGGTTCCTTGTGTAGTTGAGTAAAGTCCCAGCTTTTGGAATCTGAACGTGATTCCCTCAACCTCTTTCCTCTAATGTGATAGCAAGTTAGATAAGGCTAATCCTTGACTACTTACTTTAGTTATGTCGACCCATTTCTCACATGGAAACACCCCGGTAGTAGGAGGCACTCTCAACTGAGGCTGACGAGCATGCAAGTAGCCGGTTTTGTTTAGATGTGAGAAATGGAAGGCATTTTAGACTTAATATATCTTTGAGGGATTTTTAAATATTTATTGAAGAATATAATCCTTTTCAATTTATTATTTTCAATCTGGGATGTCTCGCTCACAACTGAAGAATCAATAGAATATTATTCGTCAAAACATTATGCATTTTATCTTGTTTACTATCCTATGTGATCATGCAATAATCATGCAGACACAGAAAATAATAAACTGTGCATAAAGTAAATCATGCATTCTGACTGGTCTTGAGCATTCTATAATGATTAATCAATAACTTGATCAATCATCACTTTGAGGCATCCATACCTGAGTCGATACATGACTCGTGTCACTATTGGCCCCAGTGTAAAGCGCCCAACTCCTGTCTGGACTACCACCTCAACATGGCAGGGCCTGCCTCTCAGATCGTCACCGAATAATTACAAGTATACTCACACGTAGACGAGGGGGTCTGGGGTACAAAATACAACCAGTGTAATGGATGTGCAGGCCCTTATACATACATGAATTAAAATATGATTCAAAAACCGTCATTTATCTAATAAAATATTACAATCATCGCACGCATTGAATAAATAATTAAATAAATGAATATATGCCATACATACACAGGTCGGCCAATAGCTCAAGACCAGTCCGGGTAAAAGCGCAATTAAATTAAAGTGCAATAAATTTAAATTAAGCAACGGTGTTCTAATAAATTAAAAGAATTGGATTAAATTCAAATAATTTATTTTTATCGATTCCATTTGTTTAATTTAATTTTAATTCCAAAAATTAAATTAAATTAAACCATTAATTTAATTCATAAAAATAAATTAAATTAATATTTCAGATTAAATTAATTTAAACCCCTATATTAATTCCAATTAATTTAATTTAAAAAACTAAATTTATTAAAATTAATTCTATGCAGGGTTACCTCTAGCTGGTGAGGAGTCCGACGGGACTGCGTACCTCCGCGGGATGTCGTCCGGGAACCGCGGCTTCACCGCAGCGTGACCGCGGCATGACTGTGGCGTGACCGCGGTATGACCACGGCGTGACCACTGTGTGACTGCGGCGTGACCATGGCGTGACTGCGACATCCAACCACTCCCGCGGCGGCTGAAACTCTCGGCATGGGCTTGGGGCGGCCGAACGGAGCGGTTTCGGAGGAGTCCGGTGAGAGTCCGGGGAGGCCGGAGGCAGGCAGTCCAGTGCGTCCCAAATGGGGAGGCCGACGAAGGTCAGGGGAGGCCTGGCAGAGCCAGCATGGCCTGGTCGTGAAGCGGGATCTGGTTAGAGGTGGGATACCGGCTGATAGAGGGAGAGGGATGCCCGACTCGGGGCTTGGAGGCCAGCGTGGTGCTCGGAGGCCGCCGGGCAGGGCGGCCCGGTGAAGGGGGTGGGGCGGCGTGGATGGAAGTGGCCGAACGGAGGTGGCTCGGGGTTCAGGAGGCTAGCTGGCGGTGGCGCACATTGAAGCAAGTCGAGCGGAGGGGGAAGAGGGAGGCCCTAGGGTTCGGGCTCCCTTGGTGCGCCGTGTGAGGAGACCCCAAAGGGGTCTTATTCTTTTTTTTTCTTTTATTATTTTTTTCCATTAGAAAAAAATCCAAACCCTCTATTATTTTTTTATAAATAAAGGGAAAAGACCCCATTTTCGGGTCTTTTCTTCTCTCCTTTTTTTGTTTATACAAAAGCAAGAAGACCCCCTTTGGGGTCTTGGTCTTTTTCTCCCTCCTTTAAATATTTTATTATTATAAAAATATAATAAAATATTTATTATAAACATAATAAAATATATATTATAAAATGTAATAATAAAAAATATTTTTGATCTTAATTCTCAATTTGAGATAATTGTCAAATGAACAAAAAGCTTGAGACGTTGATCCGATGAAAATTTTCAAATGATCGTATCTTGATCATTCGAAATCAAAACGACGTGTGGTCGAATCTGAATGAACCGTTTTAACACCCCGAAATTAAATTTAATGCATTTTAATGTTTTTGACTCAAAAATACCTTACACTCCATCTGATACCACTGTTGGGTACTGGGACTATGCAGCGGAAGCCGGTGGTCCGAGATTTTAAAATTTTTCTGCTTCCCCGGAGTGACATAACACTTTCAACTCCGATGATCTTGTCATGGATTGGACCGAGGATCTCGTAGGGTTCTTTAGGAGCACAAAAATTAAATGTGAACATTTACCATGTTCATAATTGACGTGCAGGACACCGATGATCATTGCTCGAAGACTCTGACGTCGAATCCCTGTAGATCATCCACACACGCCATGCAAATCTGCTCGTGCGCCATTCGTCAAGATCCGTGTGATAGCGCGGATCTTCGACACACACTTCTGTATAGCGATGATCACCGAAAATGAGGAAGATTAGATCCGGGATGGATGATCTTGAAGATCCTTCTTTGCTTTAGAGACTCTCTCTCTAAATTCCATGAGGAGAGAGTTGCTCTCAAACATGACTCATGAATAGTAATGGTGGGAGAGCATATCTCTCACTTATATAGGGAGTGTAAAAACACGCGTTATATGTTCTCGACCCCCGTGTAATAGACCTCCTCTATATAAGCAATATAAATAATTATTTATGACAAATAAAATTATGCCATAAATAATATTTACAATTTATCACTTGCTTGTAATTTATAAATATATTACGTGATAAATTTGAGTATTTAACTCGACTCATTCCTCCTACTAATATTAAATGAACCTCGGATATTTAAATCTAGTTGAATAATATTAATACATTTATTTACTATATAATTCGTAAATACATGTTATAAATAAATTCAATGAATTATTATAAACTCAAATAATTAATGAATTCATTTATTCATTGGTGATCAATAGAACTTGGATAGTGCTCGGACCCTTTGGCGGGGCCCATCAAGTTATAAATTCCTATTCCCTGAATAGGGCAGATTCTCAAGGCGCTATCGTGTGTGACCCTCTAGGACCTTATCTCAATAGTAGTGAATAATATCACCGACCTAGAGCGGGGTCTAGAAACCCATCAAGGCTCCTATAGAGATAAGGCAAAGTGAAAGAAACGACTGCCTTCCTACGAACACAGTCCGTGTAATATAATCTCTTCGTCATCGATATCTCAATAAAGCAGAATGCATACTAGTGTCATCATTATTTATTTGCTTTATTTTGTTTGTTGATTTGTCCATATGGTCTTACCTTTGACTACCATAGCCATGGATTTAATGAAGGTGCAACCATCCTAATCAACCAGGCCCGAGATATCTCTTCCTAATCTTGGAAGCGACAAATCCTTTCTCGGTCATTCAATCAATTCCATGCCATTAATGATGTACCCAATATAAACTACCACACCATGACATGTCGTCATGGTTTTTTCCTTATATCAAATGCACGTCATTAAATGACATTTATTGATAATGATCTCATGTTAGGAGAACATTACACATGTCTGTAGATAGGAATGACCAGTGACACCAGAAACATGTGGTGTTCCTATTAAGTGGGCATGTCCTCATGATCTCAATAGATAGAGATCATCATGTGTGAACATCATGAGATTAAGTCTCAATGCTTATGATCCCCTAGCACCAGATGGTCACACATCATCTGTGTCCTTTAAAAATGATGTTACTGGACCATAGGACGTTACTTTAAGATTACTGTCATGGAATCTCAGGGTTCTCATTATATTATGGGACCTGCTATAACCATTTGATGTGACAGGTAATCTAAGTAAATTTCCATTAATAAAGTGGATGTAGAAGTATCTACACTATCATGGAAAGATAAACACACATAAAATAACAAACTGAATACATGAAACAGTAATCAAAGTACAAAACAAGTTGGGTCTTGGGAACCCACATTCAAAAATTACTAGGTGTTACTAGTGGAACTTGTGTTTGTTACTTTAAAGTCCCAATTGGCTGGATTCGAACCCCGATGATAGAATATAGGCTATGTGGGATGGCCACTAGCAAGTTTAATTTATAGAAGCCATGTTGGTTATTAACTATGAAGTTGCACCATAAACCAATAGGTGGGTCTGAGATGAGTACATATAGGGATTTCTTATAGACATTTTTAGGAAATTACCATTATTATATATTTTTATGGTCCTGAAATATTTTTCATGACTTTTGTTACATGCTTGGTAGGTATTTAGGTGCATGTAACTACACTATTACTTATATTTCTAGTTTTGTTTGATATACTCTGCTTCTTGCTTCTAGTTTTGTTTCTATAATATTTTATATCTATCAAAAGGTTTTTGTTATTTATTTAAATGGTATTTTAAAGAGGGTTTTGGATTATGGATTTTTTTTATGTTGAAAAACATGTTTTTTCTAAAGGGGACTTACTGAAAATGGTGTCATTTGTTTTAATGATAAATACCACATTTTTATTAATGTATTTCAAACCTAAATTTATGGAATATTTTGGGAAATTAAATGAATAGATTATATTGTTATTACCTATTGTGTTGTTTTATACTCAGACCCTATATATTTCACTCGGTGCTGGTAGACCGAGCTGTTTTGCGGGTTTAGATTTTGCTCAGTTTATCCAACGGAGGGGGATGGTTCATATAGATGGTGGTGATGAGAGGTAACGAGGAGATTATGCTACTTTAATGTTGGGTTCAGCGTTTTTTTATTTGTAGTGCTTTGTTTTTTTTCACAATGATTTATTTAAAAATGATTATATTTATTGATATTTAATTATTATTGATTTTTTCAACCTCTATTTTCCCTTTTATATCAGTTTACATTTGGCTAAATTATTCCCAAATATTTTGTCATTGACTCCTGACACTAGTTTCTATTTTAGGTGGATTGGGAATTCATCTCGAGCCTTTACATGGGATATATTGAGTGATGGGTTTGGGGTCGACTTAGGTAGGTCCATGACATGTATGAAAAAATTCTCATGTTCATGTTTGGAGTTCTGGATTGATGAAGATTTTATATCATGATGATTTTTTATGGAATCTAGTTTGTAGAAGTTTTTTATCATTAAATTCATGTATATCAATTACAATAATTTTTTATAGTTCTGAGTTTTATGCAAATAGATACTCCTTCAATTATTTCACGATGAACTTGTAGAATTCTCAAAGCCTGAATCTCTTTTTTATAGGTAAAGGGTATACCCATGGTGCAAAAAACTGGATGTCAAACTATAAAAATATGATGTATTCATCATATTTTGGTCAACTTATTCACTAAAAAATAAATTTTTGAGGGGTTGGGGGTGGAATTTATTGGCATCCAAAAAGTGTCTTAGGATCCCTAAGGAAATATATTTGAAAAGAAAAATTATGTTTAAAAGGAACAATTCTAATGAATTTGAATGTTGCATGATTATATAACCATATTCACCACACCATTCTCGATTAATAGACACAAAAGACTTATTTTAGTTAGAAACTTCATAAACTATATACATATAAATACCTTTTACTTGTCCGTATTAAAGTTCTTCGGTTCAGACATTGTAATTTTTAACTTGAGTGATTTCATAATATTGATTTCCATGATTCATGAAACCAGAAAACAATCCCATTGATTCTTGTAAGTGAGAATCTTATAGTAATTCCATCTCATAATTACTTCAATGTATATGATTATCATTGATATGTCCTCATAACTCTTTTAAATTAAGAACACCCATAACCAATATTCTAAAACATTTTGCAGTTCATGGTTTCAAAAAGCACAAATCTTATGAAAAACCTATTCCATTCAAATACAATCAATTACCTTCATTCATAGAATACAATTTATCTTATTTAGATGGAATGTGGTACGCACAACACTTTTATCCATAGTTATAATGACCCATACTTTACATACATTGTTAATACTTTAAAATTGAAGCACACTTATTACAACATATGACAAAACCACAAAGTACTGTATAGGTATAGTGTCTTTAGAAACTGGGAAACATAAACAACTGGTTCATAAATCTTCTACAGTGTGTCCCATTTATTTCATCATATCTAGGGTCCCTTTTAGCATATTCTACTTAATATCCATATTCCTGACCTGGGGAAAAGAAAACATAAAAGGGTGAGCTCAAATTCTCAGCAAGGGCAAATAAAGGAAATAAAAATCATATCATATCTTTTTGAAAATCATAACCTGCAAAAGAGATCATAAAATCTTAACATGGAATAAATCATATAAGTGAAAATGAGATCCCCATTATCATAACATGAAACTTGAAACTTTGTGGCATGCACACATAATCATGGAAAATCATTTCTTGTTAGTCATGACTCATTTCCAAGACTATCTTAGTGGACAAAGTCCCTTTCTGAACCGAGTCACCCTCGTTCCAGTCCTGTTTCACTGAACCGGTATAACCTGCCCTTCCAGCCATGTCTATCTCATGAGATATAAAATCTTTACCCAATGCATTGGAGGGAGATAAAGGTCCCACCCATCTTATAATGAATCCTTTCTTATGTGTGCCACATAATCATAAACCATACATCATAGCGTAATCCACGTAATAAAAATGGGATTCTTAAACAACATGACATCATAAAACAATTCATATAAGATAAAGGAATTCATAAAAATGTTTCCATCACAACATAATCAAATCCATGTAATAATAGGGATAAAAACATAACCCTTTTATTGTCTTATATGGAAAATAATTTTGATAAAATACTTGAACTCCATTCCTGAGGAAAATATCCTTTCTACTTCAAAAACATTTTTCCTTTCATAACATGTCATATGACTTTAAAATAAAAGAAGTTGATTAAAAATAAACTTGAAAACTTGTAAAGGAAGCTTCTTGGAAATAATGTTTTAAAAATCCATTCATGCCATATAAGTTAAAAAAGAACATTCTTCTCATACTTTTTTCAGAAAAGTCAAAAAGTACCTCGTACGAAAAACGACAAAAGATTCCTTTCATATCTTTTACTAAAAACTCACCGAAGGGTAAAATTGGATTTAAAAAATTGTAGGTGGATGGAAATAATATTACATATTGAGGAAACATGGATGTGGATGATAAAATACACCCCAGTAAATACTTACGAATAAACAATCTCGGATAAAAATGAGATTGTGATATTTCCCTTACCTTAGGTCCGATTTTCTTTGTACGTGTCCAAAGCTCCTATATAATGGTTTAAATAATGTTATTTACTTATTCCAGAATCATAAATATTGATATTATATCATATATGGTCATATTCTTAGCTTCTTGTTAGTAATATTTCATTGTTACTTGTTACTCGGGTCTTTATTGTCTTTTGTTCTTATGCGTGTTTTGCCGAATACATTCTTATTCTTCTTTTAAGGTTATAGATACCTTATATCCAGAATGGTATTAGTGTAACATATATCATATTTATTCATTCAATTCATTTATATAATTAATATGTAATGATGATCATGTAGAACGAGTCGCATCACATCGTGGAGACGGTATTCCGTACGTACGCACGAATGATGATATCGTTCCTATGATCGTGGAACTATATTGGAGTATATATATATTATTTCAGTATCAATATTACTTTATAATAATCATAAATAGTTACTCATTACACTATTATACCCATCCTTGTAAAGTGATGGTGGAAAAATAGATTACACCACGGCGTAGAGACGGTATTCCGTACGTACGCACGCGCGGTGATTTCATTTTTCCGTGGGATGGATAGAAGGTGAATTATAGTTGTTTCATATTTATAATAACATATCCGTATGTAAGTAATACTGATGTTATTACTTTATCATGAAACAACTAAAGAATAATAAGTTGAAGAAGAAAGAAATTGAAAAGATCGGTAATGGATATTACCTCTTCTTTGGAACGCCTCTTTGAATCCTCCACTTAGGGAACTAAGACTGGTCTTTGAAGAATACCAGGACTTCTAGGATTATTCTAGGGAAGTGGAGAGGAGAAAATGGCAGGGGTTGGCCGAGCTTGAGTGCTCAAATTGGTGTGAGGAGGAGGGGGAGGAGGTGCCCTTTTATAAGGGAGGAGAGGGGCACCTTAGGAATATCTCAAAATATTATTTTATATTAAAGTAAAAATCTGTTTATAATGGTTCAAAAGGGTCTTATTTCAAAGATAAAGTGGGGATGGGTCGAAATCCTATCAACCAATAGGATTTAGATAAGTTTAGGGTATTATTTTAACCTTATCAATTATATTTAACTCTAAGTTAAATAATTTAACTTTTACCGTGTCTTTTTGTTTTCTTTCACTATATGGTTAATACACTTACTATAACATGCCAAACGAACCCCAAATTGTTTATTATTAATATATATATCCTTATCTAAGTCATTTGGCCGAACCGTAGATTTTTAGGAATAAAATAACAATTAATAATATAATATTTGATTTAAAAACTATTTTGTGTCAATTTTGACACTATTTGATATATGATTTTTGTGAAAGTCATAACAGAATTATATGTTGGAACCAAGGTCATTAAATCAACATTAATATATCATAGTAACCTAGAAAATTAGTGGAATTCATTAAAAGTCTCAAATTACATTTATTTTGGTGTTTATAACATCAATTATGTCAATATTTCATTAATAAGATAATTACTACATCATCATTGTGTCATAATTAAATTAACTTATTTAATGTCTAAAATTACAAATAAACTACCATTATGTAGGAAATCTTTTTAGATTTCTAATGAATATTTATAGTCGAATTTATCTTATGTATAACCCCATATTAAAAATTATTTACTTATTAAACTTTGATTTTAACTATTTTATCCCTTCTTTAAATAAATTAATAATAAATGTCCTAATCTAATCCAAGTGGGCCTAAATGGTCATATTTTTATTCCTAAGTTTTTTTTGGTCGAATTAAACTTGTCCAATATAATTAGGACATGTGTTAGGGTAATATTAATATCATATTTACCCTTAGTTACCCTGTTTACTATTAACCGCGGTAAAAAAAAGTAAAAAGTTACTATTCACCAAAAGATTATTTTTATCTCATTGAACCACATTTTACTTACTGATATCAACCATGTCTGTCGGATTTTTGAAATTCCATTCACAGAAGCGGTAAAATTATGTTTTATGCAAAATTCAGTTTTTAACCTACCACTTAGTGGTTTCACTATTCATCAAAAATTGAAAGTTTTCAGAAAAATACCAAAATTTCACCCTAGGCTAATTTCGATATTCTGAGTCCAAAAATGAAGTCCATTTTGAAAAATAAAATTTATAAAATTTCAAAAAGTGGTTATTACTATTCATAACGGCTAGTTTTAATAGCATATTTTTGTTTAGTGAAACTCGGTATTGCGTACGACGCAAGCTATCGAGGAAGGTTGCGATTGCGTGTAAAGAAAGTCAAGCAAGTGTTGTGTAGAAGAAGATTCATTTGATGATTCATATAACATAAAAGTCTCGGGTGTTACATTCTACCCCCCTTAAAAAGAATTTCGCCCTCGAAATTCGTCACTTTGTAACAAAAAGATGAGGATACTTCTCCCTCATCATATCCTCAAGCTCCCATGTAGCTTCTTCAAGTTGGTGGTTCCTCCATAAAACATTCAATAATCGAGTGGTCTTGTTTCGTTGGACTTTTTCGCTACGATCCAGAATCTCTATCGACTGTTCTTCATAAGAAAGATCTTGCTCTAGTGGTACAACTTCTGAGCTGAGTACATGTGAAGGATTTGGTATGTACTTTCTCGGGAGAGATACATGGAACACATCGTGAACTTGAGAGAGATTCGATGGAAGCGCCAATCGGTAAGCTACCTTCCCAACACGATCCAGTATTTCGAAAGGACCAAGATATCTAGGGCTCAACTTCCCCTTCTTTCCAAATCTCATAACCCTCTTCCAGGGAGATATTCGTAAGAACACTTTATCACCCACTTCAATCTCTGGGTCTTTTCTTCGGTTGTCGGCATAACTTTTCTGTCGACTCTGAGCTTCTCTTATGTGTTGTTGAATAGATCTGGCCTTTTCTGCCATTTCATCAATGAGATCAGGTCCTAATAGCTTTATTTCCCCAACTTCATCCCAGCAAGTTGGAGTCATGCATTTCTTTCCATAGAGAGCTTCATAAGGAGCCATCTGAATACTGGAGTGAAAGCTATTATTATAAGAAAATTCCACCAAAGGTAGGTGTTGATCCCAACCTCCTTTGGAATCCATAGAGAAAGCTCTCAACATATCTTCTAGGGTTTGAATTGTTCTTTCAGACTGACCGTCTGTCTGGGGATGATAAGCAGTGCTGAAACTCAACTCTGTATCCAGAGTATGCTGAAGACTTCGCCAGAACTTCGAGGTAAATCTCGGATCCCGATCAGATACAATAGAAAGTGGTATTCCATGTAATCTTACCACTTCCTTTACATATATCCTGGCAAGCTGATCTAGAGAGAAATCCTCTCTAATAGCAATGAAGTGTGCAGACTTTGTAAGACGATCAACTATGACCCAGATAGCATTATTTCCTTTGGATGTTTTAGGAAGTCCTGTGACAAAGTCCATAGTGATGTTTTCCCATTTCCATTCGGGTATGGGTAATGGTTGTAACATCCCCTTAGACTTTTGTCTCTCAGCTTTAACTTGTTGACAAACCAAGCATCGAGAGACATATTCAGCAACATCTCTTTTCATGCCATCCCACCAGAAGTACTCTTCCAGGTCTCTATACATCTTCATGCTTCCAGGATGAATAGAGAATGATGAACTATGAGCCTCATCCAGCAGCTCCTTCTTTAATTCGGGGATGGGAGGAACACAAACCCGATTCCTGAACTTTATTATCCCATCACAATCAAGGTTGAATTCAGGAACATTTCTCAACTTCTTTTGTAACTCTACATCTTCTTTCTGTGCCTCTTTAATCTTCACATGTATAGATGGTTGAACATTCATTTGAGAAAGATAAGATTTTCCCCCTTCCATTATAATTCCAAGATCCATCCTTTGTAAATCCATAAATATTGGATCTTTTGTGATCCTCATCATGGATAAACTAGCATGGTCTTGTCGACTTAATGCATCTGCCACCTTGTTTGCATTCCCAGGGTGGTAATGGATTGAGCAGTCATAATCCTTAATCAGCTCCAACCATCTTCTTTGGCGCATATTCAGCTCCTTTTGTGTGAAAATATACTTTAAACTTTTATGATCAGTATAAATATCACACCTTTCACCATAAAGGTAATGCCTCCAAATCTTTAATGAAATGATTACCGTAGCCAACTCTAAATCATGTGTTGGGTAATTTTGCTCATGGATTTTCAACTGTCGTGAGGCATAAGCTATCACCATATCATTTTGCATAAGAACACACCCCAATCCCTTCTTGGATGCATCACTATAGATCACAAACCTTTCTCCACTACAAGGCAGTGTGAGCACAGGTGCACTGGATAACCTTCTTTTCAACTCCTTGAAATTCTCTTCACATTCCTCTGTCCAGACAAACTTAACTCCTTTCCGAGTCAACTTGGTGAGTGGATTAGATAATCGTGAAAAATATTTTACAAAACGTCGATAATATCCAGCCAAACCAAGAAAACTTCAAATCTCAGTTACTGTTGTTGGTCTCGACCATCTTTTGATAACCTCTGTTTTTGCTGGATCCACAGATATCCCCTCTTTTGAGATTATGTGACCCAAAAATGCAACTTTTTGAAGCCAAAATTCACACTTGGTAAATTTGGCATAAAGCTTCTCCTTTCTCAGGGTCTTCAATATAATTCTCAAGTGATCTTCATGGTATTCCTTTCTCTTTGAATAGACAAGAATATCGTCTATAAAGACTACCACAAATTGATCAAGATAGTCTCTAAAGACTCTATTCATTAGATCCATGAAGATAGCAGGGGCATTAGTAAGACCAAATGGCATCACTATAAATTCATAGTGTCCATACTTTGTACGGAATGTCGTCTTTGGTATATCCTCCCTTTTGAACCTTAATTGATGATACCCTGAACGAAGATCAATCTTGTAAAAGTATTGAGCTCCGCGTAGTTGGTCAAATAAGTCATCAATGCGTGGGAGAGGATATTTGTTCTTGATAGTGATCTTGTTAAGTTCTCGATAATCAATTCAGTGTCTCATTGATCTATCTTTCTTCTTAACAAATAGAACGGGTGCTCCCCAAGGTGACGCACTAGGGCGTATGAATCCTTGATCAAGATTCTCTTGGAGTTTCTTCTTCAATTCCTGCAACTCAATTGGGGCCATTCTATAAGGTGTCTTTGAAATAGGCAATGCACCCGGTATGAGTTCTATTGAAAACTCAACTTCACGATTTGGTGGAAGACCTGGTAATTCCTCCGGAAAGACATCATCAAACTCCCATACAATGGGCATATTCTTAATCGTGAGTTTCTCACCAACCATTTGAGATAAATAACCTTCATTTAGTGGAATCAAGTCCCATAAGATGGAAGGAATTTCCACTGGAAGGTTATGTTCATCCTTGCATTGATAGACGATCGTAGATTGATCTGGAATATGAAATGTGACTTCCCTTCATTGGGAATTGATATGAGCTCCATGTAGAGAAAGCCAATCCATGCCAAGAATCACATCAAATTCCACTAAAGGGAGGATCACAAGATTTGCAGGAAGCACTTTCCCACAAACTTCGATCGGAGAAGAATTATAAACTTTTGATGCGACTGTTGTGCCATTAGGTGTTGTCAAAGCAAACTCAACATCTAATTGTTGAGGTAATACGGTGACACCCATAGATAATTCTTTAGAAATAAATGAGTGGGTGGATCCAGAATCAAATAAAACATTTGCTACTTTAGAGTGGATGGTAAGTGTACCTTTCACCACTTCGTTATCGTACTCCACATCGCTGATAGAAATTGCATGTGACTTTCCTTTGTCTTTAGCCTTAATATTTTTTTGACGTCGACCATCATCATCAACCCTTGGATTTGGGCATTGATTGGCATAATGCCCCATCTCCTTGCACTTGAAACATTGAAGTGTAGTAGGTTCATTCTGTGTATCCCTTCCTTTGTTTGCATCATTAGACATCTTCTTCCCATTATCGCGGCATTCAAATGCCCGATGACCTTCCTTTCCACATTTAAAACATTTACTTGTCCCTTTAAGACAACTCCCTCCATGTTTCTTTCCACACATTGAGCATAAGGGAAAGTTCATCTTCTTTTCAGTGTGCTCTTTAGATTTTCCTTTGAATTCCATCTTCCTCTTCTTATCAAACCCATGTGACTGATGGGTTACTCCAATCTCCATCTCGACTTTGAGAGCACATCGAACGATTTCCTCATAGCTATTGAAGTCCCTTATGGCTAACTCCCTTAGAAGACTTGGTTTTAAACCACTAAAGAATCGATCGATCTTACTCTCAGGTTGGATAATAATACCAGAAGCGTACCTTGCAAGTCTTGTAAAATTTGCTTCATAGGTACCAACAGATTCATCATCCCTTTGCTTCAGTTCAAGGAACTCTTTCTCCATCTTTGTTCGGAGAATACGAGGGAAGTACTTATTGAAAAATAAGTTCTTGAACTCGTCCCATTCCATAGACTCAATTTCATCCCTTTTACTCGTATTCTTAATAAGATTCCACCATTGATCAACATCTCCTTCCAAACGATACACTGCTAGGATGACTTTATCATGCTAATAACATTGAAGAACTGAAAATATCTTTTCAGTAGTACTAATCCATTGTTCAGCAACTAATGGATCAGTAGACCCGCTGAAAGAAGGTGGACACTGCCTCATGAAGGATTCAACAGAATGTTGCTCCTTACTTTGCTCGTTTGGAAGTCCTGCATGATTCATAGCTTGAGAAAGTTGTGTGAGCATGGCTACAAGATTTTGCATTCCAGCTCCCATATCGTTTGGTTGCTCAGGGGGACAATCATTGCATTGCCCATCGCATTACGCATTAACACGGTTCCTTCGGGTTCCAGCCATTGACTAAAACCAAGAAGAATAGTGTGAGCAACACTAATTATAATAGGAAAACCACATAATTCAAGAATAAAATTTTCATTCTTAAGGTTTTATCCTAGGTTATTCAAGGCCATTTCTAAAACACTAAGATTGTGTTCTATGCTTAGACTTATCCTTAGGGTTCTTACTAAGGCTTTCACATCCTAGTTTCCAAAGGTTGACTATACCTTTCCTCTGATACCAACTATAACGACCCATACATTACATACATTGTTAATACTTCAAAATTGAAGCACACTTATTACAACATATGACAAAACCACAAAGGACCGTATAGGTATACTGTCTTTAGAAACTGGGAAACATAAACAACTGGTTCATAAAACTTCTACAGTGTCTCCCATTTATTTCATCATATCTAGGGTCCCTTTTAGCATATTCTACTTAATATCCATCTTCCTGACCTGGGGAAAAGAAAACATAAAAGGGTGAGCTCAAATTCTCAGCAAGGGCAAATAAAGGAAATAAAAATCATATCATATCTTTTTGAAAATCATAACCTGCAAAAGAGATCATAAAATCTTAACATGGAATAAATCATAGAAGTGAAAATGAGATCCCCATAATCATAACATGAAACTTGAAACTTTGTGGCATGCACACATAATCATTGAAAATCATTTCTTGTTAGTCATGACTCATTGCCAAGACTATCTTAGTGGACAAAGTCCCTTTCTGAACCGAGTCACCCTCGTTCCAGTCCTGTTTCACTGAACCGGTATAACCTACCGTTCCAGCCATGTCTATCTCATGAGATATAAAATCTTTACCCAATGCATTGGAGGGAGATATAGGTCCCACCCATCTTATAATGAATCCTTTCTTATGTGTGCCACATAATCATAAACCATACATCATAGCGTAATCCACGTAATAAAAATGGGATTCTTAAACAACATGACATCATAAAACAATTCATATAAGATAAACGAATTCATAAAAATGTTTCCATCACAACATAATCAAATCCATGTAATAATAGGGTTAAAAACAGAACCCTTTTATTGTCTTAGATGGAAAATAATTTTGATAAAATACTTGAACTCCTTTCTTGAGGAGAATATCCTTTCTACTTCAAAAACATTTTTCCTTTCATAACATGACATATGAATTTAAAATAAAAGAAGTTGATTAAAAATAAACATGAAAACTTGTAAAGGAAGCTTCTTGGAAATAATGTTTTAAAAATCCATTCATGTCGTATAAGTTAAAAAAAACATTCTTCTCATACTTTTGTCGGAAAAGTCAAAAAGTACCTCGTACGAAAAACGACAAAAGATTCCTTTCATATCTTTTACTAAAAACTCACCGAAGGGTAAAATTGGATTTAAACAATTGTAGGTGGATGGAAATAATATTACATATTGAGTAAACATGGATGTGGATGATAAAATACACCCCAGTAAATACTTACGAATAAACAATCTCGGATAAAAATGAGATTGTGATATTTCCCTTACCTTAGGTCCGATTTGCTTTGTACGTGTCCGAATCTCCTGTATAATGGTTTAAATAATGTTATTGACTTATTCCAGAATCATACATATGGATATGATATCATATATGGTCATATTCTTAGCTTCTTGTTAGTAATATTTCATTGTTACTTGTTACTCGGGTCTTTATTGTCTTTTGTTCTTATGCGTGTTTTGCTGAATACATTCTTATTCTTATTTTAAGGTTATAGATACCTTATATCCAGAATGGTATTAGTGTAACATATATCATATTTATTCATTCAATTCATTTATATAATTACTATGTAATGATGATCATGTAGAACGAGTCGCATCACATCGTGGAGACGGTATTCCGTACGTACGCACGAGTGATGATATCGTTCCTATGATCGTGGAACTGTATTGGAGTACATATATATTATTACAGTATCAATATTACTTTATAATAATCATAAATAGTTACTCATTACACTATTATACCCATCCTTGTAAAGTGATGGTGGAAAAATAGATTACACCACGGCGTGGAGACGGTATTCCGTACGTACGCACGCGCGGTGATTTCATTTTTCCGTGGGATGGATAGAAGGTGAATTAGGGTTGTTTCATATTTATAATAACATATCAGTATGTAAGTAATACTGATGTTATTACTTTATCATGAAACAACTAAGGAAGAAGTTGAAGAAGAAAGAAATTGAAAAGATCGGTAATGGATATTACCTCTTCTTTGGAACGCCTCTTTGAATCCTCCACTTAGGGAACTAAGATTGGTCTTTGAAGAAGACTAGGACCTCTAGGATTATTCTAGGGAAGTGGAGAGGAGAAAATGGCAGGGTTTTTCCGATCTTGAGTGCTCAAATTGGTTTGAGGAGGAGGGGGAGGAGGTGCCCTTTTATAAGGGAGGAGAGGGGCACCTTAGGAATATCTCATAATATTATTTTATATTAAAGTCAAAATCGGATTATAATGGTTCCAAAGGGTCTTATTTCGAAGCTAAAGTGGGGATGGGTCGAAATCATATCAACCAATAGGATTTAGACAAGTTTAGGGTATTATTTTAACCTTATCAATTAGATTTAACTCTAAGTTAAATAATTTAACTTTTACCGTGTCTTTTTGTTTTCTTTCATTATATGGTTAATACACTTACTCTAACATGCCAAACGAACACCAAATTGTTTATTAATAATATATATATCCTTATCTAAGTCATTTGGCCGAACCTTAGATTTTTAGGAATAAAATAACAATTAATAATATAATATTTGATTTAAAAACTATTATGTGTCAATTTTGACACTATTTGATATATGATTTTTGTGAAAGTCATAACAGAATTATATGTTCGAACCAAGTTTATTAAAGCAACATTAATATATCATAGTAACCTATAAAATTAGTGGAATTCATAAAAAGTCTCAAATTAAATTTATTTTGGTGTTTATAACATCAATTATGTCAATATTTCATTAATAAGATAATTACTACATCATCATTGTGTCATAAATAAATTAAATTATTTAATGTCTAAAAATTACAAATAAAATACCATTATGTAAGAAATCGTTCTATCTTTCTAATGAATATTTATAGTCGAATTTATCTTATGTATAACCCCATATTAAAAATGATTTACTTATTAAACTTTGATTTTAACTATTTTAACCCTTCTTTAAATAAATTAATAATAAATGTCCTAATCTAATCCAAGTGGGCCTAAATGGTCATATTTTTATTCCTAAGTTTGTTTTTGGTCGAATTACACTTGTCCAATAGAATTACGACATGTGTTAGGGTAATATTAATATCATATTTACCCTTAGTTACCCTATTTACTATTAACCGCGGTAAAAAAAAGTAAAAAGTTACTATTCACCAAAAAATTATTTTTATCTCATTGAACCGCATTTTACTTACTGATATCAACCGTGTCTATCAGATTTTTGAAATTCCATTCACAGAAGAGGTAAAATTATGTTTTATGCAAAATTGAGTTTTTAACCTACCACTTAGTGGTTTCACTATTCATCAAAAATTGAAAGTTTTCAGAAAAATACCAAAATTTCACCCTAGGCTAATTTTGATATTCTGAGTCCAAAAATGAAGTCCATTTTGAAAAATAAAATTTATAAAATTTCAAAAAGTTGTTATTACTATTCATAACGGCTAGTTTTCATAGCATTTTGTTGTTTAGTGAAACTCCGTATTGCGTACGACGCAAGCTATCGAGGAAGGTCGCGATTGCGTGTAAAGCAAGCCAAGCTAGTGTTGTGTAGAAAAAGTATCCTTTGATGATTCATATAACATAAAAGTCTCAGGTGTTACAATAGTTCATTATGTAAAATTCATATAAATTATAAATATTGTAGACATTCATGTCCATTATATTTGAAATTGGGATGGTCTAGAAAATCTCATTGAATTTTAATTATATAAATTGGATTAATGATGGAATCACAATTATAATCCTGAAATTATCCTCCTTGTTCCAAGAATCTTCTTAGTCATTCTCTTATGAGTAGGCCCTATCCATATTCTCCATGATATCTGGCCCTTGTTCCTATCAATGAGCCGTATGTCAAAATTGGGAGGCAGCATTGTGTAATCCCCACTATGTCCATTTATATTATCCCTATCATGACATAATCATCCTTACATAAGAAATTTAACCCACATATACTGGTATTATCACATGAATACAAATTATGAGAATCAAACTAAGTGGGTTTTGAATCTAGTTTCTAACAGGTTACATCAGACCACCCTTTACAGTTCAATACTAACATATCGAAAACATTACCATCTCATATCACATTCATGTTATGTAAAATCATATAAATTCATAGAAAATACTGAACCATCCATATTGTCCCCATAGTAATCTAAACCGTGACATCACATAAGTGATGATGAAAAGTGGATCAAACTCTACAAGACATTAAATGGTTTGCATCCTCACTAGATTTTTTCTTCAGCCTACCCTTTCAGAATGAGTGTTTTTTGATATTGTAATATGTGATAATCCTAATAAACCCATGTGACGATAATGGGACCCAAGTGATAAGTGTGGTAGACAATTCATTAGGTGGTGAACCTGAGGTGATTGAAATCCACCCTTCCCTATGTGACATGAACCAGATGCCTCATGTAATGGCCACAAGATTCCATATAAGATGATTATAAGAAGATAATATTAAGACCATGATATCTATTCGTCATTATACTTGTAAAAAATTATAATATTACACCCTTACCTATGTTATGAGCATTAGATGTCCTGTGTGATGAGAACACGATGCCCTACACGATGAGAATGAGATGCACTACGTGTCAAGCCTAAAATTCCTTAATTGATGAGAAGTAGATGAATTATGTGATGATAATTAAATTACCTCATAATCCTAAATTTCTACAATATTTTAAGATTCCAAATGAACTGAACAATATCATTGTCTCCAACAATGTTTGTTACCCTTTTATGGTGGAAACAATGTTATTATGAATATCTATATGATGAAGAAATCAAGAAATAGATTCAAAAGCTTGTATTAAATCTACAATGGAGACACATAGAAGGAAAAAACTCCATGGAGTGAAGTACTGACATCCTATCATACAGTTCTGATTATTGTTCAAATAAAATTAATCACTAGTGTATGTAGGCTAACCTCCTTTGGAATGCTGGAATATATACCTCTGATTAAAAAAATATAAGTTGCAGTATAACATAATGGTCATACTAGAAAACATTAGATAAAAGTTTTATTTATTTATATTTAGTTATGATTAAAATCTAACTACACTAACTTTTACGTTCTAGTGAATTACTATGGTAATTAATGTAATTCAAAATGGATCACTATTTATATATATTCCATTTTCTATAAAATTTCATTTTTTTTGTTGTAATGGTAGGATCATTTTCATTATGTTTTAATTTATATTAATTTAATAAATTCTAGGAGAAAATAATTCCTTATAGTTTCTTAATTATTATTCTAGGTAAACTCCTTTTCTTATATTTTTACCACATACTCGTTGATGTCCTAAAATTATATTTCTTCTGGTAATTAAATTAGCTATTTCATCCTACTATTTATGGAGGGAAAGTTATATCATTGTTTGGGAATCATTTACAAATACTATTTGAAGATTTTTAAATTGTTGTACTATTATATATTAATGCATAAAATCTACTTCATGATATAGAGTTATGATAATGTCTTATTTAAAATATCATTTAAAATAATTTGTGTTTTTCAAAAAATTATTAACAAAACATGTTTCAAGAAAATTTAAGAATAATGTGTGTTAGATTTTATTTCATTTTCATTATTTTGAAAATAATTATTATTTTTTCTTATTTCACAGAAAATACAATTATTATTTTAATTTTTTAATAATATATTCTATAAATAATTTTATTTTAGGAAAATGAAATTAATTTTTTTTTTCAAAACAAAACATAGCTTTATATTTATTGATTGACAGATAGAGGAACCTATAACCTAGATACCATAAAACCAATTCATAAAAGGAAATCCAAGCCCATTATTTTATCCTAGTAACATTTATATAACAATGAAGTAAATTTTTTTCATTTTTAATTTGAGTCAATCATATTTAATTTCTATTTTTGTAAGATTTATATTTTTTGTGAAGGTGAATTTCACTTGTTTTCATAATTATTGTAGTGACATATGAATGGGCATGGATTATTATATGATTTATAATTGAAATTTCTACCAAAATATGAATCTTATTTTTTAATTATAATATTCTATTAATTATTATATTTTCATATTATATATTTGTTCACAATTTTTTCTCATATTATATAATGGTTTCCCACCACTTTTTTTACATTAAAAATATCTTGAAAATCTTTCTTATCTAGTGTGTGACCCTGAGAAACTATTATTGTCACTTTTATTCAATTTTACATGATTGGTAGAACATGATGTTAGTTTTTAGATAATACGTGTTTTCCATGCTATTGTGTTTATAAGGGATGTGAATGGGAAAATGGTAATAATGAGACTTTTCGGTTCTAAATAAAATAGATTATGATCTTTTTCATTGTAAGACTAACTAAAATCAAATTGGTTATTTGTGAAAATGTTTCAAGCCATTGTAATTTTTGTTTCCTTTACTATTTCATTAATCAATTGTAAAAATATACTTTGACAATAGGATTTCAAAACAATATTTAGTTCATAAATATAATTTAATCAAAAAATAAAATGTAAAAAAATTACATGAATGTAAGCTAGTCAAACCTAAATTATAAGAAATAACATCACCCACCAATGACTGTGTTGATTACAATATGGAAATATCTATCTTCTACCTTTTAAAGGGTTGACCAATTGTTATATCATGAACATTATCATATTTCATGAACTTATATTTTAGAGTTGGGTGTTGCACTACTTGGAGTAACAACGTCATGGTTCACATTATTTATTAATATAAGAAGATAGTTGCAACATATGGGAGAGTGAAATTATATATTTTTCATGTCTCTATACTCATTAAGAATTATATTAGGGGTATAAAATATTTATTTTCACAGATATGGTATATAGGCTCGATTTGATGAGTATTAAAATTTATATTGATTCATTTTTGAGAAGAGATTGTTGGTTTATACATCAAGAACAAAAATAGCATATATGGGTTTCTTATTAGTCTAATATATTAGTTATTATTTTATTTAATTATTTAAATTGAAAAATTATTATTTTAATAAAATTCATGTTGGCCTGATCATGTCCAGTACTTCCTATACGTAACATGTGCGTGCATGATGACCTCTTTATGTCCAAAATAGCAATCATCAATTCAATAATGATGCCTAAAAATACCTAAAACACAGAGATTCACATTGAATACCACACATTCCATCAAATCAACTAGATCAGAATAATCCACGCCACCAATCCCATCATGTAACCCAAAGTGCGCCAACTAGTCGAAGCCCTCCACATATCTCACTACATTATTCCTACCAATGATAAGGTAGGTGACCTTATCCATAATACATATCTCTAATAAATATCAAAAACCCATTAATGATGATATATACTTATTGTTTCACTCCCATTTCTAACTATATCACCTTTTACAACAATAAATTCTCTACAATATCACTATTGATCAATGTCTCTTGACCTCTAAAAACCATCATACCATTATATATAAAAGGAAAAACTAATTTTTCTCCCACTCAATAACGCATATACCCTCTTAATTTAACATGTATCTCATATTGATAACAACCTCTCTAGGGTGTATGGTTTCTATGGATCAAATAACTCTTATTTAATGTATTAAGAGATATTGTAAATTAGAATCCACAAGATAATCATGCAATGAAAAATGAAATCATATTCTATAAATGGTGAAAATGTACATTTCATCATAGGAGGATTCTAATTTAGTCTTCAATGATGTTATTAATGAAAATCAATATGTAAAAGACAAAGAAATATTCCCTTTGAGGTCAATCTAGGGGTTGAATAAATCACCCAATGTTTGGGTAGGAAAATCTTTCACAAAATGATATTCTATAATCTCTCATGGAATATAAAGGAGGAGGAAGAGATATCTGACAAGTAGATTTACTACGATGCAAGAGAAAACTCTAATCAACCATATATATGAAATCAACTTTCTTTTATATATTTTGCAAAAAATACCTAAGTATATATATTATATAATCTAATGTAATGAAAAATTTATGTAGTAATATGATTACAGGTCATTATAAACTTCATCCAATCACATTCTCCCCCACTTTACATGTTATGAAATATTATTAATAAATTTCATATTTTGATGAAGATTACGTTGAAATCCATGTTTGAAATTTGAATTACATAATCAATTCTAGGGTTTCTAATGTATTATAAAATATGATTCTCTTTGAATTATGGTTTTGTCTATCAGATGGTATAATTGACTATGGTATAGACACTATGGTATCTCTATATTAGTCATTATGATATTCTGGAATAAGGAATATAATATTAGTTTGTAATATGAATATCAAACTATATCTTAACCTTATATAATACACCATGATATAGGATGAAATATATCATATATATATAAGATATTTGGGCATAAAATCATCAATCCCCCACATAAAATTAATTCTAATAGACTTTGTTCGATTTGAAAATTATATTATCTCATATAAAATAATATATAATTTATATATCCAAAACATATTTAGTACATCATTTATTTTTTAGGAATTATATCATCATCTTTCACGTCACGTGATGTTCTTTGTGAATTTAATTCCAAAAATGTGTTTGGATAAACTATAAAAATGTTTCAGTAGCTCCTTGAGTTGTGTAAAACTCATTCCCCATTTAGTCAACAAAAAATTGTGACACCATTGACCATTTTAGTGTTGAAAAAAATTTAATTACCATAATTAGAAAATGTAATAAAAGACGAGCCTTTAATATAGCATCAGTTCTTGTCATAATACAATGGGATATCAACTAGTATTATTCAAACAAATGTATCTCAAAACTTATGTCCACTATTTTTATCATAGTCTAATTTTCATAATCATATAGTGTATTTTTAAAGAATTCGACTGACCATGAGACACTAAGTATTCTGATCCCATATTGACTACTCATACATTCTTGAATCTCAAAGTATATAATCACCATGTTGATGAATATATCACATTCTCCAAATCTAATTAAATGAACAAATCACAATACCCTCATCCAAATACAGAATTATATCACATTAACAAGATCTAGATATGAGAATAAAATTAATTTGTCTATCTTAATCGATCACCGAGATGTCATACTCACTAAATGAGAGGATAAATCTATTCATGTTTGATCCTCCACAAATGAAATAACCAAAAAAATAACCCACAAACCCTTCATTACCCACGAATCAATAATTTCTTATGAACGGTATCAAAGTATAATGGATATAGGCTAGGTATTTTTCCATCCTCAATTATGTGGTGATGTGGGTAGGATGAGAGAGAGGGAGATGATTTTGGAAGGTTTTCGTAATTCATGACACCTTAAATATTGGAGTGTAATGTGAGGTTTTTATTGTGGTATATACTTCATGATATAATAGTTATGGGTTAAATTGTTTAGTAGGGATATATTTATAGTCCTATGATTGTTCATGTCATGCTGTGATGAGTGTCAAAAAAAATTAATTTAACTCAAAGAGTGATTGTGGTAGGAAGTTTGTATGGTATGATGTAAAGGGTTTCAGGATCATATTTACAATTATTATATAGGGGGTTTAATGGTATAATCATATCTAAGGTCCTATGAGTTTACCAAACATGTGATCCATTAAGACATTGAGGGTCATGTCACGACGTGAATAACATGTTTGGTTTTGGTTTAATCTTAAGTTGGGATTAATTATACCAATGTTGTAGTTCATCACCATGAGTTCATTCGCATTTAATTAATTAGCTATGTATTCCATACATAATAGTTTCATTTCACTGTGGTGCTTGTATAAAGATGATAGAGCTTAATGTAATTGCATTATGTTCATTCTATAGATCTCGTGAGTATGGTTATTTCATGATTATTATATTATTCATGAAAAACATTCATGATCATTGGGAATTTACCATGTTTAAAATAGTTGGATTACTTGGGAGGAACATTTTATGATCCTTGATGAATCATGTTGAATAGTCCTTATTGGGATATGATGTTTTCCATTTCATCATGATTTCATTCACTAAAAATTTCAAAATAATTTATTATTTCCCCATCCTATAGTTTTATCATCCCATATTTCTCCCAAACACTAGGTAGTCTCGGGAGATCTCTTTATTGTTCATGGTGTTTGATGACTCGCTTCTACTTCACATAGTTGATTCATTTCAGATTTAAGGTTTGGTCCTATTTATCATCTGTTCCGTTATTCTTTTCCCTCTTCCCTGAATAGGGGAAGAAATGACTTTGATTTATTTTTGAGGTTATATTTGATTGTATATAATTTAATGTTATGTTATAGGATTGAGGATGACTTTCATGGATCCTTTTTTGTAGGGATATTGGTCCATAATTGTGGAATTTCATGGCTCTATTGAGGGATGATATTTCGATGTTATTTTTATATCACAAAACAATATATTTCATAAAATTTTATTTCATAATCTAATAGCTCCTTGATAACCCTAACTATAAACCAATTAATTTGATTCCCCTATCCCTTTTATTTCTTTATCATAATATTTATATAAATGATTCCTTGTATTCAATTTTTCTTTGATTCATAAATTCCTTCCCTTTATTTGCATAAACCCTAAATCATTTATTTTACCACTCAATCCTTTGATTAAATAACCATTTATTTTCTCTTGATATTATTCTCCAACATGGTTAGTTAATATTCACACCTAAGAATTGGTGTTTTTTACCACAGGAAAAAGTAATAGTACTCCTTTATTTAATTAAAATATTACTCCCTTCTCGGAAGATGATTATTATATGATTTGGTAAGGGAACGAGGATATTTATTGTTTATTTATTTTATTCTATTTTATATTGATTATGCCTTGTTTTTTATATTACCTCTTACCAATTTCTTTATTTCAATATTATAATATTATTACGCTATAGTTTCTTACAAATGATATTTTTTAAATATGTATAAACCCAGCTACGTACAAGAAGTAGATGGTTGATCACATTGATTAACATTATCTTAATTCCATGTTGATATTTTTATTTTGGGTAGTTAATATGTATTAATGATTTTATGTTAATGTTAATAGTACTTTTTTGAAAAATTCATGAATATTGAAATGAGTAGATACATCCAAGTCATGGAATGAAATTAGTATTGTTGAAAAAAATTTATACTGGAAATATAAATGAGAAGGTAACATATAATTGAAGTTAACTAATATGAATAATGATAAAAATGATGTTATATATTTTTTTAATGTGTCAGAATGTTGTAGTAATTATTAAGGTTACTACCAGTTAGTGTCATGAGATATATTTATTGAATGATTGTTTAAAATTAGAATACAAGTTTCTTCATTTTAGTTTTTTTAGTTATTGTAACATCCTGGAATTTTATTAAATATTACAATTAAAAAAATTAATATCATTGATATCTTGAGTTACACGAAACAAAAGTTTTAATAAAACACAAAATACTATTAATATTATTTTTTAAACATGACTGTTATGAAATTTACCTTAAACATGGTAGTAAGAATAGTAATATCAAAAAAATTAAAATTAAGTATAACAGTTTTATATATAGAAAAAATATTGATAGAAACTAAATAAGGGTTAGTGATGTCTTTATATACTTCTAAAATACACTATTCTACAAAAAATATTTTCTTTTTTTACAAGATAATGAAATTTATTTTTTCCATTTATTATAAAATATATATTATAAAACGAACATTATTTTTGGAATAAATATGTTATATTTTATATGTGGGAAAATGTTGAGATTTCTTTCTAAAAATATTAATTTTTTGATAAATAGAGATAAATAATGATTTTTATTGAATGTATTCTTTTCATTTAATGAGTTCATAAAGTTTCATAATCTATTAAAAAAAATTAGAAGTAAAAGAAGATAAATTATTTTATTATCAATCAAATTTTGGTCATTGGAATAAAATTCAAGATTATTTTTTGTAATAAAACATTCTATAATTATGAAAAAAAATTCTTTGGAGAACTGGTTTTTTATCGCGTATGCAGGTTTAATGTTAAATTAAATATTTCCATTTCTATTTATGTAATTTTTATAAATAGAATATATATTTTTAATCGTCAATAAAGATATTATTTAATAAGGTATTATAATTTTTTAATCAATGTGAAATGTAATTAAAAATTAATTATGGCTGTCAAGGTTTAAATTAGTTTATCGGTGGTTAAAAAAAATATAAGTGTAAAAATGTCCTAAAAACTCGTGAAATTCCTAATTTATGAACATATTTCAATATTATATCTAATAAGGATCCATAAAGATACACATTGGAGAATTTTTTATTTTTAAATATTAGGGTACACGTTTTTATTTTCATAAATTCAAAGTGTGTCCTCTCTTCAATTGGGAAACAAAACCTTCGATTCTGTGAATGGTCGGCTACTGCCTCATGAATAGATGTAATTCCTTTTCCATCACTGCGTCTTGTAGATGAATATAATAATTTATTTAACATATTGATATGATTTTTTTGAAAAAATTATACTTTTTAAATTTAAATATCATGTCTACCTCATCACCTTGAAAGTTGTTGGAAAATGATAACGTCGCTCATGCATATGTGTTGGCTACCATCTATATGAAGAGATGCAACATTATTTTGTTTTATTTTGACATGGATCATAAATGGGATATATTTAATGATTATACATGATATATTTTAACTATACATGATACACTAAAGAAGATATTCAAATTTCCTTTCTTTTATCCCATCTATTGAGATAATGGAAACAATTTTAACGTGTACATATGGCCTATCATATTCATGAGAGACGTAATTAAGTTTATATAACTATATTTTATGTATGTATATAAATTAAATTGTAATAAATATATATAAAATTTATATCATGGTTAACATTCTATATATTATGGAACCATGACCAATGAAATAGGACAAAAACATCCAAACAAAAACATTTGTGAAAAATGAAGGAGTTCATACCAAGAATGATATTTTAACAAGTAATTTTTAATAAATGGGTAATAAAAGGTCATAAATAAATAATATAAGGTATGATATATATTGGTATATATATAAAATAAATTTTTAATAAATTTTTATTTATTATAAAATATTTTTGAATGTGTTCAAATAATGTCAAAATTTTATTTAAGTAATTTTAATCTCACTTTAATTTCTATGGGACACATGGAATATTCACTAATTATTTCATTTGTATGGGGGTATATACTAAATTTGATTTTTTTTATGATTGTTACCAAATTAATATCTGGATAAATATATATATATATATCAATATATTTTTATTTCTTACATGAGGATTATAATTGAAAAGTTACCAAAGTGGTAAAAAGATTATGTTATAATCTCATTATTTATCAAGATAGTTTATGATTCAGATTCCAATAATGAAATATTATAATATAAATCTAAAAAAAGTCTACATTTTCTTCTCCTTTGGTTATTTTTGGAGAGAAAGTTTTTTCATTTAATTTTACTATCCTTAAGTACTCAATAGATGGAAAATATATTATTTAATAAAATTGATAAATCTTTTTCTTTAATGATAATGTATTCATGAATCATTTTAAAGAAAAATTATAATATTATAAAATTAATTATTAATTTTATTTTAATATTTTTTCCTTTTTAAAAATATTATTTTAAAAATAATATTTTTTTTATATTCTGAGGGTGGTGTTTTTACCCTTTTACGGAATCTGATAAAGGAATCTTTGTTTTACCATAGAAAATATTTACACGAAAGTGCCCACTCAATTATCTGAATATTTCATTAAATTTTTTCAACCTTATTTCCCAATTAAATGTATTCTATGTTATCTATTTTGATTATATTTTTTTTGATAATTCATTTAAAAGAAAAAGATATTTTCGTCAATAAATTTTCCGAGTAATCATTGAAAATCATTTTCCATCTAAGATAACATCCTATGATAATATTTTAGTTTTATTAGGGATATGATCCAATGATACCATATTTACTCTTTGTCAATATGGTTTATGTTGGTGATTAAATCATATTAATGAAACATGTTCTTTTTCCATGAGTTGTTCTATGATGAAAAGATGAAACTTTTATGATATATTTTTCTTTTCCACAGCTTATTAAATGATGAAATGTTTATGAAACCCATTTCATTAAATTGGTTCTCATATGATAACTATTTTATGATATTTTGGAACACAAACACACAAACACAGATATATATATATATATATATATATATAATTTTCATCATGTGATAGGTCGGATCTATACCACCCTTGATATTCTTGGTAATGATAATTGACTACTAAGGAAATTATTTTTCTATTCTTAAAAAATTATACAAAAAATACATATCTTATGCTCGTGTTATACTCTAATAGATCATGTTATTTAATTCCTTTATGATTCATGTCTCATGAACATACATGTTTTATACCATGACACAAGGTTATCTCATTTTACATGAAGGATATGATTTTCAAATTTTATGATCATGTTTTCATACCCTTAATCCCATTTTATACTTATGTGATGATTGATATCCCCCTTGTTTATCCTTTCTAAGCGTCAGAGCTCACACATTATTATGTTTCATTTACCCAAGGCATAATGAAATATATTATGTGTGATATTTCTAATAAGTTTCCTTGTTATGAAGTTCTAATAAAAGATGATGTACAAATATTCGTTTATGGTTGTAAATGTTTCCATTTTTTAAAGGAACTAGACATATAAAATTATGGAACTGATCATTATATTTTACATTGAGTATTAATTGAGTAAAATGTGACATATATGTATAAAATGAACGTGTAACTATACTTGGTATTATGAGAATTTATATTCAAAATTTTGAAACTCAGATGAGAAAAATTTATTAAGGATCATAAGTATATGAATATGTATAGAAAAATATCCTATAAATTTGGGTGAAGGATATAGATTGTGGTTTCCATGAAATTATATCCTCATATGAATATTACATGTGTATCTAGATCAATCGTAGTTATACATTTGGGTAATTACTTTGAAAAGGTTTCATTGGGATTTGGATAGATAATCACTCGATGCACCACAATGGGCCTTAATGCACACCTAGTTTGACACTATTGGGGGACATGTTTTGGAAATTAAAAAACTATTTATGAACCATCATGCAGAATTTGGATTGATGACAACCATGAATAACCTACCGTAAACCTATGGTTTCATAGTTTGAAAAGATCGTGTCAATATTTATAAATACTATAATTAATTTTTAATTATTCTTTAGCTTTACAATATGATTAATAGTTCACAAATTATGATTTTCGGTTTATTTAAATGGGAGGAACCCAAAGGAATTCTGTTAATGTTGAGTGTGATAGAAAATGAAATTATTACCCTCAAGATAAACTGAATCTAATGAAAGTAGGAATCAAAATTCATTTTTCTGTGGGAAAACACATTCTCAAGATATGAATCACATAGAGCATCCAAATGAGAAAATGGGGGAACATTATTCTATTGATTGCTTCATGAATCTAGTTCCACATTTTTTAAGTGGGACTTTTGATCCACAAGTTTGTGAACAATTGATCAATACCAATGAAATGATATTTTCCTTTCATCAATGATTTGAAAATTAAAAATTTATTTTGCATGTCAATTGTTTGGACGGAGAAGCAGAACAATGGTGGAATATTATCATGAATATGAGGCTGTAGGATGAAATTTACTCAATAGAGAATGATTAATTAAAGGTATTATCTTTTAATGAGGATATCAATGATATTTTTTATTAAAAATAGGAGAAATTATTCCTTGATCTTAATTAGAATGATAAGGAATTATTTTAGTTCTTGTGAGGAAATTTTCACAAGACATGTGAGGTATACACTTGGTATTGTAATCAAGAAATAATATTAGGTTGATTGAATCTTTAGTGGACTAAAACAAAGTCGTTAAAGGGTGTTAGATATAAGGATATTCATTATATATGAATAAAAAACTATTTTTTATATCAAGGTGGAAATAGACATTGCTGTAAACCATCAATCTACTTGTTTTGATAAGAGAATAAACATTAAACTCAATGGAAACTCTAAAAAGCATGAACTAAAGAAGTTGAGATTTAATTTATGTTAAAAGTGTAGAGGGAAACCTTGTGGATATTATTGTATGGGTAATAGTAAATTTTTTATTTTTGTAAATGATGTTGAACATTAAATTAAATAACGAAATGGTATTAATAAGATAGATAATGACATGAATAGAGAGAAAAATCCAATGATTGATCCACCCACACTCCAATTTTTCCAGTAAATGGAGATTGGGAATTATTCTAACCATTTAATAAATAAAATGGTTAATGATAATGATTAACATCATCAATCTATTAATATAAGAGACAAAGTTAAATATCATGAGATCACTATTTGTAATGAGGTTTGCGGAAATGATGTGGTGAAATGTAAACATACCATGTATAATATAGCTGTTAATTCCCAAATTGAAAATATATATATCCATTATTTTATATATGAATAATTCTATAAGGGGTTAAAAATTCCTCCCCAATTATTTTATATTGAATTTGAATTGAAAACCTCGAATGGAATAATGATCGCATATATATTCTATTATTCTTCCCAGATTAATTCATATACACATATTATTATTCTCTATCAAGTTGAATTTGATGTCTTATTATGAATATATGGGGTTTATCTTTATAAATACCATTTAAATTGTTAGGGGAAAGGATGTGACATTTTAATTTTGAACCAACCCCTAATCATCAATCAGTGTGATGACAAATTTGAACTAATAATAGAAATTTCAACAATTTTGTGTGTCTGGATTATTATTCAAAAGGGTTATTTATCTTAGGTGGTATAGAAGAAACTTAATATTGACGATATTCCTATAATAAAGATATTTATCAAAGAATTTTTATGTGATTTTCCAAATATACCTCTGAATCATCAATATTATTTCTTAGTATAACTAATTTGTTGTGCTAAAACCATTCCCAGTACAACCTTTAGAATGTCCCATATTGTGTTGTAATCAATAAAGAATAAACTATATAAGAATCATTAAAATGGATTTAATTGGTCATTCATTTCTCCTTTGGGTGTAACCAACCATTTTATTAAGAATAAATATGGATTGATGTGACTCAGTGTTTGTTATCAGTAGATAGAAAAGATAAAATGCAATAGCAAGTATCTTATACCTCCTTTTGATAAATTTATTGATCAATAATGCAAAACTCAATAATTTCCTATGATTGAAATTACTTCATGATATCATAAATTGAAGGTTAGAAGGTGGATATACCCAAGAAATCATTCCAAATAGGTTTTTTTCACACTGTGACTATTAAGTGATTCTAATTGGTCTTACTAATTCCTCAAGTATCTACACAGATTTAATGAAAGGAGTATTTACTTTTATCTTGATCAGTTTGTGGTAGTCTATATTGATGGAATTTTTATCTATTCCAAGATAGAGTTGAACAATTAATATCTCCAAAGCATAGTGATAAATACCCTAAGGAAGGATTCATTATATTAAAAAATTATGAAGTGTTAATTTTTGATACAAAAAGTATACTTTTTTGGAAATATATTCTCTTTTGAGGGTATATTGATGTATACATATAAGAACGAGGCTATTAAAAATTGTCCTAGAACAAGAATGGTAACTGAGATCCATTGTTTTATAGTTTTTTATTAATATTATCAAATCATTGTGGAAAATTTCTCATGACTATCTAATCCTCTCACCATGTTAACTCATAAGGGAACCAAGTTCCTCTAGATGGATGAATGTGAGAAAAAGTTAAAGAAACTAAAAAGAAGGTTAGTCAGGACACTTATACTTACATTAACATATATTAGAGAGGATTGTATAATATATAGTGATTCATAAATGAATGGTAGAAGGATTAATCCTCGTGAAGAATGATATGGTGATAGAGTGTCACTTATTATAATCTATGGTTTATGAGATGAATTACCCAAATCGTGGTTTGGAGTTAGCTCAAGATACTTTTACATTAATCGTATGGAATGATTTTATTTATGGGGAAATGTTTTATATATATACTTATAATTTTAATTTAATGTATATATTCACATAGGAATAGTTTAATATGAATTATATAATATTTTTAGAGTTGATTGAAGATTAAGACTACTCAATACATTACCACAATTGGAAAGGGAGCAAGGTGGATGACATATTGATGTGAAATGATAATTCATGGTTATATTTTAATTGGATTTCAGATTATTCAATATTAATGTATATGAAATCGATGGATCTTAAAATTTTATGGATGTGAGAAAATCACATCTTGTGAATAAAATTGTTAAAAAATCAATTCAATTGAATATTAAAGAGGCTCTAAATGGAGACGTTGATTTATAGAAGGTGTTTTAAAATGTTCACGAGTTTAACCATGAATATGATGAAATCATATGGTTCTAGAAATATGTATATGTCCTATATATACTATATTCAAAGAATGATCTATTATAGGAAGAATACAGTTCTTTATTATAAATTCATCTTGGAAGTAAAAAAGTTGTATATAGATAAAAAGTAGTATTTCATTTGGGATTCCATGAACAGATACATTGAAGAATTTGTATCTCAGTTCTTGGCATTTCATCAATTTAAGGTTGAGATACAAAATAATATAGGGTTGTTACAACTATTACCCATGCCAAAATAGAAATGGGAAAACATCAGCATTGATTTTTTCATCAAAATCCTTAAAACTTCTTAAGTGAAAAATAATATTTAGTTGTAGTTGAACAGATTACAAATTCATCAAACTTCATTACTACAAGATTATATTTCCCTCTAGATAATATTTACTGGATATATATATATATATATTAATGAATTTTTTATTTTTTAGGGATTACCATATTCAATTGTATCTGATTGGGATCTAAGGATTACCTTGATGATTTCTAAATGTCTTCAATATGATCTAGATACAATTTTATGTTTTAGAACAACTTATCATCCCTAGATTGATTTTTGGTCTAATAGAAAAATTAAAATGTTAGATGATATGATAATATATTGTGCTATGGATTTTAAAAATTATTGGGATCAATAACTTCCTCTAGTATAGATTTCATAGGACAATATCTTTTACTAAGAGATTCAGATGGCTCCTTAAAAATTCCTCTATGAAAACAAGTTTTGACTACTAATGTTTCAGGATAAAGCTGTAAAAAGAAATATATTGGGACCATATATAGATAATGAAATTTTAGAGAAGTTTAGACCCACTCATTAACACATAAGTGAATCACAATGTTCCTTGAAATATTATTATAATCATAATTGACCTGATCTAAAGTTCGATGTTGGTGAAATGGTTTTTATGAAAATTTCTCCATGGAATAAGGATATGAGATTCATGAACAAAGGAATGTTGTGCCCTAATTAAATTATTCCTTTTGAGATTATTGATCGAGTTGGGATGGATTCTTATTGTATATTGCTTCCACCAAACCACTCTCATGTTAAGGACGTGTTCCATGTGTCTCTCTGATGAAACTATGTAGTTGATCCTTCACATGTTATAAAATCATATGTCATAACACTATATCAAGATTCTTCATATGAAGGAATGAATAAGAAATTTTGGGCCATAGAGATAAATATTTGGGAAACAGGACCACAAACCAAGTCGATGTTATATAGATAAACCACCAACTTGAGGAAGAAACATGGGAACTTGATGATATAATGACTCAAAAGTATTGTCAAATTTTTATATCAGAGCGATGAATTTGATGGAAAATTTAAATTTATGGGTATTATGATTTAACACCATTGTATTTTATGAAATATATTTTTTCAAATAGATTTAACTTCTTTGATAGCTTGAATTACATGCACCAATGAGTTTTAACAAACTGTGATGTAATAATAATGTTATTATTTCAACATTACTATTATAAAAGTTTTAATAAATATGGTTGTATTAATTGGAATAATAAAGTTTTTAAAATTAATCATAATGGTTTTATACAAAAAAATACACTGATAAAAAATTACCAAATTTTTAGTAATGTTATTATATACTTTGATAATTCTCTCTTCTATAAAATGATTTTTATTATTTTTTGGAAAAAATAAAAAAATTTAATTTTTATAATTTTTATGAAATTTATTTTAAAAATATGAAATTATTTTTGGAATTAACATGTAAAATTTATATTAGGTTTAAATTATAATATTTTTCAGAAAAAGTATTTTTTTGATGAATATTGAAAATACCGATCTTTATTAAAAACTGCCTTTCCGTTTAAAGATTTTACAAAGATAAATATTTTTTATAATATTTTTTTCAAAAAAATTTGATTAAATATGTTATATTAAAAAAATTTAGTTCATCAGATTGAAATTCATGTTGATTTTTGATATTAAATATATATATATACTTATGAAAATTTACTTTTTGAAAACCCAAATTTTCATCGAGTTTATAGTTTTAATTTTAAATTAATTTTAACCAATCTTTTTAATTGAATTTTTTAAAATGGATTACATATTTGGAATTATAATCATTAATTGTAACAACCGAGACTTGTATGAGAAATATTTTGTTTTTATGTTATATACATCATAAATGGAATCTTTCACTACACACAACACTATCTTGGCTTGCTTTACACGCAATCACGACCTTCCTCGATATCTTGCGTTGTATGCAATACTGAGTTTCACTTAACAACGACATGTTGTTAAAATATTATTAAAACTAGCCGTTATGAATAGTAATAACCACTTTTTGAAATTTTGTAAATTTTATTTTTCAAAATAGACTTCATTTTTCGATTCGGAATATCAAAATTATCCTAGGGTAAAATTTTGGTATTTTTCTGAAAACATTCAATTTTTGATGAATAGTGAAAACACTTGGTTACTATTTAAAAACCAACTTTTTATTTAAATAATTATTTATTTTCATTAAATTTATTTTAGGTCAAAATTTTACAAAAAACCTATATAAGTTCAATTCAATTTATTGGAGTCATTTTATAATAATTTTAGATATATAAAAATTTTATTGAACTTTTCACCGTCTTTTACCCACCTCCTAGGAGAATTTGCAAATTTACATAAAACATAATTTTACCGATTTTGTGAATGGAATTTCAAAAATTCGAGACAGACGGTTGATGTCGGTAAGTAAAATGTGCTTCAATGTGATGGAAATAATTTCTGGTGAATAGTAACTTTTTACTTTTTTTACCACGGTTAAAAGTAAATAGGGTAATTAAGGGTAAAAAGGATATTATTATTACCCTAAAACATGTACTAATTCTATTGGATAAGTGTAATTCGACCAAAAATAACCTTAGTAATAAAATATGACCATTTAGGCCTACATAGATTAGATTAGGACATTTATTATTAATTTATTTAAAGAAGGGTTAAATAGTTAAAATCAAAGTTTAATAACTAAATCATTTTTAATATATGGTAATACATAAGATAAATTCAACTATAAATATTAATTAGAAATATAAAAATATTTCCTACATAATTGTATTTTATTTATAATTTTTAGACATTAAATAATTTAATTTATTTATGACACAATGATGATCTAGTATTTATCTTATAAATAAAATATTGACATAATTGATGTTATAAATACCCAAATAAATGTAATTTGAGACTTTTTATGAATTAAACTAATTTTTTAGGTTCATATGACATGTTATTATTTATTTTATTAACTTTTGTAGACCTAATCGTTCTGTTATGATTTTCACAAAAATCAATTACCAAATAGTGTCAAAATTGAAATAAAATAGTTTTTAAAACAAATATTATATTATTAATTGTTATTTTATTCCTAAAAATATAAGGTTCGTCCAAATGGCTTAGATTAGGTTATATATATTAATAATAAACAACCTGGGGTTCGTTTGTCTGGTTATAGTAAGTTTATTAACATTATAGTGTAAGAAAACAACAAGACATGGTAAAAGTTAAATTATCTAACTTAAAGATAAATCTAAATGATATGGTTAAAATAGAAACCTAAAATTTTCTAAATTCTACTGGATGAGAGGATTTATACCCATCACCACCATATCTTAGAAATAAATCAATTTGGAGCTATTCAGAAATGAATATGACTTTATAATAAAATAATATTTTCAGTTTTTCCAAAGGTGCCCCTCTCCTCCCTTATAAAAGGGCACCTCCTCCCTCTCTTACTCACACCACTTTGAGCCTTCAAGCTCGGAACAACCCTGCCAATTTATCCTCTCCACTTCCCTAGAAACATCCTAGAGGTCCTGGTCTTCTTCAAGGACCAATTTTAGTGCCCTAAAAGGAGGTCTCAAAGAGGCGCTTCAAAGAAGAGGTAATGTCCGTTACCGATTCTTTCAACTTTATTTCTTCTTCCACTTCTTCTAATTTAGTTGTTTCATTATGAATTAATAACATAAGTATCACTCATATACTTATATTTTATTATAAGTATGAAACCACCCTATTTCACCGTCTATCTATCCTACGGAAAACGAAATCACCGCGCGTGCGTACGTACGGAATACCGTCTCCACACCGTGGTGTAATCTATTTTCCACCACCACCTTATATGGATGGGTATAATGGTGTAAATAATTACTATATATGATTATTGTAAAGTGATATTGATTATAAAATAGTATACATACACTCCAATACAATTCCACGATCATGGGAACGATATAGTCGCTCTTGCGTACGTACAGAATACCGTCTCCACGATGTGATGCGACTCGTTCTACATGATTTTCATTGCATAATGATTACATAAATGAATTGAGTGAATAAATATGATATGTATTACATTAATAAAATTCTGGAAATGAGGTATCTATAACCTAAAAAAATAATAATAATTTATTCGACAAAACACGCATAAGAACAAAAAAAAGCAATAAACACCCGAATAACAAGTAACAATGAAATATTACTAATAAAAAGCTACTAATATGATCATATATGATATCATAAAAATGAGTATGATTATGGAATAATTCAATGACATTATTTAAATCATTATACAGGAGGTTCGGACACTTATGAAGTAAATCAGACCTAAGGTAAGGGAAAATCTCACAATCTCAATTTTTATCCGAGGTTGTTTATACTTTAGAATTTACTGGGGAATATTTATCATCGAAATCCATATTTCCTCAATATGTAATATTATTTATATCCTACTACAATTGTTTAAATTCAATTTTATTCTTTGGTGAGTTTTTAGTAAAAGATAGGAAAGGAATCTTTTGTCGTTTTTCGTACGAGGTACTTGTTGACTTTTTCGGCCAAAGTATGGGAAAAATGTTTTTTTAACTTATGTGGCCTGAATGGAATTTTTAAACATTATATCCATGAAGCTTCCTTTACATGTTTTCATGTTTATTTTTAATCAAATACTTTTAGTTTAAAATTGTATGACATTTTAAAAAAGTAAAATGTTTTTGAAGTAGAAAGGATATTTTCCTCAAGAATGGAGTTCAAGTGTTTTATCAAAAATAATTTCCCTCTAATATAATATAGGGTTATGTTTCTATCACTATTTTTACATTAATTTTATTATGTTATGATGGAATTATTTTTACGATATCCTTTTATGGATTATGTTATGATGACGTGATGTTTAAGAATCCAATTTTTTATTACATAGGTTATGCTATGATGTATAGTTAATGATTTTGTGGCACACATAAGAATGGTATCATTATGAGATGGGTGGGACCTATATCTCCCTCCAATGCATTTTGTAAGGATTTATATCTCACGAGATTGACAATGCTGGAATGGCAGGTTAAACCGGTTCAGTGAAATAGGACTGAAACGAGGAGTGAACTCGGTTCATAAATGGACTTTGTCCGCTAAGATAGTCTTGGAAATGAGTCTTGACTAATAAGAAATGATTCTCCATGATTATGTGTGTATTCCACAAAGTTTCATGTTTTGTGTTATGATTATTGGGATTACATTTCACTACTATGATTTATCCCATGTTTTGAAATTATGATCTCTTTTGCATGTTAATATTTCCAAAATGTTTTGTTCTTATGAATATAATGTGATTGATATTTCATTTGATTACCCTTACTGATCATTTGAGCTCACCCTTTTGTATGTTTTCATTCCCCAGGTCAGGAAGAAGGTTATTAAGTAGGATATGCCAAAAGGGACTCTAGATATGATGAAATAAATGGAAGACAATATAGATGCTTTATGAACCAGTTGTTTTTGTTTCCCAGTTTCTAAAGACACTATACCTATACGGTCCTTTCATGGTTTTGTTATATGTTGTAATAATTATGCTTCAATTTTGAAGTAATTACCATGTATGTACAGTATGGGTCGTTATAGTTGGTATCATAGGAAGGTATAGTCAACCTTTCGAAACTAGGATGTGAAAGCCTTAGTAAGAAACCTAAGGATATGTCTAAGAATAGAAAACAATATTAGAAATGGCCATGAAGAACCTATGATAAGACCTTAAGTGTGAAATTTTATTCTTGATTATGTGTTTTTTCTATTATAATTAGTGTTTCTCACACTATTCTTCTTGGTTTTAGTCAATGGCTGGAACCCGAAGGAACAGTGTTAATACGGAATGGGACGGGAAATACAATGATTGTCCCCCTGAGCAACCAAATGTTATGGGAGCTAGAATGAAAAATCTTGTAGCCATTCTCACACAACTTTCTCAAGCTATGAATCATGCATGACTTCCAAATGAGAAAAGGAAGGAGCAACATTCTGTTGAATCCTTCATGAGGCAGCGTCCACCTTCATTCAGCGGGTCTTCTGATCTATTAATGGTTGAACAATGGATCTGTACCACTGAAAAGTTATTTTTAGTTCTTCAATGTTCTGAACATGATAAAGTCGTCTTAGCAATATATCATTTGGAAGGCGATGCTGATCAAATGTGGAATCTTATTAAGGATACGAGGCAAAGGGATGAAATTTATTCCATTGAATGGGACGAGTTCACGAAATTATTTTTCAATATGTACTTCCCTCGTATTCTTCGAACAAAGATGGAGAAGGAGATTCTTGTACTGAAGAAAAAGGATGATGAATTTTTTGGTACCTATGAAGCAAATTTTACAAGACTTGCTAGGTACGCTTCGGGTATTATTATCCAACCTAAGAGTAAGATCGATCGATTCTTTAGTGGCTTAATGCCAAGTCTTCTAAGGGTGTTAGCCATAAGGGACTTCAATAGCTATGAGGAAATTGTTCAATGTGATCTCAAAGTTGAGATGGATATTGGAGTAACCCATCAGTCATATGTGTTTGATAAAAAGAGGAAAATGGAATTCAAAGGAAAATCTAAAGAGCACACTGAAAAGAAGATGAGTTTTCCCTTATGCTCAATGTGTGGAAAGAAACATGGAGGGATTTGTCTTAAAGGGACAAGTAAATGTTTCAAATGTTAAAAGGAAGTTCATTGGGCATTTGAATGCCGCAATGATGGGAAGAAGATGTCTAGTGATGCAAACAAAGAAAAGGCTACACAGAGTGCACCTCCCACACTTTAATGTTACAAGTGCATGGAAATGTGGAATTATTACAATCAATGCCCTAATCCAAGGGTTGTTGATGATGATTGACGTCAACAAACTCTTAAGGCTAAAGACAAAGGAAAGTCACATGAAATTTCTATCAGCAATGTGAAGTATGATAACGATGTGGTGAAACGTACACTTACCGTCCACTCTAAAGTAGAACATGATTTATTTGATTCTGGATCCACCCACTCTTTTATTTCTAAAGAATTTTCTAAAGGTATCACCATATTACCTCAACAATTGGATGTTGAGTTAGCTGTGACAACCCCTAATGGCACAACATTTGCATCAAAATTTTATAATTCTTCTCTAATTGATGTTTGTGGGAAAGTTCTCCCTACAAATCTTTTGATCCTTCCTATAGTGGATTCTGATGTGATTCTTGGCATGGATTGGCTTTCTCTATAAGGAGATCATATCAATTTCCAAAGAAGGGAAGTCAAATTTCATATTCCATATCAATATATTATCGTCTAACGATGAAAGGATGAACATAACCTTCCAGTGGAAATTTCTTCCATCTTATGGGTCTTGATTCCACTAAATGAAGGTTATTTATCTAAAATGGTTGCTGAAAAAATCACAATTAAGAATATGCACATTGTACGGAAGTTTGATGATGTCTTTCCAGAGGAATTGTCGGGTCTTCCACCAAATCATGAATTTGAGTTTTCAATAGAACTCGTACCGGGTGATTTGCCTATTTCAAAGACACCTTATAGAATGTCCCCAATTGAGTTACAGGAATTGAAGAAGCAACTCCAAGAGAGTCTTGATAAGGCATTCATACGCCCTTGTACATCACCTTGGGGAGCACCAGTTCAGTTTGTTAAGAAGAAATATGGATCAATGAGATCTGCATTAATTATCGAGAACTTAAAAAGATCTCTATCAAGAACAAATATCCTCTCCCATGCATTGATGACTTATTTGACCAACTATGCAGAGCTCAATACTTTTACAAGATTGATCTTTATTCAGGGTATCATCAATTAATGGTCAAAAGAGTGGATATACCAAAGACGGCTTTCTATACAAGGTATGGACACTATGAATTTATAGTGATGCCATTTGGTCTTACTAATGCCCCTACTATCTTCATGGATCTAATGAAGAGAGTCTTTAGAGACTATCTTGATTAGTTTGTGCTAGTCTTTATAGACGATATTCTTGTCTATTCAAAGAGAAAGGAAGAACATGAAGATCACTTGAGAATTGTATTGAAGAGCCTGAGAAAGGAGAAGATTTATGCCAAATTTACCAAGTGTAAATTTTGTCTTCAAAAAGTTGAATTTTTGGGTCACATAATCTCAAAAGAGGGGATATTTTTGGATCCAGCAAAAACAGAGGTTATCGAAAGATAGTCGAGACCAACAACAGTAACCGAGATCCGATGTTTTCTTGGTTTGGCTGGATATTATCGATGTTTTGCGAAAGATTTTTCATGATTATCTAATCCACTCACCAGGTTGACTCAGAAAGGAGTTAATTTTGTTTGGACAAAGGAATGTGAAGAGAATTTCAAGGAGTTGAAAAGATGTTCATCCAGTGCACCTGTGCTCACACTTCCTTGTAGTGGAGAAAGGTTTGTGATCTACGGTGATACATCCATAAAGGGATTGGGGTGTGTTCTCATGAAAAACGATATGGTGATAGCTTATGCCTCATGACAGTTGAAAATCCATGAGAAAAATTACCCAACTCATTATTTGGATTTAGCTGCGGTAATCTTTGCATTAATGATTTGGAGGCATTATCTGTATGGAGAAAGGTGTGATATTTATACTGATCATAAAAGTTTAACGTATATTTTGACACAAAAGGAGCTGAATATTCGCCAAAGAAGATGGTTGGAGCTGATTAAGGATTACGACTTCTCAATTCATTACCACCCTGGGAAAGAAAACAAGGTAGAAGATGCATTAAGTCGACAAGACCATGCTATCTTATCCGTGATGAGGATCACAAAATATCCAATATTTATGGATTTACAAAGGAAGGGTCATGGAATTATAATGAAAGGGGAAAATCATATCTTTCTCAAATGAATGTTCAACCATCTATACATGTGAAGATTAAAGAGGCACATAAAGAAGATTTATAGTTACAAAAGAATGTGAGAAATGTTCATGAATTCAACCTTGATTGTGATGGAATAATAAGGTTCATGAATCGGGTTTGTGTTCCTCCCATCCCTGAATTAAAGAAGGAGCTACTAGATGAGGCTCATAGTTCTTCATTATCTATTCATCCAGGATGCACGAAGATGTATAGGGACCTGAAAGAGTACTTCTGGTGGGATGACATGAAAAGAGATGTTGCTGATTATGTCTCTCGATGCTTGGTTTGTCAGCAAGTTAAATTTGAGAGACAGAAGTCTAAGGGGATGTTACAACCATTACCCATACCGGAATGGAAATGGGAAAACATCACTATGGACTTTGTCACCGGACTTCCAAAAACATCCAAAGGAAATAATGCTATCTAGGTCATAGTTGATCGTCTTACAAGGTCTGCACACTTCATTGTTATTCGAGAGGATTTCTCTCTAGATTAGCTTGCCAGGATATATGTAAAGGAAGTTGTAAGATTGCATGGAGTACCACTTTCCATTATATCTGATCATGATCTGAGGTTTTCCTCGAAGTTCTTGTGGTGTCTTCATCATACTCTGGATACAAGGTTGAGTTTCAGCACTACATATCATCCTCAGACAGACGGTCAGTCTGAGAGGACAATTCAAACTCTAGAAGATATGTTGAGATCTTGATATATGGATTTAAAAGGTGGTTGGGATCAACACCTATCTTTCGTGGAATGTTCTTATAATAATAGCTTTCATTCCAGTATTCATATGGCTCCTTATGAAGCTCTCTATGGAATGAAATGCAGGACTCCAACTTGCTGGTATGAAGTTGGGGAAAGAAATCTATTAGGACCTGATCTTGTTGATGAGATGGAAGAAAAGGTTAGATCTATTCAACAACACATAAGAGCAGCTTAGAGTCGACAAAAAAATTATGCCGACAACCGAAGAAAAGACCTAGAGTTTAAAGTGGGTGATAAAGTGTTCTTACAAATATCTCCTTGGAAGAGAGTATTGAGATTTGGAAAGAAGGGAAAGTTGAGCCCTAGGTATATCGGTCCTTTCGAAATACTAGATCGTGTTGGGAAGGTAGCTTACCGATTGGCGCTTCTACCGAATCTCTCCCAAGTTCACGATGTGTTCCATGTATCTCTCCTAAGAAAGTACATACATGATCCTTCACATATACTGAGCTCAGAAGTTGTATCACTGGAACAAGATCTTTCTTATGAAGAACAACCGATAGAGATTCTGGATCATAGAAAAAAAGTCCTACGGAACAAGACCACTCGCTTGGATAAAGTTTTATGGAGGAACCACCAATTAGAAGAAGCTACATGGGAACTTGAGGATATGATGTGGGAGATGTATCCTCATTTGTTTGTTACAAAGTGATGAATTTCGAGGGAGAAATTTATTTTAAGGGGGTAGAATGTAACACCCGAGACTTTTATGAGAAATATTTTGTTTTTATGTTATATATATCATCAAAGGAATCTTTCGCTACACACAACACTAGCTTGGTTTCCTTTACATGCAATCACGGCCTTCCTCGATAGCTTGCGTTGTATGCAATACCGAGTTTCACTAAACAACGACATGCTATTAAAATATTATTAAAACTAACTGTTATGAATAGTAATAACCACTTTTTGAAATTTTTAAAATTTTAGTTTTCAAAATGGACTTCATTTTTGGATTCAGAATATCCAAATTATCCTAGTGTGAAATTTTGGTATTTTTATGAAAACATTCAATTTTTGATGAATAGTGAAAACACTAGGTTACTATTTATAAACCGACTTTTTATTTAAATAATTATTTATTTTATTTAAATTTATTTTTGCTCAAAATTGATACATAATACCTATATAAGTTCAATACAGTTTATTGGAGTCATTTTATAATAATTTTATATATATAAAAATTTTATTGGACTTTTCACCGTCTTTTACCCACCTCCTAGGAGAATTTGAAAATTTACATAAAACTTAATTTTACCGCTTTTGTGAAAGGAATTTCAAAAATCCGAGAGACATGGTTGATGTCAGTAAGTAAAATGTTGTTCAATGAGATGAAAATAAATTTTGGTGAATATTAACTTTTTACTTTTTTACCACTGTTAAAAGTAAATAGGGTAATTAAGGGTAAAAATGATATTATTATTACCCTAACACATGTCCTAATTCAATTATATAAGTGTAATTCGACCAAAAACAACCTTAGGAATAAAATATGACCATTTAGGCCCACATGGATTAGATTAGGACATTTATTATTCATTTATTTAAAGAAGGGTTAAAATAGTTAAAATCGATGTTTAATAACTAAATAATATTTTATATAGGGTTATACATTTGATAAATTCAACTATAAATATTCACTAGAAAGATAAATATATTTCATACAAAATTGTATTTTATTTATAATTTTTAGACATTATATAATTTAATTTATTTATGACAGAATGATGATGCAGTAATAATATTATAAATGAAATATTGACATAATTGATGTTATAAATACCCAAATAAATGTAATTTGAGACATTTTATGAATTAAACTAATTTTCTAGGTTAATATGACATGTTTTTATTAAGATTATTATCTTTTTTCGAACTAATATTTCTATTCTTATTTTTACAAAAATCAATTACCAAATAGTGTCAAAATTGACATAAAATAGTTTTTAAAACAAATAATATATTATTAATTGTTATTTTATTCCTAAAAATCTATGGTTTGGAACAATGACATATATAGGGTTATATATATTAATAATAAAAAACCTGGGATTCGTTTGGCTTGTTATAGTATGTTTATTAACCTTATTGTGTAACAAAACAAGAACACATGGTAAAAGTTAAATTATCTAACTTAAAGTTAAATCTAAATGATAAGGTTAAAATAGAAACCTAAACTTTTCTAAATTCTATTGGATGAGAGGATTTCTACCCATCCCCACCTTAGATTCGAAATAAATCAATTTGGAGCTATTAAAAACCGAATATGACTTTATAACAAAATAATATTTTTAGTTTTTCCAAAGGTGCCCCTCTCCTCCCTTATAAAAGGGAACCTCCTCCCTCTCTTCCTCAGACCACTTTGAGCCTTAAATCTCGGCCAAAACCTGCCAATTTATCCTTTCCAATTCCCTAGACACATTCTAGAGGTCCTGGTCTTCTTCAAAGACCAATTTTAGTGCCCTAAAAGGAGGTCTCAAAGAGGCGCTTCAAAGAAGAGGTAATGTCCGTTACCGATTCATTCAACTTTATTTATTCTTCCACTTCTTATTCTTTAGTTGTTTCATTATTAAGTAATAACATCAGTATAAATAATATACTAATATGTTATTATAAGTATGAAACAACCCTATTTCACCATCTATCCATCCTACAGAAAATGAAATCACCGCGCATTCGTACGTACAGAATACAGTCTCCACGCCATGGTGTAATCTATTTTCCACCACCACGTTACTTGGATGGATATAATTGTGTAAATAATTACTATATATGATTATTGTAAAGTGATATTGATTCTGAAATAGTATACATACACTCCAATACAATTCCACAATCATGGGAACGATATCATCACTCATACGTACGTATGGAATACCGTCTCCATGATATGATACGACTCATTCTACATGATTTTCATTGAATAATGATTACCTAAATGTATTGAGTGAATAAATATGATATTTATTACACTAATACAATTCTGGAACTGAGGTATCCATAACCTAAAAATAATAATAAGAATTTATTCGAAAAAACACGCATAAGAACAAAAAAAGCAATAAACACCCGAATAACAAGTAACAATGAAATATTACTAATAAGAGGCTAAATATATGACCATATATGATATCATAAAAATGATTATGATTCTGGAATAATTCAATGACATTATTTAAATCATTATAGATTATTTTCAGACACTTACGAAGCAAATCGGACCTAAGGTAAGGGAAAATCTTGCAATCTCAATTTTTATCCGAGATTGTTTATACTTCAGAATTTACTGGGGAATATTTATCATCCACATTCATGTTTTCTCAATATGTAATATTATTTATATCCTTCTACAATTTTTTAAATCCAATTTTACCCTTTGGTGAGTTTTTAGTAAAAGATATGAAAGGAATCTTTTTTCATTTTTCGTACGAGGTACTTTTTGTCTTTTCCGGCCAAAGTACGAGAAGAATGTTTTTTTAACTTATACGACCGAAATGGAATTTTAGAAAATTATATCCATTAATCTTCCTTTACATGTTTTCATGTTTATTTTTAATCAACTTCTTTTAGTTTAAAATTTTATGAAATTTTAATAAAGGAAAATGTTTTTGAAGTAGAAAGGATATTTTCCTCAAGATTGGAGTTCAAGTGTTTTATCAAAAATTTTTTCCATATAAGATAATATAGGGTTATGTTTTTATCCATATTTTTACATTGTTTTGATTATTTTATGATGGAATTATTTTTACGATATCCTTTTATGGATTATGTTATGATGACGTGATGTATAAGAATCCCATTTTTTATTACATGGGTTATGCTATGATGTATGGTTTATGATTTTGTGGCACACATAAGAATGGTATATTTATGAGATGGGTGGGACCAATATATCCCTCCAATGTATTGGGTAACTATTTATATCTCATGAGATAGACATGGCTAGAACGGCAGGATAAACCGGTTCAGTGAAACAAGACCGAAACGAGGAGTGAACTCGGTTCATAAATGGACATTTTCGGCTAAGATAGTCCTGGAAATGAGTCTTGACTAAAAAGAAATTATTCTCTATGATTATGTGTGTATGACACAAAGTATCATGTTTTAAGTTATGATTATTGGGATTACATTTCACTACTATGTTTTATCCCATGTTATGAAATTATGATCTCTTTTGCAAGTTAAGATTTCAAAAATGTTATGTTCTTATGAATATGATGTGATTGATATTTCTTTTGTTTACCCTTATTGAGCATTTGAGCTCACCCTTTCATATGTTTTCTTTCCCCAGGTCAGGAAGAAGGTTATTAAGTAATATATTCAAAAATGGACTCTAGATATGATGAAATAAATGGGAGACAATGTAGATGATTTATGAACCAGTTGTTTATGCTTCCAAGTTTCTAAAGACACTATACCTATACGGTCCTTTCATGGTTTTGTTATATGTTGTAATAATTATGCTTAAATTTTGAAGTAATAACCATTTATGTAAAGTATGGGTCGTTATATTAATACTATATAATAGTTTTATAATATTGTTTTTCAAAATTAATAGAAAAAACATCCAAAATTAGTTACTCCAGTTAAGGTCAAAAAAAGTTTATTAGGGGGTTAGACTAAATTATTATGTTTTAAAATAACCTAAAAAAATTTATAGTTTCAATTATTTTATCATATATAGATTGTATCACATCTATTCACGGATTATTGTACATTTTGGATCCTTTTCACATGAGTACTATTTAGGCATACCTTTTTTCTTTCAAAAAATTCCATGTGTGTCTTATCCGCCACATATAAAAGGGGACCCCCTCTGCTCTCAACCTCACACTTCTAAATCATCTTACATAAAAAAACCAAACCATTTACCTTACTTAATTACCTTCCCATTCTGTAGAATTATTAAATTCATTAGTAATCCTTTCTAAGAAGGATTTAGGGATAACCTAAGGAGGTTTTCCCATGTAGAGGTGTCATTCTAAACTGATCATTTTCAAATTATTTGTTCCTATATATCATTGAATATTTTATTAAATAATTATGATATACTAAATTAATTATATCCATATAATGAATTTTTATTATATTAATTTATTGAATTATTTCCATCATCTATTCTATCAAAAGGGAAATTAATCCATTGTTCTTGTCTACGGCTGATCATCGCCTCATGAACTGATGTAATTTGTCTTCCAGAATTGACACAACCATATTGAGAACATGATGGATTTAATATATGTATATGAAAATTTTGAAATTATTATACTTCTAGAATTATAATATCATATCGACCTTTTTACATTAGAATCCATTGGAAAATAATAAAGTCGATGTATACACATGGACTACCGCCTCCATGAAGCGATGTGATATATTATTCATTATATTATTTGAATGGAAGGTAATAAAGAAATATTTAATGTAAAGACCCAGAAATTCCTTAATTTTTTAATTATATGGAATTATTACAAGACTACGAAATTTGACGTTATGCGATTCCGAGGTCTGGAGAGACCAAAACAGAATTTTGAACTTTTTTTATGGTACGTTTAATAAATGAGCAGGTAGAAATTTTTTATCTTTTTGAACTGGTGCATGGATTGAAAATATGAGAGTATCGTTGAATTCGAAGCACCCGGATTTTTTTTATGAAAATCATATATTTTACCAGAAATGGTCAGATGAAAAAGAGAAATTTTTGGACTTTTTAAAAAAACAATAAAATAACTCTATGAGTTATTTCATTCCTCTTAAACTGTTGATCGATGGTTGGTGGGACCACATTGTAACTACTTTTAATAAAAGCAAGTCATTTATTAAAATGATAAATTATTTGAGAAACCATAATTCTCATGCATTTAATTGGTTCATTAATTAAGGTTCATTAATGACCCACATTAATGAACCCAACTTGGACCTTGTTTCTTTTTATTTAAACAATCTGTTGGTGAATATATTTGTAATCATGGGGTAATGATCTGGCAAAATTCCTATGACGTCTCCCTCCCATGAAGAATGGTGATCGATTTATAAATGTTATAGGAATCGAACTGGACATCGATGAATAATGACAAACGACTTCAACTGCATATTTTTTTATTCATCTATTATAGTTTCCACCAAACCCTGATAGGGGATTTATGAGTTTAATATCCCTCTTTTACCATTAATATATAATAGGAAGAAAGGTGATCAACTGACCATTGGGTTCATCCATGATTTATTCTTTATGGAAGGAGGTTTTTGAAGGGTTTCAAATTGTGATTTTTTATTAATCTTTATAGTGATTATTATTCCACCCTATGATAAAATGCTAATGCAGAGGGAAAAAGACAATCTAAACAAGTACCAGACCTTCTGCCACTCATTGGTATTGTGATTTATTCTTGGGATACCAATAAACAAGGCAGAAAGGAGAATATAGGGTGATAATAGTGAAGGCAGCGACCCGAGAGGCACATAGGCGCAAACAGGATGGGAAATAGACCACTGGAGCATTTTCGGAAGCCCGCAAAAGGTGCCACCGGCACAAAACCACTAACGCGGCGGCCGGCCCGTGCTGCCCACGTGGTGAAGCAGCACTTGAGGGCACTGAAGTTGTAGTATCTGTGTCTGGATGGAGGGAGCGGGTGGAAGGAATTACACCACACCACTGTGCGAGATATGGAGCAGCCCGCTCAGGCCGCTCGGTCGGCGTAATGACCTACTCTTGCCTACCATTTCGGAAGGAGGGGTGGTGCCCCGCTGACACTACTATCTTGGATAACTAAATGCATTTCATCCTATCTAGCACAATAGGACTGTATGCAGGGTGGGGATTCAAGGAGGGTCGGATGCGCTGGCCCAACGAGTCAGTCGGGCTAGACCCCTACCACACTCAGAATCGACCAGCCCAGTTTCACAAAATCTAGTGTTACTTGCAAACTTGGAATTCAATTGATGCGCCATCTATGGTGTGACGACCCTTACAATGAGGTAGCCTTTTTGAGATACTCCACATGGGGTTTAGCAGATGTTGGAATATCATTGTGGTGGGTCGGACTCAAATCCAACCGGGCCCTATTTCACGTTGTTCTTATAACTTTCAGACATCGCATCTGATTGATGTACCATCTGTCACGTTGGTACCCTTAAAACAAGACAATCATTTGGATTAAATCTATATGGGTCTTTATGGTGGTTTATGTATGGCTGATATCTTGTGGAAGAAAATATTTATAACTCAAGAGTACTAAGTGTGGGAATCTAGTGGTTGATTATAATGTGAAGAGAAACCCTTCGTGGATCAGCATGAGAGCGTCCCATTCTAGATCGACAATAGTGAGACCCTCCATGGATTGGAAATGGAGTGAAATTTCATAGATAATCATGAGAGGGACCCTTTGTGGATTGATAGTAGTGCGGCCCAATGTGCATCAACAGTATTATGACCCTTTGTGGATAAGAAGTAATGAGACTCGACTTGGACATGCCGTAGAGAGACCTATCAAGGATCAACGGTAGAGTGATCCTTTGTGGATCGATAGTAAAGCAACCATTCTCTTATCAGTATCCAATTTATCCTAAAGAATAAAATTATCTAGCTTAAGATTAATAATCTTTATTCTTGTTCAACATGTTATATATCTAGTGTGAGATGCCATTTAGTTTATTCTTTGTGATTGAGATCATGATTTGTGGGTTTTCCATTGCAATATTCTGAGAGACCATCATGGTTCTCAGGGTCTCTACTGTGTATTGTTAAACTCACCCCTGCACATGATTCTCCTGCACCTTGTTGTGTTTTTTTAAGCAATGGAAAACTTGACTGAGACTTAGGGAATTAGGGCTAGATGGTGCTCGGAGGTGATTGATTGACGTGAGGAGAAACATTGACTATATGCAACAAGATGTAACTACCCTTCTAGCTATGATATTTTGTGGATGACCTTCGAAGCAAGTTTATCTCATATTATTGATCATTATTTTTAGTTGGGTTTGTATACTAGCCCTTTTTACTTTATTTTCACACATTTACTATCAATAGTTCTACTTTGTGGTATGATTTTGTAGTGTACCTAGTTTGTTTGTGTACAGGTTTAAAGAAAAATCCTTCCCTTGTAGGGATATGCATTTATGGTGCTAGTCTCCAACCCATAGCCTATGGAAGGCATGCATGGGGTCTTCATAGTATGGGCCCCAGGGCATGGGTCCTGAAAAAGTGGTAATAGAGCACAGTTGGTTCTACCATAAGAACTAAGAGTCTATGATTTCTGTAGAGAAATAGTGTTAAGTGTCTGCAGTTTGGATTAGAGCTCAAGGATTCCAATGTTGGTGTGGTGGCCAATGTATCCATACACCAGGACCCTGAATTATGATTTCCAACTTAGTTTATAAAATCATTATTTCGAGTGTTTGGGAATTGTTTTTCTTTTGATATATTTTCAGTCATCTCACTATGTATAACTTATTGACTATGGAACATTATTTCTTTACTGGATGCTGCCACGTAGACATCCATCCAATATTCAAGTAAGAGATCATGATGATGGCCCACTGAGTGATGAGGCATTAGTGGGGGGACCTTTTATAGTGATAACACCTTTGGGTGGTGTACCAGCAGCACCACCACCCATAGGGAAGCAATTGCCACCTGCCCCACCAGCAGTAAGTGCATGTCGACTGAGCGCATTGCATGAGTTCTAGAGATAGAGGCCTCTAATGTATCAAGGTGAGGTAGATCCACCAAATCTGTGGACTAGATGGAGGCTGTGGAATAAGTTCTCCACTAGGATAAGACACCAAAAGACCAAATGGTTATCCTAGATGCTAATCTTTTTCTGGGCACAACATAGAGATGGTGGACCCTGACTCTCTAGACACATGAGGAGAAGAATATTTTCTGGTTAGACATCAAGAGACTCTTCACTAGTAATTTCATTCTAGAAACATTTTGTTCCATGCATATTCAAGAGCTAAAACACTTAAATTAGGGCATCCAGACAGTGGCCCTGTACTCGGCAAGATTCACTGACCTCTCTCGATACTCTATCGAAATGGTACAAGACTCATTCTATAGGGCCCAAACCTTTGATAAGGGTATCTGATCGCATATAAGAGCGTTGATGATTTCTCTCAACATCCCTATGTAGGATGGAGTTCTAGAGCATGTACTATTGGTGGAGAGATTCTAAGTTGAGCAAACAACGATAGTGAGAGCCACCACTGGGAGACATGAAGTTGAGTCATCTAAAAAATTTAATATGTAGATGATGTAGATGCTCAAGATGGCCAGACCATCTGGAGGGAATTCCAAGGATGTAGGGTCTGACTTTTAGAGCTCATGAGGTAGAGGAGGTCAGCAAAGGAGCAGACTGTGCTACTCGTGCGGTGGGCAGGGTCACATGGCTTGTGACTGCCAACCTCCATACAGAATATCAGCAGACTGTCAAGGGCCACCGTGGAAGAGGTAGTTTTTTGAGCAAGGAGGTCCATAGGGTGGTGGACGTGGCATAGGAGCAAGCTGTGTAATATGTGGTGGGAAACAGTTTTAGGTACTTCCTCCTCCATCCCCAGGTTGTCCAACCCGATCTCAGGGAGCCAGTGGATAGGGATGAGCTCATCATCAGGTAGAAGAGACCTATGACCATGGCGTTCTGAAGATGATTTGAGGTATGATCTATTTATACTCCACCCAATTTGCAGTTCTTATAGACACTGGTTCCAATCCCACTTTTATTACCACCACTCTAGTTTGGTACTTATATATTCTGTTGGAGTCGTTGGCTCTATCCTTTCAATTATAGACTCCTATGGAAGATGAATTGATAATTACACACTGGTTCTAGTAGTGTGAGATTACTCTAGGAGTTGAGTGCTTCAGATGGGATCTCATTGTATCAGAATCGGGGCCTTATGATGTTATCATGGGTATGGACTAGTTATCCAAATTCCATGATCAGATCGACCGTTTAGGTGTAATGTGTGGTGTGTCCATGAGGATGGGACTAGGTTTTCCTTCACCTGTGAAAAGGGAACCATTGCATTAGAGAATCGATTTTCTCAGAGGAAGACTGAATAGATCGCTCATTAGTTGGCTACTGTCACCCTCAGTGTAGTAGATGAGAGGATTCTAATCTATCCTATAGTGGTGGACTAGTATGTGGATGTCTTTCCTAAGGATGTAATGGAAATACCTCCTTGCAGAGTGGTAGACTAATACAACTACATGTACCCCAGGAAGAAACCAATATATACACCATAATATCATATGGATCTCATGGTGCATTTTGATTTGAGGATACATTTAAAGGACTTACAGAGGATGGGGATCCTAAAACCTAGTGTTTCCCCATAGACTACCCCAATTATGTTCACTAAGAAGATAGATGGGAGTTTGAGGCTTTATGTGGACTATCAGTGCCTGAAACATGTGACCATGAAGAACAAGTATCCACTATTGAGGATTGATTATCTCTTTGATTAGCTAAATGAATCATTGTGGTATTTAATATTGAACTCAGTTCAGGATATCATCATCTTCGAGTACGGGAAGAGGACATACTGAAGGCAACCATCAGATGTCGGTATGGCCACTAGAAGTTCTTGGTGAATCATTTTAGTGTGACCAACACCCCAGAATTTTTAATTTCACTCATGAATAGGATCTTACAGCCTTACCTTGATCGCTTTGTGGTGGTATTAATTGATGACATCTTGGTGTACTAAGTGTCGGAGGAGGAGCATGCCACACATCTTCAGATAGTCCTTGATACACTCCAAGAGCACCAGCATTATGGGAAGCACGTTATGTTCCAATTATGGATATAGTAGGTATAAATTCTTGGAAAATTTATCTCATAGGCTAGAGTTGTAGTGGATCCGGCGAAGAAAGTGGAATTTCTTCCTTAGTAGCCACCTAGGAGTGTGACTGAGGGGTGTAGTATCCCGGGGTTAGCTGGGTACTCACAATGATATGTACCTGAATGTCCTAGAGTAGAATCACCATTTTCAATTTTGAAAAAGAAGTGTCAACCATTCATATGGAAGGAGAGGTGCCGACAGAGTTCCCCGGAGCTGAGGTGGAGGTTGAGGAGTTCCCCCGTCATGAGGCTACCCATAGAGGGTGATGGGTTTTTAGTCTACTGGGATGCATCAAAGACTAGACTGGGGTGTTTCCTGATGAAGGAGTAAGCGGTGATCACTTATATCTCAAAAAAACTAAGGAAACATGAGAAGAACGATGCGACCCATGACCTAGAGTTAGCAGTAGTGGTCTTTGCATTGATTATGTGTTGACACTACTTGATGGGTGAACAATTTACATTATATTTTCATCAAAAAAGTATTAGGTATATCTTATCACTAAAGGGAATGAATGTGATACAACGGTGATGGATGGGGTTCCTCCAAGACTATGAATTTGAGATAGTCTATACCCTTGTGATGGGAAATGTAGTAGAATACACACTCACTAGGAGATAAGGTCTACAACCATAGAGTGAGGAGGCAGAACAGGTAGCCACGCTGCAGATATCCTTCATGGATAGAGATTGAGTGGCATACCGTCAGTCTATGACTGTCACTCCCCCACTCCATCATACAGTTCTGGAAGCATAACTTGAGGACGTTGACTACAAGGCTCGAAATAATTAGATATCCTCATGATAGGTTCTAGATGGATTTTATTTCGGTGGGGAGCATGTTATCCTTATGAGAGGATGAACCATGGTACCAGTGATGTTTCCCAAGGTGGTGTTGATTGGAGTTCCATAAATCCCCTTTGGCGGTATATCCTAGAGTGTAGAAGATGTACCAGGACCTTCGACATCAGTACTAGTGGCCAAGTATGAATAAATCAATGGCAGAGTTCATTTCAAGATGACCCACTTGTTAGAAATTGAGGGCCGAGCACCAGGTTAAAGGTGGATAGACTCGACCACTTGAGGTACAGGAGAGGTAATGGGATGGTATCACGATGGACTTCATGACGGGGTTACCACATACGTCCACAGTCCATGACTCTATCTCGATGATCATTGAACGACTCACTATGTCGGCTCACTTCCTACGCATCTATAAGAAGAGATAAATAGAGGGCTTGGGACACCTCTATGTCTAGGAGATAGTGCAGATCCATGGGGTTCTATCGATTATTGTTTCAGATCGCAATTCCCTTTTTACATCCCGGTTGTGGAAGGGATTAGAGGTGGCATTCAGGACTCAGATACTCTTGAACACTGCTTTAAAACCTCAAACAGATGGTCAGACGGAGCAGACTATACAGACATTTGAGGACAAGCTTTGTGCTTGCATCCTTGATATTTTCCACAATTGGGAGATCCACCTGCCACTAGTGGTCTTCACATAAAAAACATTCTACCACCCCACGATCATCACGGAACCATTTTAGGCCTTTTATGGGTAACCATGTAGATAGCCACAATGCCGGACAGACCTAGGGGATTAATAATTATGGGTCCAGAGCTAGTACGATCCACCGCTAAGAAGGTGAATATCATCATGGAGAAGATGAAGACTACACCGAGAAGGTATAAGTCTTATGCCGACAATAGATAGAAATCCTTGTAGTTTACGGATGGTGGTGATGTTTTCCTTCAGGTCTATCCTTGACAAGGATTGTGGAGATTTGGATGTAGAGAAAATCTATCTCTGTGATTCATCGGACCTTTCCAGATTCTCCGCAGAGTTGATGAGGTGGAGTACTACATAGATCCTTCCCCACAGATGCACCATGTGTATATTTTTTTCAATGTGTCGTAGCTGAGGAGATACAATCCAGATGGATTGCATGCCATCGACTAGGGTGAGATGAACATTGAAAATGAGTTGACCATTGTAGAGTTCTTGGTAGAGATAGATTATCGATAGGAGTGGGTCATTTGTGGGAGTTCCATTCCTTTTGGGTGAGTTTGGTGGCATTATGGGAATCATCTAGAGATATCATGGGAGTGGTAGGCTCATATTCGTGGTCAGTAACCCCATTTGTTTCTTATCATTGGTTATGTATTTTGGGGAATTAAATCCAAAATATGGGGAGAATGTAATGACCCAGGAATTCTGTATAATTTTTTCAATTATATGGAATTATTATGAGGCTGTGAAATTCGACGAAACATTATTTTGAGGCCCAAAGTGCTTGGAATGAAAATTTGAAATTTTTTAGAGGTACGTTCTATAAATGTGTGGGAAATCTTCTTCTATATTTTTAATCAATGATTGTATTGAAAATATGAAAGAACTATTTAATTCTATCACCAAGATTCTCTTAGACGAAGCTTAACTTTGACTAGAAATGGTCGAATGAAAAAGATAATTATTTTAATTTTTGGAAAAATAATACCAAAATATATCTTTAAGTTATTTTATTCTTCTTTAACCATTGAGTGATGGTTGGCATGACCATTGTGTAACTACAATCATTAAATGAGAGTCAATTAATGACCTGTTACTTTTTTGTGTAACCACAATGCTTGTGTGTTTAATTGATTAATTTATTAATGCTCTCTAACAAACAACATTAATTAACACAACATGGAGCTTGTTTATTTTTATTTAATCTATCAATTGGTGAACAAATTATCAATCATGGGGGAATTCTCTAGACAAACACTAGCTACATCATCATCCAATGAAGAACAATGATCGATTGATGGACATTGGAGGTCTCAAACCGGACATCGATGAATAATGAAAAACGCCTTTGAATGTGGATTGGTTCTGTCATCTCTAATGGATTCCACCGAATCCAGGTAAATGATTTCTGTGGTTAATATCCGTCTTTTCTTGTTCTTGAATCATATGAATAATGCGGATTATCGGACCATTGAGATGATCCTTCATTCATTCATTATTTTAGGAGTTCGTCACAAGGTTTCAAGTTTTGTTTTTTCTTAATCATTATATTGATTATTATTCCACCCCTGTGATAAAATTATAATGTTTAGGGCATAGGCCAATCTGAACAAGGCCCAGACAATCTGTTTCTCAATGGTTCTATTCGTTCATTGTGGGAGATCGAGAAACGTGTCGACAAGGTGAATCCAAGGGGATCACAGTGAAGGCAGTGACCCGAGAGGCCCGTAGGTTCAGATGGGAAGGGAAACAGACCAATGGAGCATCTAAGGTGGCCCCTAGAAGGTTCCACCAGTGTGGCAGCGGTGCTCTTCCCTTGACGATTGCATTGAGTAGAAGCGTCCATAGGTGTCGTGACAGAAGGGGCCGCAGCTAGACGGCCATGATGGGTGTAAGGGGTGGTGTTGATGTGATGTACACGATATAGAGTGGCCAGATTGGGCCGCTCGGCTGGCGCAACAGATCTATTTTTCAGCCGTTTCGGAAGGATGGGAGGTGCCCCACTGGCACTACCTATTGGGATAACTGGATGTGTTGCATCCAGTCCAGCAATACCGGCCCACATGTGGGCAGGGTTTTCTTTGTGGGTCAGTCCTGCCGATCAAGATGGACCTGTGGGCCCAATGGGTCTGCAGGCCAAGACCCACTAGTCGGGTCAGACCTGATGATGGACTAGTTGGCCCTATGGGTCGGCTGACCTAGACCCCTACTGGACTAGGTCCCCACTGGCCATGTTTCACGAAATATAGCGTAACTTTCCAACCAGGAATCCAATTGAAGCGTCGTCTAGGACCCATACGATGTGGGGATCCTTTTGAGATACTCCACATGGTTTTTGGCATAAGATGGAATCTATTTGGGTTTGATCAGGCTTGAATCCAACTAGGCCCTCCATACATATTTTCTTATAACTTACAGACATGGTGTCTGATTGAGGCATCATCTATCGCATTTAAACTCTTACGACAAGACTTTTTTTTTGGGTTACTTCAAAGTGGGACTTCGTGGAAGTTGAGGTCCAACAAATATATCAAGGAAAAAAATATTATGAACTCAAGTGTAATAAGTGCGGGAATCTAGTGGATGACTGTCAAGTGAATAACCACCATCCGTTGGTCAGCATGAGAGAGACCATCCATGGATTTTCAATAGTGAGACCCTGGGTGGATCAGTAATAAAGATACCCTTTGTGGATCAGGATGAGAGTGACCCTTCATGGATTGAAAATAGTGTGACCCTCTGTGGATCAGAAGTGGTGTTACCCTTTATGGATCTGCAGTAGCGCGACCTTTTGTGAACTGACCATAGAGCAACCCGTTGAGGATCAGTGGATGATCGACCCTTTGTGGATCGATAGTTGAGCATCCATTCCCAGATATGTAGTAAAGATATCCAATAGTATAAAATGAGCCAGATTAAGAATAATCATCTTTATTCTTGTTCACTAGGTTGTGTACCTTGTGTGAACTGTCTTTTACTTTAGGAATTTTGATTGAGATCATGCATTGAGGTATTTCCTTTGTGGAATTTTTGGAGACCTTCAGGGGACTCAGGGTCCCTAGTGGGTTTCGTTATACTCAACCCCACACGAGCTTCAATCATACCTTATTGTTTCTCATGTAGACAACATACAATTTGATTGAGACATGGGGAACTAGGGATATATGGTTCTTGTAGTTTATTGATAGCCGTGTGGAGTGGTAGTGATAATAGATGATGAGATATACCTACCCTTTAGGTAGGTTCTTTGGTGGACGGCCTTCAGAGCACGTTTTTTCCTTTTTTTTATGTACATTATTTTTTGTTCGGTTTGTATACTGGCCCTTTTTACATTCGATTCACACTTTTAATATCAACAGTTCTACATTGTGATTTTCCTTTATAGTGTACCTAGTCTGTGTGTGTACAAGTTTGAAGGAAATGCTTTCGTGTTTTGGGATATGCCTCTCTAGTGCAAGTCGCCAACACCTGGCCTATGGAAGGTGGGCTTGTGGTAGTCACAGAATGGGACTTGAGGGACGATTCGTCACATTTAATGATTACATATTATATATATTACAATAAAATTATATTTTTAAAAATAATATATTATTTAACATTTTTTTTGCATCCGTTGAGAAAATGGAAACATCAATCGTACATACATATGACCAATCATCTATATGAATGGTGTAGTTGATAGTATATATATATATATATATATATTTAATAGATTACTCTAAAAAATATAAATATAATATATGATATTTATATGATCATTAAAATAATAGAGACAATAGAAACATGATCAATGTGAAATGACCAATCCTACCAAACAAAACCATACATGAAAATTGAAGTAGTTATTACGCAAAACATGATTTTAAGGAGTTGACAATAAACATGTAATAAAAGGTCATAAGTAAATTATCTATGGTATTAATTATATGTGTATGGTTATGTGATACATTTATAATAACTTTATATTTATTATAAAATATTTCTTAATGTTTGAATAGAATGACAATGACCGAGGTAAATGATTTTTGTCTCACATTTATTTCAATGGTACACATGGAATATACACAATCTGTTTAACTTATGTGGTTTATATAATTCCCATGAATTTATTTTATTATTATTATTTTGAATATTATTTTATATTAGTATCTATTCAAGGTTTCTATGTGTATTATGATTCAGATGTTAAAAAAGTGGTAACATTTTCGTGTTATAATCCCATTATTTATCTGTATTGTTTATAATTAAGTTTCCAATGATGAAATAGTATGATCCATATCTCATGAAATTCATGAATTTTATTATACACTAGATATTTTCATAGAATACTTGTTTTCATTAATTTTATTCTCTTTATTTCTCACATGATCGAAACTATTTGTTTTATGAAAAATTCTCTTTATCACTCTCTTTTGTAAGAATTATTTTTTCTTAGTTTACCATGTTTTCTAAAAATAGTTTATTGATTTTTTTTAATATTCTAAAATAAATTTATAATTATATTTTTACCCATGTTCAATTATTTTACAAACAAGTTTTGAATGTAATATAATGTCATTTTTAGAATGTGGTACTTTTTTGTTTTTTTACTAATATATTGAAAGGAATATTTATTTTACAATAAAAATAATAATCTTTCATCATAACCACTAAATTATATGAATATTGATTTATTAGTTTTTTAATTTAATTTTAAAATAAAATGTTTTCCATCATATATTGGAATTTTTTATATTTTTAATAATTTAATTCAAAGAGAAAAATAAATTTGTCTCAGTAAATGTTCCTAATGGTATTTCAAAATATTTTTCCATTTAGTATAATACCCATGGATATTACTTAAGCTTTACTGGGGATATGATCCAATGATAACATCTTTATTACTTCTCTAGATGAATTATGTTTTTGATGAAAATATGTGTGTCAAATCTATTCATTTTCCATGGTTAAGGCTTAGTTGAAAAGGGTAAATGTTTATAAAAATTATTTTTTCCATGGTCTATGCCATGTAGAAATTTTTTTAATACCCATTTCTTTTCAGAGGATCTGATATGAAACCTGATTTATGATATTGTGAAGTAGATATTTATTATTTTCATTATGTGATGGGTGGGACTGATATTTTCCTCCAATACATTTGGTAAAGATTAATATCCCATGAGATAAAAAAGACATGAATGAGGTGTAAACCTAGTTCAGTAATAGAAAATGTCCACTAGCATAGTCTTTGTTGTAAAATTTAAATACTATGATGGTTTATTGTGTGAACTCATTAAGCTATTATATCATTGGAAATAATAATTGATTACAATGGAAATTATTTGTTATGATTATGTCCATGCAACAAATCCATGCATTTTTCATATGTTATGTTCTCATGGATTATGTTCAGTGATTACAATATGATTAATGTCATATGAACACCCTAGTTTTATTTCATGACTCAAGGTTATAATATTTTATATGTAGGGTATTGTTTTCACATGTTACTCTCATGTTATCATACACATATTCATAACATAGGCTTATACGATCATTGATATCCCCCTTGTTTATCCATGATGTGCATCAATGATCACCCCTTATTATGGTTCCCTTACCCAGGGTGTGAAGAGTGTTTTTATGTATGAAATGTCTAAGAAGGGTCCTAGTTTGATGAACTAAGTAGGAGATGATGTGGAACTCTTACAAACCAATTTTTTATGATTCCATGTTTACACAGGAAATAGCCCTAAATAATTATAACATGGATCAATTTGTTAAATAATTAATATTCATCGATTATAATGTGATATATTTTTATGAAAAGTATAGGTCAATATATGTCATATAATGTTGGTTATAATCATTAAGTGAGATAGAGTGTGTTGTAGTTTGTCACTTTTTTTGAGGTCGAAACCTTCTAGGTATTTCCCAAGAATGATGGGGTTGTCTAGTTAAAATTTTTATGACTTTTAGAGGAATATGATTTTCATTTCATACAAGGGTGACACTTCTATTTATATTTAAAGGATAGGTTGTGTGTGTTATTTTTATTGAAGGAAGATGTACACGAGTTTTTTAGGGGTTCTATGTATGTTTTTGTGTCACGATTTGAATGTTTTAGGAAGAATTCTTTTTAGCATGGATACCTTTTGGATTTAAATAATATATTAGTATATAATATGTCCATCAAAAGATGCGATTTTATTTTTATAATTAAAAAATGAATATAAATATTGAGTAATGAAATTAATTGATTACTTAAAATTTTTTCATTCCAACCAAACTGATTAATTAATTAAAGGAAGGTTTTAGAATAAAATTGATAAGAATTTTGAGTGGTTCTTAATGGAATGATCCGATGAGAGTTGAACCAAATGAATCAATAATTAAGATGAAAATTTTTACAATGTTAATGAATATTAAAGTGATTATGATATCTGGTATAGTGCTGCAATGATTCCTGTCTCACTTTTTTCATCATTTTTATTGAATATTGTTTACCCTTGGTTTTAGTGATTTTATTTTTAATATAAGGGATATGTAATGTGATATGTTGTACTAACATAGCATATTTTTTTATTTGACGATGAGATATAATGAATCAAGTTTATTTTTTATAAGGAAACTGAAGATGTAGAGTTGGTGATGTAGATATGGATCTAAATATATGATTCATAGTAAATGATATGATGTTTGGATGTATATACAAATGATTTATTGGTTTTTTTCTCATTTCGTTATCATATTTCAGATTATATAGTGAGTGGTCATCAATTTGGATCCCTTCTAATTTGATTTGGAACGAAATTTAAAATAACATGTAATAGTGGTTCTAGATTTTACAGACATCTTTTTATTATTATAAAATAATCATATTTCCCTTAAATATTGGTGGATATGATTCAATAATATATGGAGATGTTTATTTGGGATGTATTGATGGTGATTATTTGGTTTTTTAGTTATGATGGTGATTTGATTCTAGGATTTATTTTATTTAAATGAACCTTGAAATCCAAATTCCCCACAAATTATTTCAAAATGGAAATGTGGATATGGTGGATCATGTATGATGATTGAAATACTTATGGTTTTTTGGAACATTCCCTTTATAATAATATGAATCATAAAATCTAAAAATAGAAGAATTTATTTATATTAGTGAATTATTTATAAATGAGGCGGTTTCACGTAATGAAGTTAAAAGTAGTGATTTTTTACCTTCTTCAATGATTAATTTATTATCCTTAATCATGATACATATCTTATCATATTCATAGTTTATCCCACCCATGTCAAACCAAAAAAATTATTTCATACAGATGATAAATTGTTTAGAAATATGATCCTAGAGAGTACTCCCTGTTGCTCACCCCTTTACAGTTTTGTTGACTTGTTTTATAGGATAGTTCAATAATTATTTTGTCTAAACTTATTGAGAATATTGATTTGATTTTTATAAAGTTTTTATTTAATTAAATAATGTTTTATTGAATAATTTTTAATGGATATATATTTTTTGAAATTGATATATTATTTTTTCAGTTTATATAGAGAGTTGACTGGTGATTTTATTTTATTTATCTACTAATTATGAGTAAAATTCTTCCCATGTTTGTTATATAAACCCTTAATGATAGTGTATAACCTATGGGCTATTGAAATTTGGCTTCGGGGGATACCCTAACATTTATTTCCATCCTGTGCGAGATTCTAGTGGTAGTGACTTATAAATAAATGGTATTAGTGATTTTGGTTGAAAAATAGGATAATATTTGATGTTAGGAAAATGTGAGGGTTTCTTGTGTCTGGTAGGGGATAATTTCAAATAAAATTTTGAATGTGATATAGGTAGGAGATACAATCTTAGATAATTGTATTTATGTATCCCTTTGATCCAATTCAAGGACCCCAATAGTTAATATTTTTTTTGTGAAAGTAAAGTAATTTCAATTAAGAAATCATGGAATGGTGCATGCATCAACATAATAGGATTTCGTTAATGTATTTTTAGATTGCAACTTTGATAATAAATTTATTTATGTTGATATATATTAATGTGGTAGTTTTGTTAAATTGTATATGTTTTATCATCATTTATTTTTATAATATATAATATTTATTTACAATTTTATTCTTTCTAATTATTGAACTAAAATTATTAAATATAATTTAAAAACTTTATAAATTAATTATTTAATTGAATTATAAAAATTAGTATATTATTATGTTTTTTAATGTTGTGTTGATTATATAGAATGTCTTGGAGATCGTAATTATTATATATGAGAATAAAATATTCAAGAATAATATTTAATTATCCATGAATTTAATGTTTATTATTTATATAATCTTCGTTGAATTTCTTGAATTAAAATGATTATTAATATGTAATATGATATCATATTTTAAAACTATCCTATATTGTAAAAATGTTTTTAGTTAAATGGTAGATTTAAATAACAATTCATTTGTTTTAAGAGCATGCTAGAATTATGAATTATTATTTCATAATTTGTATGATTTATTAAATTTTTGTAATTTATTTTAATATGTAATAAAAGGATATATTGGAGAATGATCAATAAAACGGTGGTTTAAAATATACAAATGGGTTGTTGGTATCAACATGTCAAAATTTCAAAGATGTTATGCAAGAATACTAAGATATATGACATGTTTATTGGTTTTTATTCTGTATTAAGAATGACGTGCTTATGATATTAATTATATTTGATTATAGAATTTAATAGGTATCACATGTTTAATTTATCAATGAATAATTTAGGGGAATCATGTTATAAACCATTGCCAGTTAAAATTAGCATGTTATGATATAAATATCAAATCTTGGTGATTAATGAATTATGATTCATTTAGGCAAGATGAAACTAATACCATAATGTCACGAGTGGCCCGAAAAAATGTGACAGGTAATTATTTTAAAATATTATATGTTGGATTGATAATAATTTCATTGATTACTTCTATTTTTATAATATATTATACATATAGATAAATCTTTGGGTAACCTAGTAATTGATTGGTTATGCATTGGTAATTTTAGGTGAATTAAATTATTTTGACAACCATTATATTATTTTGATTGGATTACTTGTAGTGATTTTTTAAAGGGGGACGAATAGATTTATGTAGAAAAATGTTTTAATCATTGTTATGCAAATTTATGATGTGGGATGTGATGGTATGTCTATAATGTGAAATTAATGTATTGAGATGACGAGTTGATGGTGATGTTTATGATTGGATAGTGGATGTGTTTATAGAAGTTGTATAATGCTCTTTTTTGGTGTTTTCATGATTCTTGTAATATCTTATATCCCTGTTTTTATGTTAAAGTGATGAATTTATATAACCATACATTGAGATATTAGGAAAGGGAATAAGAAATATGAATATTTGGATGAACCAATTTTTATGATTCAATGTAATGAAGTCCTGGAATTACATAGGGGATAATCTAGCCATGAGGTAAGGGGATTTTTAATATAGGATAAAGTTATAATTGAATTTTTGGAGGCTCTAGATAAATTCATAGATTCATTGGTGGTTACTGTGTCTTGAATATAGTGGAATATGAAACACGAAATCCTGAAAGAGATTTCATATCGGTGAAATTATTGAGTTATTCATGAAGGATTTTATTTGTCATATATATATATGGATATATATATAGTAATGAGTTTAAAGATATAAAATATGGTGAAGATAGTGTTATCAGATATGGGAATGAAATCCATTATCAGATTAGTTAGTTCCCATGTTTTGTGACAGGAAATGAATAATGACCGTAACATTTATAACTTTTCATAAATATGGATATTCAATGATATATTGTGGAATTTCAGTTTTTGACATTAGAATATATGAGGGACTAAATAAAGATTATGGAGAGGGGGATTTATATGAGAGTAGACTCTAGTAAAGTAAATTCTCATGTTTTTTGGATAAGTGAAGAGGAATTTTCATTGTTTTGAGTCTTACATTCTATGAAATAGAAGAGTGAGATAGTCTTCTAGAGTTTGGGTGCAATTTAGATCTTGGGTCACGAGTAGATCGAGTAGTCCTGTGTGAGGAGTGTTATTATATTTCCATTGTAATTTTAGGGACATGTTGTATATGAACCATACTGATATGGGGAGGGGGGTGTATTAGTGATGGTGACTTTTAATACCAATTAATTCAGTGATATTTTATCAATTTTTTATTTTAAAATATTGATGGTTAACGTCACTAGGTCTCTATTTTACTTTTTAATCACTGTAGTTATTTGAATTACTGAAACCGAACACACAAAAACTCTATGGAATGATAATTTACTGAGTTTACATATCACTATGAGAAGTCTAATCCTTATTTCAATTTAATAAAAACCATGATAAATAACTCACTAATAAAACCAAAATTGTTTTAAACTATATCCCCATGATTGTGTAAAGTGTTCATAATTTACACTTTTTGGTATGTCACACACTCACATACATCTTGTACCATTATAATGATGTGTAGGTTCAATAAAATGATATTCGAACTCAAATGTAGAATAATTTTTTTTCATATATGCACAACTTATTTCATATTATTTAAAATATATTAGACATTAAAATGTATCTTTATCCTTTTATCTTCACAAAACTACACACACAAAAATATTCTTCTAATGTGTTTCTCAATATGTAGCAAATGTATCTATTCTTCTTTCAATTCTTCTAATGAGAATACCATACTTCCCATCACCTCCTTATTCTATTAAATCCGTATCCATGTTGACAAATCCTTATTTTTCTACCCTATTATTCAAATTATATTCAATTCACTATAGACTACATTATTTATCCACATTTCTTCACTATATTTGATAAACAATAATTCATTAGGAAATAATGGGGCCCCATATCTTCTTTATTACGAAAAAATGAATTATTATATCTTTAATAGTAGTTCAAAACATCTACAAAAAATATTCTTCATCGACCAGAAAGAATATATATAAATATAATAATTTTCACAAATAGTTACATAATATCACATTATTATCCTCCACCTATATTCAAAATAAAAAATAAATTCAATATTTTTAATTTCAATGATTTTGTGTTATTCAAAAACCTAGAATATCACCCATCATTATCTTTTACTAGATCCACAATATTTGGCCATATCGAATAAACATTTTAAATTATCTATGACTTAACAATAACTTTTATCAAAATAATAAAAATTATCCCACAACATCAAATATAATAACCACACATACAAACTGTATGTGAATTCACTCTAACTTATGTGACATTATCCAATAATACCAAAGCCATTTATGTTATTATTTATTTTTCTATTTTTAAACTAGGATGAGAGGAAACATTACATGCCTCATAATTCTCGAGGAACATAGGCTTAATTCATGACTTGTAGGACCAGCAGTCGTTGAGACTAAAACATGATCCTTAAGTCCCAAAGAACCTAACACAACTAGAACAGACCCTAACAGCATATATTTGGATTCAATTAACCAAGAAATAAACCTTGAATGGATGTATATCTATCATATCCCATTGTAGAAATTAATGATGGTCGGTACCAATGGAATATTCCATACTCTTTCCTTCTTCCAATATCATCGCCCAGAAAAGAATGGTTCTGCTGCACTAATGCCTTGTCTGTATCTTTAGAGAGGATTAAGGTCCAAAAAAATATCCTCCTCCTTCTAAAGACCTTCACACCCACTGTAAACCACCGAACTACCGAGACACCCATAGTATACAATTCCAAATCCAAGGTACCACCCTCCCCCCATCGGCTATCACACCTTTAAGGATGACATACCATCCTCCACCAAAGTAGACCAACATTATCACAATCGAAGGCCACAATATGTCTGCAATGGGGATGAAGAGGTCACAGAGATGAAAACAAACAATAATAAGGAGGAAAACAGAGGAGTATAGTAATTCACGTTGTTCGAAAGTATGCCTATGTCCATAAGAGAAGGGGGCCAATTATTATTAATCTCTCTATATCAAACAATAGAGGATCAATCAGAGGATTCCAATGAGTTTTTATGATTACAATTTCATTAGATTTGAATACAATATTATAGAGATATGATAACAAAAAAATCTATGGTTGTTGGTTAGTTCATATAAACTTGATTGCATCCTCACCACCAGCAATGTTAATGGTCCAACATGTTGGTTGGTGGTGGTCGGTTTCTACCTAAAGGAAAACCAACCAAAGGAGACTTATTCATTTTTCTAACAATACTACCATGAAAAATATCCCATAATTTGGAGCGGTCCCCTAAAAATATGTCCCTCATGACCAATTTTGGGTATAATATAGACTCAAAGTTTAATTACATACATCCAACTTATCTATCAAAAAACAATTCAAGATCATGTTATCCTAATTATCATTGGTGTTTATTTTAACAATATTGAAAAATATTTCTTCCAACACATTAGGGATCCAGTGACATCACACATCAAAGTGATTGTAATTTGAAGGAAATGTTGGATTCTTACTGATTTGATAAGCACACTCACTGTCGCAGTAGAGAATAGAATTCTTCTGACTATGTCCCAAAAACTATAAAATCATCATTATCCATGGAATATCCATGATTCCTTCACTTATTCTGATATATTCTACTTTTATTGTAAAAAATAAAACACAATTATAAAATTTGTATTTCCATGAAACTACTCCCCATGAAAATTATATCAAGTACCCTAATATAGACTCCCTAGTGTCTACATAGATAGCCATATTTACATCTATATATCCTTCTAAAATAGGTTTTTTAAATAAGAAACCAAAAATATGACTTGATTTACCTCATAGATAACTTACTATCCATTTTATCATTTTCCAATTCACCCTTCCTTTATTTTTATTAATCTTACTACAGTTCCACCATCATGAGAAATATCTGGTCTAGTGAACACCACAAAATACGTAAGACCATCAACTATTGAATGATAAGGAACATTTTTCATCTCCATTTTCTCCTCATTATTTTATGGAATGTGACTTATTGAGAGCCTGCCATAACATTCATGTAGAATGATAATGGGTTTAACAGTTCTCATGTTGAGTATTTCAAGAACATTCTCAATGTAGTTCCCCAAAGTAATCTAAATATTTTGATTCCTCCAATCATTTGTAATCTCTATACCAAGAATATGAGTAGCATATCTCATGTCCTTCATTTTAAAATAATGACCAAATACTTTATAAAAATATTAATCATAGTGATATCTCTACCAAATATAGTTATATCATCAGCATAAAGAAATACAATAATGATATAACAATCAGAAAAATGATTTATTACAATGCATTGATCATTAGTTATCCTCCAGCACTCATTTTTCTCCATAAATGAGTCAAATTTCTAATAATATTTCCTTGTTGCATGTTTTAAACCATATAAAAATTTCTTATGTTTTCATAGAATAGATTATTTTTGTGGAAACGTAATTCCCTTTGGATATTGCATGTACATCTCCTGATATAGATCACCATGTAGGATCACTATATTTACATCCATCAATTGAACATCTAGGTTCAGAATAGACTCCAATCCTAGAAAAACTCTAATATAAAACATTTTAACCACATGAGACAACATTATATCATAATAAATAACTTAATTCTAACCAAATACCTTCACAACCCTTTAGTATCTGTAGTTTAGATGTTATCTTCCTTCTTATACTTTGATTTTATATACCACATGTTCATGAGTCCCTTCTTTCCGTATAGAAATTCATCCAAATCAAATACATAGTTCTTTTGAAAGGATATCATTTCCAATTGAGTGGCTTCATTCTAGTCCAAGTTATTATGACTCCTGATTGCATCATAATAACTATCTGGCTCTCCCCAATCAGTGACCATCACATACTCATTAGGCGAGCAACTAAGACTCACTTTCCATTCTATGGTGGATATCCTCAAATTCATTTATGGGGGAATCTAGTTTGGAATATCAAATGATTGGGAAATATCAAAAAAATTAGACATATTAAATAGTAGTGATGTATCATCATTTTCATGTATCTATATCACACTAGATAGAACTAATGGTGGTGAGACTAGTTTCAATTTTACTATTATTTACTCATACTGTAACTTCTATTCATTTTCAGGATTTTCAAAATATTCAATCATCTGATTATCAATAGACAAGAAATCTATTCTTCTGGTGATGTTACTACTAATATGATCCCTTATTTAGTATCCAATCACTTTGTGATAATATCCTAAAAAGATACACTACACTAATTTTCCATCCATCTTTTCACGCTCATTTTTCTGGATGAGAAGAAATTACCAATAACCAATTACTCTCATGTGTTTTTATGAAACATATTTACCTATCTAGATATTTTATAGATCATCATTGATTATGGGAACTAGTTATGAAAGGATTATAATATCAAATGGGGCCCTCATTTCTTCCCCTAAATTTTTTTTAGCATCTTTTCATTTAAGAAAAAACACCTGACTCTCTGAAAACATTTCTTGTTCATCATCTCAGCCAAACCTTTATTCAGAGGTGTCTTTGATACTTATTTATCTATCATAATGCTAAAAATCCTTCTATAATCGTAAAATAGACCATGATACTCTCTTCCATTATCTTCTCACACACACTTAACCATATTTCTATTTATCATTCAACATTCACAGGAAACTACTTGAAAAAATCATGTACATGATCTAAAATTGTTTAATAGAATGGGAAAAACTTGTGTAGAATGATCATCTATGATGAAAAAAATTAAAGAGAACCTTCCATCGACTTAGTTCCCATCATGGAATCAATAATGTGAATCAAATCTAAATCATTATGTTTTTGGATGGTAAATAACAAAAAATGGTGATCTCTTCTATTTTCCCATGATGCAATCAATACAAGTACCCAAATGGGACTCTTTTATTCCAAGAAAGAGATCCTTCATATATAGTATTATATTTACTCTCTCGCTCATGTGAAAAAGCCTTCTATGCCAAAAATCTAAAAAATTGTATTTTTTTGATTCATTAACTTATCCTCTGTATGGTATGGCATCAATGAGATAATGAGAAATATGTTTCTTTCCCATATAAATTACCAAGTAACATTTGGTAGGATTCCATTTTCCACCACTGAAGGAACTAACATATACATTACCTTCATGAATTCTAGTGGATATATAAATGTGTAGAATATAAGTAACATTACTAACATCATTCAACTATAACATTCATCCATAACTAGTCTCCATATATTTATTTTAAATACCGGTGCTTTTGTATGTACCATAACATTCCATATTCTTGTGTCCAAAAATCCCGAAAGTATAATATGTGAAGAAATATATTCTTGTAGTGACATGGTAGGAGGCCCCTGAATCGATCATCCATGTAATGTATTGTCTTTTAGGAATGAAATTATTATCTTCCTAAACAATAATGATTTCTTAATTGAAATATACAAAATCATTATTTTGGGTTTTACCTACATGATATTGTTGTTCTTTTATCAGTATCCTATTCTCCAGAATGAAGTGTTTGGGATTTCCATAATGGTGGAACTTCATTTCATATCTCGATCAAGATATATGTTTCATCCTTATTTATAGACATTGTTCTTGATGATCTCTTCCACTAATTCATCCCTTCCATTTCCGCTTCCATTTCCTTTTAGTGACAGGATCCTCAGATTCAAGTGTATATCCTAAATCCTTCTTTCGGGACACTTCAATCAATATCCTGTCTTTCACCATTTCCCTGGTGAGAGTTCCATCGTGAGTTGAAATCATGAGCAATAAAACTAATGTGTCCTATGTCTTTGGTAAATAAATCAACCTAAAAAATTCTGACAACTCATCATCATTCATCATTTTCATGGAATTCAACTGATCAGAATTACCATAGAACCTTCTCATGTGATCCAATATGTTGGTCCCATATTTTTACATTACCTCGAAATGTCTATGTATTAGGTTTTCATTATTCAATATGGTTTTACTAACATAAAAATGTTATAATTTTTTCGATATAATGGAAGAATCATGTTCGTTGGAAAAATTCATGAAGATACTCTTGATGATATACTACCTGATATGGGCAACACATTTCATATTGATCATTAACCAGTCTGAATCAATTAGAAGGATACTGGATAATGTATTCTAACTAAATTTATTATTTATTGATGATTACTATTTTTTCACATTAATGGGGTTATTAGTAATTCTTATTGGATTCAACAACTCATTAATATATAAATGATCCCCCATTTTAGGTTACCAAATGAAATAAATAAAAGTGTTAATCTTTATCATATTTAGGGCATTTTCTTCCATTAATGCAATGATAATGTGAAAATATAATCATATATATGTGTATGGAATGGTCAAATAAGTTTATAATGACTCCTTGTTCTCTAAAAAAGGACTCTGATTAGCCTAGATATAGCCAAAACTGTTTAATTGTTAAAATTGACTTATGAGGTGGCACTGATATGGACCACATGAATAGTCACCAGAAAACCCATCGGAAAGTCACCACCATCATGAGAAAAAAATCTTATCTAGAAGGGTGGATTGTAGCCCCTGGGGTATGAATTAATGTTTATCCATGTATATCAGCTTGGCTTCAGCTCATTTTTTGATTCCTCTTGAGCTGTTGGAATCAAATCATCGATCTATTCACATATTTAGCATTACATTTGTATTTCCAACCGCATTAAATTATTTGATCATTGGAAATCCATTCTACAATGTCACCATTTTTACATCGATGGCTTTGGTACCTCATTTTTTTTTGTCAATGTATGATTATCATGATGAAATCAAACACAAAGAAGGAGGAAGAATAAAGTAATATGATAATTTAATTGGTTCGGTAGTTTTCCCATGTCTACCAGAGAAGGGTAAAATTTTAATTAAACTCTCCACATTAAAAATCATAGGATCACTAATTCGATTATAATTGGGTTTTCTAATTTCAATTTAATGAGATTTGAATCCCATCATATAGAGGAATGATATCCAAAAAAATCCAGTTTTTGGGTAGTTCATCCACCATTGATGATTTCCTCTCCACTAAAAACGTTAATGGTACAACATATTGGTTAACCATCGTTGGTTGTCACATTAAGGAATAACCATCATAGATGACGTATTCTTCTTATTGTTAAAAAAACCCATGAAAAACTACCATAATTGGGAGTGGACCCCATATTCTAACCCATAATCCCCACCAAAGAACTCACATGTGCCTCCACTAATAGAATATTCCCAAATAAACTTCCCAACACATCTCTATAAGGTAATAACACTCCAAGTTACTAGAGAAAACCCCATGATATCTCTAAAATTACTGGCCTCCATGGGTAAGACAGTAATGAAGAATCCAAAGAAGTCGTATAGTTAAGGGTCAACACCCCATGATAGGTGGGGATCTCTTAGCCGAAGCCGAGGGCCCTTATTTCCATGTATACCCTAATGTGACTTCATCATTATTCAAATCCGTTCCTCCATTACTCTAAAATTTTCATACATATAAAACATATATTAATATGCATGCTACTTGAGTAAATTCATTCATGGGTCCTCATTTATTTATATCAAAAATATCCTGATACTAATTAATCATGATTATATTATTTATTTTGATGATCCTTACATTGATAATCATCATCCTTGAAGCTATGATTTTTGGTTTTCATTATTTTCATTCAATTTTGTATGATAGTCACTATAACTCATAACCAGATTTATCCATCATTCAAGAAAGAATCGATTTTCATCTAATGGATTAACTATATTCTTCTCCTAATTATTGAGTGCCAATAACTATAAAATCATGTAGTATCTATCATGAATTTATCCATTCAATCATTTCAATCACATATACATATATTGTAATAGAAGTCATAGATTCATTCTTTGAGGTGAGAAAACATGAATATATTTTAAATTACTTCTTTTTCACATTATGATATCTAATGGAGAATGAAACCCCGTAATTATTCATTAATGAGGTATTAAACTACATATCATTCATTTCATTATTTTAAAGCATCATGTTTTTTTCATTGATCATGAAATATAAATTCTTTAAGATTGGTAAAACACCACATCACCAAAATATTTCATCTTACGATCAATTATAAAACAGTGCAGTGATAAAGATTGATCCATCTTATTTAATATGGTTTGTTCACCTCATTATAGGTTTATCTTAATATAGTCGCTCCAATGGCTGTATGAACAAATTTTAGGTGGTTGGAATGTTTTTAGATGATCACATTACCAATGAAATAACTCATTGGTTCATTACGTAGTAGGTTCAGACTCTTTATATGGTAGGTTTCTCAACCTATATTATAGGAACACATAATTTTTTTATAGTTAATCAACATTTATTCTTAGAGTTGATTTCTAATTGTAGCTCCCCCCAATGTGTGGCTCATGTTAATTTCTCGTTCCTTGTGTAGATCATGGTATGTCATCAGTATAAAGCTGTCATTTGAACACTATTGGGGTAGGGAGTCTATTCTTATGGATTTTCAACACATAGTATGGTTTCTTCTATATTTTTTCATGTTGAAGAGTCATCCAAAGACTTATTTCCAATTAAATATTGGTGAGATGTTGATCAATAACATATCCATGTGGTTGATCAAATTATTAATTTTTTGAGGTTTAAGACACCGTAAACTTTTATCAAATGACATCATGATTTTCTAAGTACAAATAAAATAGTCCTTGGATAGGATTGATCTTTATAAAAATCCATAATTTCATTGAATAACATGAAAACCCTATGGGGTTCTGGTGGTCACCCTACTCCCTCCGATGTCTCCCAACACTAGAGAGGATTACCACTAAACATTACAACCTACCCATGGATCCATATGTGCTATATACCTAAAATATGAACATGATCTACCTCTATTCATAAGAGATTTTGGGCTAGATCCATATATGAGATATGGATGAGATACCCATATAGAGGCCTTGCATGATCTGGTTTTGAACTTGCATTGCTGTAACCAAATGATTACTAACTCATCTGAATATTTTCATTTTTAGATGATTAATCCGAAAAATAAAAAAAAACCATTTCATTAAATAATCTTTTTTATTTTATAGTAAATATATATTTCAAGATATTATAAGGATATAATTCCATATTTCATATATGCAATGACATGAAACTTGAAATAATACATTCTAGATGTATCCAATAATCAAAATTCACTTAATACATTGAGAGAAAATTCTTGGAAATACTTGAGAACTTATTAAAATCCTATAAAATAAAAGGTTTTCTTCTAAAAATTTTCTATTATGACATTACATTGAAAAAAATTTAAACATGCCACATAGTGGCCTCAAGAACAAAGACCTTTTTACTTAATGAAAATAATTTTTAGATGATATGTTAATATGCACCATTACTACTCTCCCCATTTTTATAAATCTTCAATTTCACGATTTTTACAACGTATTAAAATGAAATAAAATATACTTTGGGAATTGAGTATCAATTTATTCCTTATATTTTTTCTGGCAATAATATTAGTCTAGGTCTACATGATTATTTATATGTGTAGAAAAAAATATTATTTTGTTTAGACAAAAATGATATCCTTTAAAAAAGGATTTTATAAAAAATGAAATGAGAGATCTGAAAATATTTCTTCTTGTAATAACTACTTATTCGAATTTACAATTGAAATATAAAAATTGATATATTAATTTCCCACAATAGTAATCATGAGTTCCTATATTCACTTAAATACAAAAAAATTAAAAATTTAAAACATAACAGGTTTCATCATCCCAAAAAAGTCATCCAACCTCCATTCTTATTTTATTAATTAAAATAAACAACCCCCTTAATGATAGATTGTGATTTTAATTACCAAGGATGACAGATATTGAATTTTTACCTCAAAAATTAGAATTCATCAATAACCTTCTATAATTACAAGATTTTTATGTGAAAATAATTCGGGAATCTGTTTCATTATTCTTCATCTGTCTCCCCCTCAAGAATACTCTCCAAATAGTATTTATAATGAAGAATCTATTCAAAATATTTATATCATGATGTTTCATGTTGGTAAATCAGAAATATATTTTATTCATTTGGTTCTCTATATTTTAAAACATCTATATCTTCTCATGTTTCCCCCAGAACACCACATATCACCATTATTTCCATGAACCATAAGTCTAAATGCAATAAAGACGTATTAATACGGTTAGGTGGAACTTTGTGTTCTTCAATTTTAATAGATAGGTTGAGAGGATTTCAAATATATTTTCATTCCAATCATTATGTTTCCAGAAATGGGTTTTTAGATCCGATTTAGGTTTGGAAAACATGGAAATTATCACAAATTCTTTTCTATACGAGTTCTCTTATGCTATAAATAACTAATGATGTTTAGGTCTTCATATGTGGCATATTCTTCAATTTTTTCACAATAATTTTCTTCCACCACTTACAAATCTCTTTCTCTTTCCAAATCCAATGTACGAATGACTAATACGTTTTTCGGTACATTGGAATCCATATTGGAATGTAAAAATGTATTCTGATATGTTATTTTAATCACATCTAGAATTTTAGATGATTTTCTATTTATGATATTATCTGACTTGTTTTAAATAAAAATTTCATTCTATTTATGGTACAATAATCTCTCACCTATCTTCTTTGCTTTCATATTGTTATAAATATGATTAAAATATTTTTTAAAAATGCTTTCTAATGACTGTTCTTCCTTTACTATGTTTTCTTCTTGGATTAATTTTTGTAGATAGTTATTGAGATGAACATGAACCACCATTGTGGCCGCCACCTTTGTAATCACTAAAACAAATTATGTAATTTAAATATATTTATAGTACATGGATTTATTTTCATCTTCTATGACTGCTTCTTTTTCTTCATCCTTCTTCCCATAGAAAAATTTTAGTTTTTTCTTCAAATTTTAATTGATTAGACAAAAAATCTATATTAACGTTCTCAAAATACCCAAAATCCCACTATATTATATTCAATAATTCATGTGATAACATAGTGATTTGCTTATATTTTACACCCTTAAACCACTATTTTAAACTGGGGTGGTATTGAAAATTAAAATTATAATACCAAATTTCAAGTCATTTTTAGATTAAATAATTTTTCACCTTTCACACATAAAATGGAAAATTTAACAGGTTCTGATGATTTCAATGAATTTGGATGGGATTTAGAGAACCCACAATGATGTGGAATGAAAATGGTCCAAACAAAATGGAAGCTCATAATCCCATTCCTAATGTTTTGCCTGATCAAGGAAATACTTGTATCCAAATGGGATAAAATTTGATGAGATGATCAAAATAGAAAAAAATATGAAATTGAGTTTAAAATATAGATTATATTTTATAGTGGATGAAAACCATGGCCCATGTGATTTCTCAAAATCTGGGTGCACAAAACCACCTCATATTTTGGCAATAAAAGAACACATGGGGCACAATATTTAGGTGTTTTACCAGGGTAATTGATACTTCCATTTTAGAGTCTAAAGGTGTCCTTTCATCATCCCTAGAAGTTCTAGAGTCTTTTGGAAGTTTATCTTAAACATCATTTTCTTCCTCCCCTCCCATGGATTTCAAAACTCCTCGTGATCACCAAGGGAGTAAGGTGTTGTAAATCCTGAGCATTGTTGTTGAAATAATTTAATGGTCATTTATAATCTTGGTTTGTGTGTTTTTTTTCATTATAATTTCTTCTTATTTTATTGTGTTACATACTGATATTCCATAATAAAATATAGGATATCATATTTTGGGTACCCTTTCATGTGATGTATCACACACTGTTCACCATTTCTTCTTTCAATTAGTAGTCAACGTGTTTCGGTGGTTCATACTGGAAAATTGATACCTCATAAACACTATCAAGTAAATTTAAATTTGATTCATGGTATCACAAATAAAGAAAATAGAAACCTGGATGGTGAATCATGTTATTCATGTGTTACGTTGGGGAGTTTAGTTGTGAAGTCCAATGCAAATCACATAATCATTGGTGATCTCTAGTGAATCATTGTGTTTTTCTGACTAAACCCTTGGTGGTATCAAAGTATAAAATATATAATATTATGATTATTGGTTTTAAAAACTATGTATTAACAGATATATACCATTTCTCATGAATTTATGGAGGATGAGTATCATGAGAATTCTCAGGGTTGGCCACCCTAAATAATGTATATTATTTTATGTTGTCTTGTAAAAAATTATTTTATATGATTTCATCAAAAATAAACACTGCCAAAATTTCATAAAATCACATTAAAAATTTTTATAATCAAAACATTCTTATAAAATTATTGATCTAAGGATACATCAAGAGATAATATAGGGATTCTGGTATAGTACATAAATTCTACTATTAACTACACTACAATTTTGATGTGCCCGACAAAACAATCTTCTTGTTATCCAAATTTTATATCTTTCTATTTTTAGGTCTTGTCAATAAATATTGGTTCTATTTTTGGTGAATAAACACCAATAAATACTATTATATGTAACATAAACATAAATTTGGAACCAATTAATTTCTCCTCTTTTTTTTGAATCATATTCATTATGCATTTTGATTTTATTTTGTAAAAGAGGGTTAAGCTTCTTGATCATCATGTATTTAATATCCAATTATGTATTATTGAAATGAATTATATTTTTAAAATTTTCTTCATATGAATTTTTCACCTTTTTATATTTTTAAGTGGTATCATCCTTCTCTCATATTGAACCAAGCCACTCCTCTTTGAACTTTTAGAATATCTATTTAATCTCCTCTCAATCCTCTTCTATCATATAAATTTGTATAGAGATTTTAAGTATAGTTAGATCTATTAGTAATATTTATTTCCACATGTTTTCTTAGTCATCTTTATTTCGGTGAAAATTTCCTTTTGAATTTAAAAAATTCCAAAAATTATAAAACCAAATTCATTATGAAATCGGTGAATAATACACTATAATAGATCAAAACATTATTTATTGACTTATGATCACTCCCAATACAACATATTTATTCTTCCTAATGATATATTTTATAATATATTTTATATACCACATTATAACGTGACATTATAGATCTAATTTAGGTGGATGAGAAGTCTAAAACATTGGGATTATTGAAAACCATATGTTATTTATAATATATTCAAAAAAAATTATTTCTCATCATGGAATTGGAAATATTTTTATTCTTTTGATAAGTTTGATAAGTTACAAAATATCTCATTCTATTTATTTGTCATTTTATTCATAGTATTTAAAGAAATAAAAATATGATCTGAAATATAAATATTTTTCAAAAACTACAATTCATTACAGACCATGCAGGATCTTAAAATCATTAAAAGAGAAAACATAAAAATAAATTGAATAAAATTGATTTGAACCATTATATAATACAAATTTATTGGATCAATTGTGATATGGAACACTCATGGGGTGTATGAGTGATGGAGACTTCTAATAAACATTTATACTATAATATATTTATTCCTTTTATCATTTCATCTATCACTAGTTAAATCCAATTGTGTTCTTTGTTATCTCTTATCACTTTATGTATTTCCCATAGAACAATCAAACACACACACAAAAATGGATATAAGAATTTATAATGATTACCTATCAATAAAATATGTCTATTCCTTGATGTGATCTAGTAAAACCTAAGGACATTCATCTCTCTTGTAATACCCTATGAGGTTAAAACTATAGTCTTCCAAAAGTTTATATTTTTCATCTCACACAATATCTTTTTTAATACTACAATCAGGTACATCACATATTTTTACAATGAATTATACTTGTATAAAAAAGATATACTTACACAAATTTAGAATTATATCATTTCGTAGGTGTGATGTATATTTCTTCACCTTCTTCCTCCATTATATAGTATCACATTTCATCCTCCTTTTTTTACTAAAATTCACTTCACTAAATAACATATTAATATCTTATAATGGATTATAATGTAGCCTTGTGTCAATTTTTATTTAAAATCATTATATCCAATTATTATAATTCATGACAGATCCTACATCTATGAACTTCATTTACATATCGTCAAACTATTCTTATTGTCTGCCCTTTTTCAAATAACCTTTAATGGTGAATAGAATACATTATATCTCATATTTTCATCAATTTTTCAACATATATTACTTATTTGGGAATGAATGGTATTAATACTATAATTCTTATTAGAATAGAGAATTTAATTTCCTGAATAAGAGTTGAAAACCTCTCCAAAAAAAATTTCTTAATTGACCAACATGAATACATATGATAATAAATAGTTTCATTGTAGTTTACATATTGTCACATTATTCTATACTAAATTAATTAAAAATATAATTTTAATGAAAGAGATTTTTTGATTTCCAATAAATCTTATGTTACCACATTTTAGATTAGTGTTAAAGAAGCACATCACCTCATCGACTTTTTCACCTTTTGGGTCCTCTTGCAGTAAAAGTTTCTTTATATCATTAAAATATACCCCATGTGAGCTCTCATTTGATCTAAATTCAATATCTTCATTTCTCATTTCATCTGTTTCAAGGGTAATGTATAGGATTTGCATGATACTTACTTTGAATCATTTTATTTAATCAATTAGACTATCACATTAAAATTCATAGACAATAATCTCATGAATTATTCGACAGTTGTTCACATCATTAAATTTTTATCAAATACCACACATATTTCACATATTTTTTTCATAATAAATGAATACTTTAACTATTATTTTTTATAATTTTCCTCAAATATTTATATTTATTCCATAATACTTTCAAGTTTCCTCTCATACATTATATTAACCATTGTATATGTTTAAATGTTTTTCCCACATAGCATGAGAGGTTTTCTAGGAAATTATCTTAGTATAGATAGGGTTGTCCAGAGTTATCACTAAGGAATTTATAGATTTCATATCAACATGATGTTCATTGTGATATATTTATGAAAATTATATTTTTTGTATAATATCCCCGATTCCACACACATCCATCGTGAAAACACCCCTTCATAAATAACCAAAAGAGTATTCCTTTTTATTGTTTCTACAAATAGATGTTTTATCCTAAAAAATTGTATTTATTTTTTTGTTGAAAACTAATATTGTTTCCATGATATTGGGAGATAAAATGATTCAATATAGAATATGGATTTGATACAATTTTTGGTCCCTAATCAATGAATATTCCCTACAAGTGGTAGTATTAATCATTGTATTTAAAATTAAAAGACAACACTGATCATGATATGGACATATATTTTTAGGGGAACCTTTCTTTATTTCCCTCACAAACTCCCTTGACTGAATAATGTTATAAATATAGAATTAACTAGTTTTAAATGGTTCAATTAATTTGGCTAATCCATAGATAATTCAAGGTAATGTTCTTATGAACTATAGATTCTAAATCACACTTATTTTGATTATATTTACAAAATAGAGTAGCCACACTGGCACTTCAGACTCAGTGTCTACCAAATATTTGAATAAATCACTGTTCTTATTCATATACGGGTTCCCACATCCCTTTCTGGGATGAACTTCTTATCTAAAAAAATATTGGTATGAATTTACACTGATGATGTTCTACCAATTTTATCAAACTTCTATGGCTATATTAAATTCAGAAGACATGCAATGAGAGAATTACATAGATATTCTTATTCATATTTTTAGAGAATGTATAAAATTATTTACAACCATCTCTAATTTTTCTACACATCAAAATCCTTTTACCTATGTGATATTTTATCAACCATCGCATAATGATTTTATATTATTTTTTTAAAACAAAATGAGGGTCTTTAAATATATAAATAACCAAACATAATCCAATGGTTATTACCTCTTTTAGTGTGCTAATTTTGTTAGAGATATTTTTTATACTCTATTCAAATGGAAATTCTCTTTGAAAAACCCAAACATTGACACGAAAACATTGATTAGTTATTAAATAATAAAAAACCCATTGAAATTCTTGAAAGCACGCTAACATGACTATCTCAACTTCCTAATTAAAAACATGATTCTCACCACTCCCAATTCTCTAAAACATATTTGTATATGACATAGGATTTCTAAAGCATTCCTCTTTTCATCAACTTACATGATTTCACCAATGTAGAAAAAAAGAATGTAAAGAGATTACTTATGTTTTATAGGGATTTCAAAAATTTAAAATGATCATATATACAACATTTTCAACTATTATTTCCCTCATTTATATTATTAGTTAACAATTTTTTTTATAGCATTATCAAAAATGAATTTGGATTTGAAAAAAAACACAGAAAATTATACTCATAATTTTACAATTTTTAGGAATATATTACTTTATAATATTGGATTCAATATCCAAAACTATATAATGTTACATAGGTTCTACCCTATCATAGTAGGTCTAAAATGAAACCCGAAACTATTGTTGATCATTTTTTCCTTTATGTTGGTGTTGACCTGCAACAACAATTCTCTTTTACAACTAGTACAAACATGTATTGGATTTTTCTTTACTGACTACTAGTAGCTATAAATTAATAAATTTTTTAATTTAATTTTAACAATTTATATCATTTAATTTATAATTATATGGGGACTTCTCCAACTCAAAATTCCATAAAAATGGCATGTTGCATGGACATTTGGGTTTCTTGGCATCCCTTATGGTATATAAAGGTTCACAATATTGTAGTGACTATATTGTTCTATTAGAAAAATTTAAATAACAAAACTTTCTTCACAAACAATATTCCATAATACATTGAATGATATTATAAACAAACCATCAGAACAAGTTTATCAAAAAACAGTCAAAAAAACTTCCGAAGGGATTTTTTCTAAAAAAATGGAGTTTAATAGGTTTATTTTCAATATAGAATGTATTTATTTTGTAATAAAGTTACTCATAGAACACATTGTGGAAACATACTAGGATACTAATTCTGACACCTTAAATACACCCTTAAGGTGTATATTTACCGTATTTTCCATAAAATAGAAAAGGGAAAGGAACTCCATAGAGGAATTGGTTGTTCATGACAGTAGATGCTGGGTTGGGAGGTGGTGACATGGTTGGTGTAATACCTCATATGACACTAATATATGATGAGAATTGTTTGTTTGTTATTGGTTATGGTTCTATAGTAATATTAAACTCTTATATCTCTTTAGCAGCAGTTGTTTCATTTTCTCCTTTTACATCAATTTGGATTATTACATATATATATACATATTTTATTTTGTTTGAACATTTATGACCATAAAATATCAATGACCATGGACTAGTTTTATAACTCTCTGACCCCAGTTACCTAGAGTTGGTGCATTATTTCAATACCTTGGCATGATACAATGAATCATTTCTCGAAAGACTGATCAGTTTAGTAACCTTGAAAGTACTATAAACATACCTAAGATTAACATTACATCATGACAAAAACACAACAACAACATTTTACCCCTTTGAACACGCTTATATACATTATCCTATCCTATCAGGTCAACCATAAAATAGTTCTTCACATTTTCGGAAAAATAAATCAAATAATTAGGTGATCTTAGATGCTGAATATGGATAACAATATTGGGAAAACATTAAAAAATAAGCATAAAAGTTTAAGGAAATGTATAAGAAATAAATACTATCCTTTTAAACATAAACTTCAGTATAATATGGAAAAGGAAAATAAAATAATTCCACTTACTTATTCACATGAATATTCTACTAGTTTAATAATCACATGTAATTTTGATATCAAATTTCATAATGATAGAATGCATAATTTCGGACATCATAACCACATAGTAAAGGCCTCATTCCAAAAATACAAATTATATTTTTTCGAGTCCTTATTCCAAGACACTAGTTTGTCTCATGAGACCTACCGGTGCATCGAGGAGCTATAGCGGGCTCTAACCATCACTTACTATGTCCAATTTATTTTTTATATTAAAACGTTGAAACATAATATAAACATTCATATCAAAACTAGCATATTAAATGTCAATACATTAACCATAAACCATGAATTGAATTAAAATAGCACATCCATAGTCAAACATATCAAAAAACCTTAAATACAATATTGATGATTGTTTCATAATAAATCAACATCAAACAAACGTTAAAACCAAAGAAGGATGTTGACATAGATGAAAATAATCCAAAAAATATTTGAGGGAAATATCTCTTTATTCATTGAAGTCATTCAAAAGTAAAGAAAAAAATTATTATTAAAATATTGTTATAATATTTTAAGGGATGCTTTGAAGGTTTTATAATGGATGAAAATAGCTGCACACACTGTATATGATAGAGAACATTCATTCCATAATATTTTTGAAAAGGTCATAAAGGTCCTTGTTTGAAAAATGAAGGGAAAAAACCTTTCTAAACATATTATAAAAATTCAAACAAGGGTATAAATGAATTTAACCGATAATATAGGAAATATAAAAAAAATTGAAATAAATTTTTAAGAATCATGGATGTGGATGATAAAGATGTCCTGGTAGATACTCACGTATAATAAATCTCGGATAATACAAAGATTCTAAAATTAACCCTTAACATGTACTTTTACTTGGTAGAGGGTACATAAAACTCCTATATATTAGTTAAATCATAGTTATTAAATTGTAAAATGACTACATACACAAATATGATAACATATATGGTATTCTAAAATTGATTTGTTAATAATATTTCACTAGTATCATTGTTTTGGGTGTTAACTGATTCATTTTCCTTTATATGATTTGTTATGTAAGTCATGTTTTTTATGGACAAGACATATTTTATACGTAAATATAATTATATTAAGTTCTTAGAAATTATTTTTAATCAAAAAATTAATATTATTCTTGAATGGTTATGATGGGTAGTGAATCTAATCTCATTCGTGGAGACGGTAATCTGTACGTACACATGAGTGAAAATATCATTCTATTGATGTTGGAATCGTATGTAATTAGATGGTATATAATATATAAATAATAATTAACATGTTAAATTAATTATTTACATCAATTATACTCCATATTATACCAATCCAAATAATGAAGTGTTTAATAACAAACTACACCATGACGTGGAGACAGTAAGACGTACGTACACACATGTTGTGATTTTTTCATTAATAGGATGGATATAATAATGAATATAGTTGTAAAATATTTATAATAACATCATTGTATGTAAGAGGTACTGGAGGTATAATTTTATAATGCAAATAGAAAAGAAATAACAAGTGGAAGAAAAAAATATATTGAAAGAGCTGATGAAATATTTACCTCTTCTTCGAGTTCTTCCTTTGGATTTGATCAAAAGGGCTCCATAGGTTGGATTTCTGGTCAAGGTAAGGTCTCTAGGTTGAATTTAGGATAGTTGGGAGGATATTTGGGCTGGTTTTGGCCATTCAAAATGTCATTTGAGGTGTGAATTTGAGAGAAATGAGAAGTTCCCTTTTATAAGAGAGGTGAGGGGCACCTTAGAAAATGATTGAAATATTATTTTATTATAAAGTCATATTCGGTTTCTAATGGCTCCAAATATATTTATTTCAAATCCATGTTGGGTTTGGGTTGAAATAAACTTAACCAATTGGTTTTAGACATTTTTATATCACCATATTAACCTTATCTTTTAGATGTAACTCTTAGTAAAATAGTTTAACATTTACCATGTATTCTTGAATTATTATAATAAATGGTTAATAAACATATTGTAAAAAGACAAGAGAACCTAAATTGGTTATGTATGGAAATTATTATCATAAGTCCTTTGGATTATCTATACATTTTCAGGAATATTAAATCATTTAATCATATAGTAAGGTTTTAAAAACTCATTTATGACAATTTCGACACTATAATGTATTTGGTTTTTGTGAAAGTCATAAAAGCATGATTACATCAAAAAAAAAATTATTGAATCATCCATAAGTAATATTAATCTAGAAAATTCATGGATGGTATCGAAATTTTCAATTTAAATTTATTTGTATATAAATAATATCAATTATTATAATCATTCATAAATATGGTAATTACTTTATCATCATTGTGTCATTAATAATTTTAATTATTTAAACTCTAAAAATTATTAATAAAATACCATTATGTAGGAAATATTTTTAGATTTCAAATGAATATTTATAGTCAAATTTATCATATGTATAACCATATTTAAATATGTTTTAGTTATGAAAATTTGGCTTTATCACTTTTAACTCTTCTTTAAATAGAATAATAATAAATGTCTTAATCTAATCCAAGCACATAGAATAGGACCATTCATTATTCCTTTGGTTGATTTCAGTCGAAATACACTAATCCAAAATAATTAGGACATGTGCTAGTGTAATTATAATATCATTTTTACCTTTAATTACCCAATTAACTTTTAACCGTGGTAAATAATATTCAAAAGTTACTATTCACCAAAAATTATTTTCACCCTATTGAACCAAATTTTACTTAATGATATCAGCCATGTCTATTGGATTTTTGGAATTCAACTCACAGAAGTGGTAAAATTATGCTCTATACAAATTTGCAAATGTTCCTATAAAGTGGTTAAAAGGCGGTAAAAAGTTAAATAAAATTTTATCTATCCACTAGTACGAGAATGACATTTAGCGGATGCCAAAAGCCGTCGCTAAAGGAATATAGTGGCCGCCTAGCATCCGCCAAATGGCGGTTGCTTTTTCCTCGTCGCTGTTGCTATCAGCGAACACCATTTGGAGGATGTTGTAGGCATGCCGGTGTAGGCTTTAGCGGCCGCCAAGTGGCGGCCGCTATAAATTTTTAATTTTTTTGAAAAAACTTTCAATTAAACATTAATATATACCCAAATAAATCTCAAATGTCATCATCCAAGCTCCTCATCCATGATCACATATAACTACATAACAAAATTTAATAACAAAATTAGTACCGAATAAAACCTAAAAACAAATTAACATATTTAACTTCAAACGTACTGTAACAGATCAAAATTATTTGATTTTCAAAATAATATTCATAATTTTGATTAAGATTTTAAAATTTTAAAATCATTAATTCTATTATTCTAATTAGATTGTTGTCCTGTGATTTTAGGTGAATCTGATGTCGTCCGCTATCAGTTTGACCGTGAGACGCCCGTTTTGGCTGTTTATGACACCAGAACGGCGTTCTCGGTGAACGCGGGCACACGACATGTCCAATTGACATGATGTCTGCTTGAGAACATCACAATTCACTCACCCTTTGATGTCATTAGATTTCAGGCCATTCGGACTTCGTTCGGCCCGTTTGGACCCCCCACCCCCCCCCCCCCCACGCGTGTTTATCAAGCGCGCGCAACACATAAAGAATGCATAATGATACCTATGGTGCAGAACACAAGTCCGATTGACGTGTCGTATACGCGTGCACATCGAAATAATAATTGGTTTGTTGTCCTGTGATTTCAGGTCAATCCAATGTCGTCCGCTATGAGTTTGACCGTTTGATACCTGTTTTGGCCGTTTATGACACCATAATGGCATTCCCAGTGACCGCGGGCACACGGCACATCCGATTGACGTGTCTTCTACTCGACCACATCACAATTAACTTGCCCTTTTATGTCGTCTGATTTCAGGCCATTCGGACTTCGTTCGGCCATTTGGATGCCCCCCACGCGCTTTTATCAAGCGTACGCAACACTTAAAGAACGCATAATGAGCCCTATGGCGTAGACCACACGTCAGATTGACGTGCCGTCTACACGTGCATGTCACGAATAAAAATTGGATTATTGTCCTGTGATTTCAGGTCAATCGGATTTCGTCCGCTATGAGTTTGACCGTTAGACGCCCGTTTTGGCCGTTTATGACACCAGAACGGCATTCCCAATGACCGCGGGCACACGACACATCCGATTTATGTGTTGTCTGCTCAACCACATCACAATTCACTCACCCTTTTATGTAGTCTGATTTCAGGACATTCGGACTTCGTTCGGCCCCTTTGGACCCCCCACGCGCGTTTATCAAGCGCGCACAACACTTAAAGAACGCATAATGAGCCCTACGGCGCAGACCGCACGTCCGATTGACGTGTTGTCTGTGCATGCACGTCGCGAATAATAATTTGATTGTTGTCCTGTGATTTTAGGTCATTCCAATGTCGTCCGCTATGAGTTTGACCATTAGATTCCCGTTTTGGCCGTTTGTGACACCAGAACGGCATTCCCGGTGACCGTGGGCACACGGCACGTCCGATTGACGTGGCGTCTACTCGACCACATCACAATTAACTCACCCTTTGATGTCGTCTGATTTTAGGCCATTCATACTTCATTCGGACCATTTGGACCCCCCACGTGCGTTTATCAAGCACGCGCAACACTTAAAGAACGCATAATGAGCCCTACGGCGCAGACCGCATCTCTGATTAACGTGCCGTATGTGCATGCACATCCCAAATAATAATTGGATTGTTTTCCTGTGATTTGAGGTCAATCCGATGTTTTTCTCTATGTGTTTGACCGTTAGATGCCCGTTTTGGCCGTTTATGACACCAGAACGGCGTTCCCGTTGACTGCGGCCACACAGCACGTCCGATTGACGTGCCGTCTACTCGACCACATCACAATTCACTCACCCTTTGATTTTATCTGATTTCAGGCCATTCGGACTTCGTTCGGCCCATTTGGACCCCCCCCCCCCACGCGCGTTTATCAAGCGCACACAACACTTAAAAAACGCATAATGAGCCCTACGGGCGTAGACCGCATGTCTGATTGACATGCTGTCTCCGCGTGCACGCCGCGAATAATAATTGGATTGTTGTCGTGTGATTTAAGGTCAATCCGATGTCGTCCGCTATGAGTTTGACCGTTAGACGCCCCGTTTTGGCCGTTTATGACACCAGAACGGAGTTCTCGGTGACCGCAGGCACACGGCATGTCCGATTGATGTACTGTCCGCTCGACCACATCACAATTCACTCACCCTTTCATGTCGTCTGATTTCAGGCCATTCGGACTTTGTTTGGCCCGTTTGGACCCCCTATGTGTGTTTATCAAGCGGTGCACAACACTTAAAGAATCCATAATGAGCCCTACGGTGCAGACCGCACATCCGATTGACATGTTTTCTATGTGTGCACGTCGCAAATAATAATTGGATTTTTGTCCTGTGATTTCAGGTCAATCTGATGTCGTCCTCTATGAGTTTGACCGTTAGACGCCCGTTTTGGCCGTCTATGACACTAGAATGGCGTTCCTGGTGACCGCAGGCACACGGCACGTCCGATTGACGTGTCGTCTGCTCGACCACATCACAATTCACTCACCCTTTGATGTCATCTGATTTCAGGCCATTCGGACTTAGTTCGGCCCGTTTGGACCCCCACACGCGTTTATCAAGCGCGCGAAACACTTAAAGAACGCATAATGATCCATATGGCGCAGACCGCAAGTCCGATTGACGTGTCATCTGTGCGTGCACGTCTCGAATAATAATTGGATTGTTTTCCTGTGATTTCAGGACAATCTGATATCGTCTGCTATGAGTTTGACTGTTAGATGCCCGTTTTGGCCGTTTATGACACCAGAACGACGTTCCCAGTGACCGCGGGCACACGACACGTTGGATTGATGTTCCGCCTGCTCGACCACATCAAAATTCACTCACCCTTTGATGTCGTCTGATTTCAGGCCATTCGGACTTCGTTCGGCCCATTTGGACCCACCCACGCGTGTTTATCAAGCGCACACAACACTTAAAGAAAGCATAATGAGCCCTATGGTGCAGACCGCACGTCCGATTGATGTGACGTCTACGCGTGCACGTCGCGAATAATAATTGTATTATTTTCATGTGATTTCAGGTCAATCCGATGTCGTCCTCTATGATTTTGACCGTTAGACTCCCGTTTTTGGCCGTTTATGACACCAGAACGGCGTTCCCGGTTACCACGGGCACACGGCACGTCCGGTTGACGTGCTGTCTGCTCGAACACATCACAATTCACTCACCCTTTTATATTATCTGATTTCAGGCCATTCGTACTTCGTTCGGCCTGTTTGTACCCCCCCCCCCATGCGCGCTTATCAAGCACGCACAACACTTAAAGAACGCATAATGAGCACTATGGCACAGACCGCACATCCGATTGACGTTCCCTATGTGCGTGCACGTCGTGAATAATAATGGGATTGTTGTCCTATGATTTCAGGTCAATCCAATGTCATTCGCTATGAGTTTGATCGTTAGACGCCCGTTAGGGCCGTTTTTTGACACCAGAACGGCGCTCCTGGTCACCGCGGGAACACGACACATTCGATTGATGTGATGTCTACTCGACCACATCACAATTCACTCACCCTTTGATGTCGTCTGATTTCAGGCCATTCAGACTTTGTTCAGCCCATTTGGACCCCCACGCGCATTTATCAAGCGCGCGCAACACTTAAAGAACGAATAATGAGCCCTATGGCGTAGACCGCACGTCCAATTGGCATGTCGTCTACGCGTGAACATCGCGAATAATAATTGGATTGTTGTCCTGTGATTTCAGGTCAATCCGATGTCGTCTGCTATGAGTTTGACTGTTAGACGCCCGTTTTGGCCGTTTATGACACCAGAACAGCGTTCCCGGTGACCGTGGGCACACGGAACGTCCGATTGACGTGTCATCTACTCGACCACATTGAAATTAAATCACCCTTTTATGTCGTCTGATTTCAGGCCATTCGGAATTCGTTCGGCCCGTTCGGACCCCCCCCCCACGCGTTTATCAAGCGCGCACAACACTTAATGAATGCATAATGAGCCCTACAACGCAGACCGCATGTCTAATTGACATTTTTTATGTACGTACACGTCTCTAATAATAGTTGGATTGTTTTCCTATTATTTCATGTCAATCTGATGTCTTCCACTATGAGTTTGACCGTTAGACGCCCGTTTTGGCAGTTTATGACACCAGAACGGCGTTCCCGGTGACCGTGGGCACACGACACGTCCGAATGATGTGTCATCTACTCAACCACATCAAAATTCACACACCCTTTGATGTCGTCTGATTTTAGCCCATTCGGACTTCATTCGGCCCGTTTGACCCCCCCCCCCCCCGCCCCCCCACGCGCGTTTATCAAACGCGCACAACACTTAAAGAACGCATAATGAGCCCTACGGCGCAGACCACACGTCCGATTGACGTGTTGTCTGCACATGCACATCGAGAATAATAATTGTATTGTTTTCCTGTGATTTCAGGTCAATCCGATGTCGTCCTCTATGATTTTGGCCGTTAGACGTCTATTTTGGCCGTTTATGACACCAGAACGGCGTTCCCAGGGACCGCAGGCACACGGTACGTCAGATTGAGGTGTCGTCTGCTTGACCACATCAAAATTCAGTCACCCATTTATTTCATCTGATTTCAGGCCATTCAGACTTCGTTCGGCCCATTTGGACCCCCCCCCCACGCACGTTTATCAAGCACGCGCAACAATTAAAGAACGCATAATGAGCGCTACGGTGCAGACCACATGTCTGATTGACGTGACGTCTACGCGTGAACATCGCGAATAATAATTGGATTGTTGTCCTATGATATCAGGTCAATCCGATGTCGTCCGCTATGATTTTGACCGTTAGACGCGCGTTTTGGCCGTTTATGACACCAGAACGGCATTCCTGGTGACCACGGGCACACGGCACGTCCGATTGATGTGTCGTCTACTCAACCAAATCAAAATTCACTCACCCTTTGATGTTGTCTGATTTCAGGCCATTCAGTCTTCGTTCGTCCCGTTTGGACCCCCCCCCCCCCCCCACGCGCATTTATCAAGCGCGCACAACACTTAAAGAATTCATAATGAGCCCTACAGCGCAGACCGCACGTCCGATTGATGTGACGTCTATGCGTGTACGTCGCGAATAATAATTGGATTGTTCTCCTATGATTTCAGGTCAATCCGATGTCATCCGCTAGGAGTTTGACCGTTAGACGCCCGTTTTGGCCGTTTACGACACCAGAACGGTGTTCCCGGTAACCGCGGGTACATGGCATGTCCGATTGACGTGAAGTCTACTCAACCACATAAAAATTTACTCACCCTTTGATGTCGTCTGATTTCAGGCCATTCGGACTTCGTTCGGCCCGTTTGGACCCCCCCCCCCCCCCCACGCGCGTTTATCAAACGCGTGCAACACTTAAAGAACGCATAATGAGCCCTACGGCGCGGACTGCACATCTGATTGACGTGCCGTCTATGCGTGCACGTCGCAAATAATAATTGTATTGTTTTCCAATGATTTCATGTCATTCCGATGTCGTCCGCAATGAGTTTGGCCGTTAGACACCCGTTTTGGCCGCTTATGACACCAGAACGGCGTTCCCGGTCACCGCGGGCACACGGCATGGCTGATTGATATGTCGTCTTCTCGAACACATCAAAATTCACTCACCCTTTTATGTCATCTGATTTCAGGCCATTCGGACTTCGTTCGGCCCGTTTGGACCCCCATGCGCGTTTATTAAGCGCGCACAACACTTAAAGAACGCATAATGAGCCCTACGGCGCAGACCGCACGTCTGATTGACGGGATGTCTACGCGTGCACGTCGTGAATAATTATTGGATTGTTTTCCTATAATTTCAGGTCAATCCGATGTTGTCCTCTATGAGTTTGACTGTTAGACGTCTGTTTTGGCCGTTTATGACACCAGAACGGCGTTCCCGGTGACCGCGGGAACACGGCACGTCCGATTGACGTTCCATCTGCTCGACCACATCACAATTCACTCACCCTTTGATGTCGTCTGATTTCAGGCCATTCGGATTTCGGTCGACCCATTTGGACCCCCCACGCGCACTTATCAAGCGCGCACAACACTTAAAGAACGCATAATGATCCCTACGACGCAGACCGCACGTCCGATTGACATGCCGTCTGTGCGTGCACGTCGCAAAAAATAATCGGATTGTGGTCCTGTGATTTCAGGTGAATCTGATGTTGTCCGCTATGAGTTTGACCGTTAGACGTCTGTTTTGGCCTTTTATGACACAAGAACGGTGTTCCCGGTGACCACGGGCACACGGCACGTCCGATTGACATGTCGTCTACTCAAACACATCACAATTCACTCACGCTTTGATATCGTCTGATTTCTGGCCATTCGGACTTCGTTCGGCCCATTTGGACCCCCACGCACATTTATCAAGCTTGCACAACACATAAAGAACGCATAATGAGCCCTACGGTGTAGACTGCATGTCTTATTGACGTGTCGTCTGTGTATCCACGTCTCAAAAAAAAATTGGATTGTTGTCCTGTGATTTCAAGTCAATCCGATGTCGTCCGCTATGAGTATGACCGTTAGACGCCCGTTTTGGCCGCTTGTGACACCAGAACTGAGTTCCCAGTGACCGCAGGTAGACGTAACGTCCGATTGACGTTTAGTCTACTCGACCACATCACAATTAACTCACCCTATGATGTAGTCTGATTTCAGGCCATTCGGACTTTGTTCGGCCCATTTGGACCCCCCCCCCCCCCATGCGCGTTTATCAAGCTCGCGCAACACTTAAAGAACGCATAATGATCCCTACGGTGCAGACCGCACATCCGATTGATGTGTCGTCTGTGCATGCATGTCGAGAATAATAATTTAATTGTTTTCCTATGATTTCATGTCAATCTGATGTCGTCCGCTATGAGTTTGACTTTTAGATGCCCGTTTTGGCCGTTTATGACACCAGAACGGCGTTCCTGGTGACCGCAGGCACACGACACGTCCGATTGACGAGTCGACTGCTCGACTACATCACAATTCACTCACCCTTTGATGTCGTCTGATTTCAGGCCATTCGGACTTCGTTCGGCCCATTTGGACCCCCCACGCGCGTTTATCAAGCGCGCAAAACACTTAAAGAACGCATAATGAGCCCTACGGCGTAGACCACACGTCCGATTGATGTGTCGTCTATGAGTGCACATCACCAATAATAATGAGATTGTTGTCTTGTGATTTCAGATCAATTTGATGTTGTCCGCTATGAGTTTAACTGTTAGACGCCCGTTTTGGCCGTTTATGACACCAGAACGGCATTCCTGGTGACCGCGGGCACATGACACATCCTATTGACGTGTTGTCTGCTCGGACACATCAAAATTCACTCACCCTTTGATGTCGTCTGATTTCAGGCCATTCGGACTTCGTTCGGCCCGTTTGGACCCCCCACGTGCATTTTTCAAGCACGTGCAACACTTAAACAACGCATAATGAGCCCTACGGCGCAGACCGCACGTCCGATTGATGTGTCGTCTGCACGTGCATGTTGCGAATAATAATTGGATTGTTGTACTATGATTTCAGGTCAATCCGATGTTGTCCTCTATGAGTTTGACCGTTAGACGCCCGTTTTGGCCGTTTATGACTCCAGAACGGCGTTCTCGGTCACTGCAGGCACACAGAACGTCCGATTGATGTGGCGTTTGCTCGACCACATCACAATTCACTCACCCTTTGATTTCATCTGATTTCAGGCCATTCGGACTTCTTTCGGCCCATTTGGACCCCCCCCCCACGCGCTTTTATCAAGCGCGCACAACACTTAAAGAACGCATAATGAGACATACGACGCATACCGCACGTCCAATTGACGTGCCATCTGCACGTTCACGTCACAAATAATAATTGGATTGTTTTCCTATGATTTTAGGTTAATACGATGTCATCCTCTATGATTTTTACCATTACACGCCCGTTTTTACCGTTTATGACACCAGAACGGCGATCCCAGTGTCCGCGGGCACACGGCACGTCCGATTGACGTGCCGTCTGCTCGACCACATCACAATTCACTCACCCTTTATGTAGTCTGATTTTAGGCCATTCAGAATTCGTTCGGCCCATTTGGACGCCCCCACGCGCGTTTATCAAGCGCATGCAACACTTAAAGAACACATAATGAGCCCTACCGCGCAGACCGCACGTCCGATTGACATGCCGTCTGCGCATGCACGTCACGAATAATAATTGGATTGTGGTCCTGTGATTTCAGGTCAATCTGATGTCGTCCGCTATGAGTTTGACCGTTAGACGCCCGTTTTGGCCGTTTATGACACCAGAACGGCGTTCCCAGTCACCGCGGGCACACGGCACATCTGATTGACATGTCGTCTACTCGACCACATCACAATTAACTCACCCTTTGATGTCGTCTAATTTCAGTCCATTCAGACTTTGTTCGGCCCATTTGGACCCCCCCACGTGCTTTTATCAAGCGCAGACAACACTTAAAGAAAGCATAATGAGCCCTACGGAACATACCACACGTCCGATTGACATTCCGTCTATGCGTGCATGTCTTGAATAATTATTGGACTGTTTTCCTATGATTTCAGGTCAATCCGATGTTGTCCGCTATGAGTTTGACCGTTAGACGCCCGTTTTGGCCGTTTATGACACAAGAACGGCGTTCCCAGTGACTGGGGGCACACGGCACGTCCGATTGATGTGTCGTATGCTAAAACACATCAAAATTTACTCACCCATTGATGTCATCTGATTTCAGGCCATTCAGACTTCATTCGGCCTGTTTGGACCCCCACGCACGTTTATCATGCGCGCACAACACTTAAAGAACGCATAATGAGCCCTACAGCGCAGACCGTGTGTTCGATTAACGTGATGTCTGCGAATGCACGTCAAGAATAATAATTGTATTGTTGTCCTGTGATTTCAGGTCAATCTGATGTCATCCGCTATGAGTTTGACCGTCAGACGCCCGTTTTGGCCGTTTATGACACCAGAACGGCGTTCCCGGTCACCGCGGGCACACGGCACGTCCGATTGACGTGTTGTCTGCTCGACCACATCACAATTAACTCTCCCTTTGATGTCATATGATTTTAGGCCATTCGTACTTCATTCGGCCCATTTGGACACCCCCACGCGCATTTATCAAGCGCGCGCAACACTTAAAGAACGCATAATGAGCCCTACGGTGCAGACCGCACGTCCGATTGACGTGCCGCCTGCGCGTGCACGTTGCGAATAATAATTGTATTGTTGTCCTATGAAATTATTTGACCCAATAACTATAACTATATAATCAATACAAAACTGACATATATATAGCTTGACGTATAGTCAATAAGTGTAATCTGTATGATGTCAAGATGAGGGGTATGATTATCATCAGTCTTGGAGTACACGAAGATGTCATCCACAAATACTAAAACAAACTAATCTAGGTAAAAAAGGAAAATTATATTCATAAAGGATATAAAAAATTCTAAATAATTCATCAACAAAAATGAAATTACCTCATGCATGGGGTTCATTCTCATCTGGATCACCAATATCACTATGATGTCCACCAGATGTATTCAAAGCCTACAATATATATCAATATTATGTATCTTAAACATATCAATACAATTAAATCTAAGTATGGTTTGTTTTATTGTTTACCTGTGGCGCCACTTGTTGCATCGTCATTTCATCGATATGTGATGACATCTGTGACAACCTCTCCTTATACTCTGCACATAACTGCTGAAACTATGAATCAAAATTGCGCTGCATATCCTGCATGGAAGCATCTATCTCAGCCTGTGTGCACATCCCTAACTCTCTACATGCACCCATCACATCTTCTCTAACAACTGCATGACGTGGGACACCACCGCCATAAGTCAAAGAATAACCATGACCGTCACGCCCCACGACACGGTGAAATATTTCATCTCTACGCACAATACTACGACGTTGCTCCTATGTAAACTCTGCTAACAGAGCGTCAAACTGAGCCTGTAGCATATAATGAATAAATGAACAAATATGAATAATTTATATAAAATAAATAATACATTTATTAGTAAGTAATTTTCTTACTATAATACCGGGAACATCGAGATCACCCGCCCTACGAGTCCTCATCCATATGGACATTCGATCGACTGGGTCGCCGCGTTGGTGCAACTATAATAAAGGGGTTCACCATGTTATACTAAAATATTTTTAAAATATGAATGAAATAGTGAATTCTGAACTTACATCATGTCTGAGCTGTGACACATGTCGAGTTCCAAGTCTGGAAGGCGTGCCCTGCATTGCTCGATTATGCGAATGACGAGAAGACTCGGTCTACATTCAATGTATTTGCTTAATATAAATTTGAAAATTTAGTCATTTATAGATTTAAAGTAATAAATCTTACCATCACTGCATCACTCGACCAAAATGCAACCAAATCCTACCACTGCGCATGAAGAATGCCCGGAGGGACTCGCTGTAGAATGTCTGGCACACCCGCAAATGGTGTCCACTTATCTCTCTTCACCCTTGACTTGTAATCCTTCCATAATTTTTGGCATTTGGACATACAAACAGCCCGAAACTCATCTGGATAGGATGTCAAATTATCCTGTTAAAAATATTGTCATTAGATGGGACAATAATAATAACAATATCATGAAAAATTGAACATTGAATTTACCTGAACCTCCCTCCATAATCTGTCCATCGTATCCTGAGGGAAAGAACTCCAGTCACTAGTCGTCAGAGGGAATCTGTGTGAGTCTCGTATCATATGCCCAAACTGACGACTCAATGCAGTAGCACCATCTCCAACTGGATGAAATGTGTCATCAAATAACACATCCAATCGGGCTCCAGAGTTCCAGGATCAAACCCCTCTACCAGGACCCCTGTGTCTACTGGAAGAAGCAGTAGATCCTGATAAACATAAATTCATTATTCAATTACAATATAAATTAATGATTAGAAATAGTTATGGAAATATAAACAGAAAATTACAATCAATTAATTTAGAAAAATGAAAACATACATACCAACAACATCAGGTGAACCACTATGACCACCCTGTGACATACCTACATTAAAAGCAATTATAGTTAAATCAATCAATTTTTATATATATATAAATCATAAATATTTTTACAAATAATAACTAGGGATATAATTACAATTTCCACTAATCATGCAAGTCTATCATATCTCCTTCAACTATCTCTCTGGTACATTGTATATCTTCATATCGTATAGCTACTGTTGTTTGGTCAAGTGCTTGATCAGGAAATGCGACAACTTCAGGTTCCTCTTTGTCAATCAAAAAAACCCATCTTCAAGACATTTTCACCACAACTTTCCAATCAGAATCAATGCTGACAAAGTAAACTTGTTCTGCCTACGACGCTAGTATGAAGGGATCATTGCTAACGCATTCATCTTTATATATCATATTGTTAAATTTTACTAATTTAAATTGGAAGTTATCAACTTTCGTTACACGAATTGGATCGACCCAATCACACCTTAACAGTATGTGTTTTAAGCCACGATCATAAATAACATCAATAATATCCCTCAACAATCCATAATAATAACCCGCACCAACAAAATAACAACCAACGCCACTATTTTGTGTGGCTCGGTTCATGTCAACATCGCTAATACGAAATCGGAATCCATTAGCATCCAAATACTTATAGCGATGAGCAGTAATAAATGAACCATCAGCTAGTTGGTTGAGTTCTTCGCTCACATGCTGGGTTAAATCACGTAACTTTTGAATTTTCAAATTTCACATATATAGTTTAACGTATAAAGGATTTTAAAAATACATCTAAGATTCACTATAAAAATATTAAATCAATTATACGTACATGAGTCTTGAACCACTCATGAAATGTTTTGAAATGATGTTTTTGGATTTGATACTCAGTTGCACGGGGCATTTCACATTTCAACTCAGCGATATGCATCCTAAATCACAACACAATATAAGGTAAGCAATAAAATAAATATAGAAACAAAATACACATCAACTATGAAACTTATTGTATCAATGGCATAACCGATGGAGTGTTGAAAAACACATATCGATGAGCTTGAACCCACTTGTCGTTCCAAATATTAAATGTTATTCCTTCTCCAATTGGACCCTCGTCAGTCTAGGACGGTTTATCTATCTTTGTTTCAACCTCATCAATATATGAAGCACAAAAATTAGTACACTCATCCATTAAATATCCCTTGGCAATTGATGCTTCCAGACGAGCTTTGTTTCGCACATAGTGTTTCAATGTATTTAAGTATCGCTCTATTGGATAAATCCACCTGAATTGCACGGGACCGCCAGCAATGACTTCAACAGTTAAATGCACGGTCTAGAGAACCATGACATCAAAAAAAGATGGAGGAAAGAGTTTTTCTAGGTGACATAGTTCATGTACAATCTTATCATGTATCTTTTTCAAATCACTGATGCGATGATTCCTAGAACTGAGCTGTCTGAAAAAAATAGAAACTCCAATCAACGGCTCAACAACCTGGGAAGGTAAGCAATCACGAATTGCTATAGGAATTAACTGTTGAAGTAGAATATGATTGTCATGACTTTTTAAACCCTGTGATATCATGCTCGTCATATTCACGTGCTTCGAAATATTAGAGCAATAACCATCTAGCACCTTAACAGTCTTCCAAATTGATAGAAATGTTTGTTTCTCTTTTTTACTCATTGTGTACTATGCAGCCGCCATGTATGCCCGATTACCTTCACCCAGCTGTAAATGTAAAGGTTTTCTCAATCCCATTTCTTGCAAATCACGTCCAACATTAACACTATCCTTTGATTTCCCCTCGACGCCTAAAATGGTGCAAAAAATATTATCACATAAATTTTTTTCAATGTGCATCACATCTAAATTATGCCTTAAAATAATATATTTCCAATACGGCAATTAAAAAAAAATACTTTGTTTCTTCCAATTATGACTCCGCTGTCTATTTGCAGCAGGAATAGAAGGCAATGCAAGAACTAATAAATCATGAAAATCATACATTGTACAGATGTTTTCATCATCAAGTTGTCCACAAATTTCATCCCCAGACAATATTTGTGGTGATGGGTCAAACACTCTATTTCCATCAAACGATACACGGTCTTTTCTAAACCTGTACAATGGAGGAAGAAAGTGTTTGTGACCAAGATATGACCACTTTCTACAGTGCTTAAGCCATATAGATTTCTTACTCTTATTATAACAAGGGCAAGCAAATTTTCCTTTTGTACTCCAACCTGATAAGTTAGCATACACTGGGAAATCATTAATTGTCCATAACAAAGCGGCGCAAAGTCTAAACATTTCATTTTCTGTCGAGTAAAAAGTCATTACACCATCGGCCCAAAATTCTTTCAGCTCATCAATCAAAGGTTGCATATAAACATCGATTTTTATCACCATGTCCTCTCGGTCCATCAATTTGAATTTCAAATAACAAAAAAAGGTTGCTTCATACAGACCCATGAGGGAATGTTGTATGGAACCAACACCAATGGCCATGTACTATGTGTCGCACCAACCATGGACCTAAATGGGTTAAAACCATCTGCTGCCAAACCCAGTCGAATATTACGATCATCTCGGGAAAAGTCTGGGTGTCTTTGATCAAACTCTTTCCATGCCAAAGAATCTGCTGGGTGAGTTAATTTATCAACCTCTTTCTTTCTCTCTGAATGCCAAGTCATCAATTTACCAATTGTAGTGGACAGGAATAATCTCTTCAGTCTCGGTTTCAGTGGGAAATAACGCATCTGTTTAGTGACAACTTGTTTCAATTGATTCAAGACTCTCCCAGGAAGAATCTGACTACCTTTATTAATCTCATTGGTCTTCCACCTGAATGTATAGAAAACAGTAAAATTATTTAATTGCGCATTCTCTTTTCTGAAACACATACAATTATTGCGACATGCATCAATTGTATCATATGTAAAACCAAGATCATCGATTAACTTGCGATCTTGATAGAATGACTCTGGAATCTTAGCTCCAGTAGGGAGTAACTTCTTCAATAATACCAACAACATGTCGAATGAGGTGTCTGACCACTGGTTCAAGGCCTTCTGGTGTAACAATTCAACGATGAATGAAAATTTATTAAATTTAGTGCATATAGGATATAATTCAGTATGCTCATCGTCATGAATTTCAATGCTTCTCCATCTGCAGAAGAACGAGGATTACTCAATCCCAAGTTGTCATTTATGACATTACTGTCTTCAGATTGAAACTGACGCATCATATCATTCAGCATTATGTTCATCAGATCAACTGTTCTCGAATCAACATTAATATGAATATTTTCTGAGCGATGAAATTAAACAGAATCTTCTCCATGACGTGTCCATGTCTTATAGTTTTTCAAAAACTCATTCAAAAACAAATGTTCTCTGTCACTCTCTCGTTTGAATAGATATCTATTTTCACATTTTCTGCATGGACAACTAATCATATCCCTTGTAAATTTGTTGGTGAAATCCATAAATCGCTTAATCCCCTCATAATATTCAGCTGGAAATCTATCTTGCATATCAATTCAACTTCTATCCATATATGTATTTAATAGAAATCAAAAGTGAAATATCTTATTTAAATTATTAAAAAAAACACATATCATTAAAATTTAAAAACAAAATTTGGATAAAAAACATTACTTGCGGAGGACTCGACCGCGGGTAATGGGGTCTGACTCGATTGCGGATCCATGATGGCGCAGTGACTTGACGACAGAGGTTTGATGGCCGGACTCGAAAGGAGCGGAACCGTTGGACGAAGCATAGAGGGTTCTACACAGTGGGGTACAATGGACCGGAAGGGTCCAATGGAGGCAGGAGGACATGCCAGAGGGATGAAATGGGGCCGCGAAGGGACGGTGACGGCGGGGCTGTCCAAAGGTGCAGCGCGTGCAGGGGTGGGGTTTGTCGGGTCGTGGGGGTGTTGTGGTCACGGGGGTGCAGCGCTGAGGCAAGGCGGTGGGGGTCGCCGGGGTGCATTGCAGGCAGGGGGTGTCGGGGTCACGGGGGTGCAGTGTGGAGGCAAGGCAGTGGGGGTTGCCGGTGGCATAGCACAGAGGCAAGGGGGTAGGGATCGCTGGGGGTCGGGGTCGCTGGGGGCCGGGTCGTCGGGGGTTGCCGAGGTCGCCGGGAGGTCGGGGGTCGGGGGTCGGGGTCGACGGGTGTCGGGGTCTCCGGCAGGTTCGAGGTCACCAGGGGTCGAGGAGGGGTCTATGGGGGTCGGCGAGGGTCGTCAGGGGTCGGGGAGGGATGTCGGGGGTCGGGGAGGGGCCACCGGGGGTCGGCCTCGCCGGGGGTCGGGGTCACCGGGTCGAGGGGTCAGGGTCGCAGGGGTCGGGGTCGTGGGGTCGGGGAAGGGGGGGTCGCGGGGTCGTGGAGGGGAGGGAGGGGAAAATAGGGTTTTTTAGGATGTAAAGTGCAGCGGCCGCCAAATGGCGGCCGCTATAGGTGCCCCGCCTCAAAAACCATAAATTCAAGTAGTGATCTATTCATATTTTAAAATGACTCCAATAAATTTCATTGGTCTAATATCCGTATTATGTATCTATTTCGAATTAAAATAAATTTAGAAAAAATCAATAATTATTTAAATAAAAATTTAGTTTTAAACAAAACCAAGTGTTTTTTACTATTCATCACAAATTAAATGTTTTCAGAACAATACCAAAAATTCAACCTTAGCTAATTTTGATATCCTAAATTGAAAAATGAAGTCCAATTTGAAAAATAAAATTTATAAAATTTTAATAAGTGGGTATTACTATTCACAACTGCTTTTTAATATCTAGTTTTATTGGTCGTGGTGTCCTAGAACATGATGTTGCATACAACAAAAGTTATTGTATTACTGAAAGAGAAGTGTAACATGTAATATTGGGGTGTTACATTTTCCCCTCCTTCAAATAATTTCATCCTCCAAATTTCTTTAATATTACTACATAAAAAGACTCAAGTTGTTCCTTATCATAACTTCCATAGCTTCCCACATTGCCTCTTCTATTTTAGGGTTTCTCCAAAGAACATTTACCAAATGAGTCGTTCGACTTTTCAACACATTTTCTCTGGTATCATGAATCCTGATAGGATCTTCAAAATAAGATAGCTTAGTTTCCTGTTCAATTTCATCATAAGTGAGTACATGCATTGGGTCAGCCATGTATTTTCTCATTAGTTATACATGGAAAACATCATGATATTTGGAGAGTCATGGAGGTATTTCCAAATGATAAAATACAACACCAATTTGGTCTAGAATTCCGAAAGGTTAGACATACATGGGACTTAATTTACCATTCTTACAGAAACATATAACACCCTTCTATGGACTTACCTTCATGAAAAAATGATCTCTTACATGAAATTCTAAATACATCCTTTGGTTATCAGCACATATCTTTTGCCTACTTTGAGCTTCTTCTATGTGGGTTTGGATAATATTCATATTTTCCATTGTTTCTTCAATGATTTCTAGGCCTAAGAGTTTTATTTCACCAAAATCATTCCATCAAGTTGGATTCCGACATCTCTTTCCATAAAACACTTCATATGGTGCCATCTAAATACATGAATGTAAGTTATTGTTATGAGAATATTATACCAGAGGTAAATATTGATACCCCAAACCTAGAAGGTCATGTGAGCGAAGATCTCAATATGTATTCTAAGATTTCAATAGTCTGTTCTGATTGTCCATCATTTTGAGGGTGGTAGGCAGTGTTGAAATGAAGTTTAGTATCCTGGTCCTTATGATGACTTTTCCAAAATTTAGATTCAAAAATGTGATCACAATAAAACAATCGATAAGGGTAATCCATGATGTCTTAAAAGTTAAATAATATATAGTATTGCTAAACATTCAAGTGGTAAATCTTCTCTTATAGCAAGAAAATGTGCTAACTTGTTATGATGATCAACAATGACTAATATTGTATCATTCCTTCTAGGAGTCTATGGTAGCCCCACGAAAAAGTCCATCGTAATATCATTCCATTTACACTCAGTTATCAGAAGATGTTACATGACTCCTCTAGGATATTGTCTTCCAGCCTTTACCAGTTGAAAAACCACACATCATGACACATAATCAGAAATCTTGCTCTTCATGTTTTTCCATAAAAAATATTCCATCAAATATCTATACATCTTAGTTTTACCAAGGTGTATAAACAAATTAGAACTATTATCATCATCCAAACATTCTATTTTTAGATCAGGTATATCGGGAACACAAATTCTCCCAAATTTCAAAATTTCATCTTTATATACTAAGTCAATCAATCACACATCATTCACTACTTTGATTTCTTTTGAATCTCCTCCTCATCCATTCGATAAATTTTAATCCTTTATATTAAAGATGGATTGGAAACCATTTAAAAAAGTACCGATGTTCCACCTTCCATGATTATTCCCAAATCCATAACTATTAGATCCATGAAGATAGGATCCATTTCAACTCTCATCTTGTTCAAAACTCCATGATCCTTTCTGATCAAAGCATCTTCTACCTTATTTTCCTTCCCCATGTTGTTGTGTATAGTGAAGTCATAATCCTTATGTAACGCGATCCATCACCTTTGCCTCATGATGAGTTCTTTTTGTGATAATATATACTTAAAACTATAGCGATCAGTATAAATTTAACATTTTTCACCATATAGATAGTGTCTCTATATCTTCAGTGAATATATTACAGCTGATAACTAATGATAATGTGAGGGATAATTTTGTTCATGTATTTTTAGTGGTCGTTAAGAATTAGAAATAGATCTATCATTATGCGTAAGGGCATAGCATATTCCTTTCTTTGAAGCATCGCTATAAATAAGAAACCCATCATTCTCCGATTCTAGTGTCAGTATAAGAGAATTGACTAATCTTAATTTCAGTTGTTCAACACATTTATCACACTCTTTTGTCCAAAAAAATTTAATCCCTTTATATGTGAGTTTGGTTAATTGGTTATCCAATCGGGAAAAATTATGGACAAAACACCAGTAATAACCTGCTTAAACAATAAAAATGTGTACCTCAGTTATACATGGCAGTGCTGGCTATTCTTGTATTTCTCTTATCTTAGAAGGATCAAAAGAGATTCCATACTTAACGGAAATATGGCCATGAGAATAAATATACTTAAGCCAGAATTTACACAATCTAAAATTCCAATATAATTCATTTCTTCTACGAGTCTTTATAATAATGCACCGGTGATTTTATAGATCTTTGTAGCTTTTAGAGTATACCAAGATATCATCAATAAATACCACTACAATGTAATCAATATATTCCTTTAAAACATTTTTCATTAGATCCATTAGAATAGTGGGTACATTAGTCAGTCGAAAAGGAATTTCTGTAAACATGTAATTCCTGTACCTAGTTCGAAATACTGTTTTCAGGATGTCCTCCATCCTTACACCCAACTAATGAAATCCATATCGAAGGTCACTCTTTGAAAAATATTGATCTCTATGAAGTAGATCAAATAAATCATAAATGAAAAGTATTGGATAATTTTTATTTATTGCTATATCATTGATATATCTATAGGCAATGCACAACCTCATGGATCTATCTTTCTTCTTAAGAAAAAGAACATGGGTTCCCCCTGGAGAAACACGAGGGTGAATAAAACCATTATTACAAAATTCCTATAGTTGTTTCTTTTGTTCCACTAATTATATAGTGGCCATTATATAAGGGGTATTTGATATGGGATGTCAACCAAGAATTAAATCTATGGAAAACTGAATTTCACATTCCGGAGGATGTCGAGGTAAATCCACTAGAAACACATCAACATATTATTACACAATAGGTATATCCTATATTGGAATAGTCCCTTCTTCACCCACAGTTATTTCATTATCATCCTCCCCACTAATTTAATTTATTATAGCTACTAGGGGTGGATCTAGACAAGAATCAGATAGTGACATTTATATTGTAATTATAAGGCACTCCCTATCATCATAAAAAAATTTAACCTCTTTTTTCTTACTATTAAACTTCACATCATCGTCTGAAAGCCAATCCATACCAAGGATTATATCAAATTAAATTATGGGTATGGTGATAAGATCAGTAGATAAAGCACATTTATAATCCCTAATGGCAACTTATTGACGAAACGTTGTTGAAATGATATTTCCCTTAAGAGTTTTGATTTCCAACTCCCTTGTTAAATAAAATTGGAAATATCTAATTTTCTTAGAAAACTAGGATAATATGAAACAATGAGAAGATCCAGAATCAAATAAAGCATTTTCTAAATTTGGAGAAACTATTAAATTACCTGCCACCACATCATTCGGAGCTTAAACATCAGTAGTAGTGATATCATAAGCTTAGTCGTTCTCCCATGTCCTTTTTTGAGATAATTTTCCTTGGCGCTTAAGACATTCATTTAAATAATGCCTCATTTCACTACAATTTTAACATTCAACATTGATAGTCTCTTTCTTTCCCTTGAAATCACATGCTTGGTGTCATTTTTAACCACACTTTTAACATACATCCTTTCACTTTAGCCATATACTGGGTTTTTTCTTCCCACATTTACTGCGAGATGGAAATTCAACTTATCTCTTATTCCCCTTATTTCCTTTTCCAGAGTGTTCAGCAGATCTCTTCTTCTATTTCTTTACGTTAAAGTCATATGGCTAAGAGGATTCCTTTTCTATCTTGAAATCACATGAGACTATATATTCATATGATAAGAATGATTATGATACTAATGATCAATGGAGGAATATTTTTAATCCATCAAATAATCGATAAATCTTACTCCATAGGTTACATATATAATCTGTGCATGCCTTCCTAACCATGTAAAGATGTATTCATAAAATGGAAAATTCTCATCCTTCATTTTCCTCAGACTCAAAAATTGACTTTACATATCTTCTCATTGTTTACGAAGAAAGTATTTTTCAATGAAATACTCTTAAAACTCCCTCCATTCCGTATTTGATACTTCTTCATCTACTTTGTGTTTTTAATCAATGAACACCATTGATCAGCATCTCATGTGAGGTGATAAACTACCATGAAAACTTTATCACTTTCACTACTTCCAAAATCATGAAATATTTTCTCTAAAGAACTTATCCATCTCTTAGCTACAAATGGATATGTAGTCCCATTTAATGTTGGTGGCTATTTCCTCATGAAGCGGTTTATCATTAATTCTTTATATTTTGGATCAGGGTTCTCTATATTGGTATGATTTTTAGTTATAACCTGAGTGAGTTTTCCCTGTATGGTGATAAGATAATCATCAACTGTTGCATCACCTGCTCCCGTATAATTATCTTGAGTTGGATGGAAATACCTACATATATTAGGTGTGTTGATACTATTTACATTCCTTCAACTAGTGGTCATTTCTAAACAATGGCATACACTAGATTAGATTATGAATGACAATAATGAATTCTAAAATAGTAAAATACCTAACATAAATGGAAAAATTTATGAATATACACTCTAATCCTAAAAAATGTCTTTTTTGAGGATGTATTTACTCACAAATCCATCATAATGCAGTGTAATGAAAATGTGAATTATACTAAGAATGTCCCCTGAGAGTGTCGTAACCAAGAGTGATGTGAGGCCCATTGTTGTGTACTAGGATACCCCAGGTCAAGACTGAAACTCTTTGTCCGAGTTTTCAATCCTAGTTACATCTAGGGCAGAGCCACCTCAACAAGCTCATATCTAGACAAGGATGTATTTTCTTGGAAAACTCACAAAATCTATACATTACGAAAATTCTAGGAAGTTATTCTATAATAATCCTCAAACATTATCTTAGGGAAATGTTCTCTAATCAATGTTTTTATAAATTGGGTTTACAAGGTTTGTACTAAACTTCCTCAAATAACAACTATAACACCCCAACCCTATTTACATAGATTAGGTGATTTATTACATAACATTTCCATGATACAAGGAATCATGTTCCGATAGGCCGAGAATTTTATTATCTTTGGAAGTACAAGATACATCTATATGTTTTACATTACATCATGAAATAAAAACAAAAAAAATATTTTGTGCCTTTTGAAGACACTAATATCCCTTAGCCTATCCCGGCAGGTCAAGTATAATATACATCTTTACATCCTGGGAAAAATAAAACAAATAAAGGGGTGAGCTTCGATGCTCAATAAGGATAACAATATAGCGAAAAATTTCACAAATAAACATAAAAATTTAAGGAAATGTATAAGAATAAAACACAAGCATTTAAAACATAAATTTCAGTATAATATGGAAAAGATAGATCAAATAATTCAATTTACATATTCCCATGGATATTCTACTAGTCGAATATTCACAAATAATTTCAATAGCTAATTTCATAATGATGGAATGCGTATTGTCGGACATCATAACCACGTAGTCAAGGTCTCGTTCCAAGACTACAAATATTATTTTGGCAGGGCTATATGCCAAGACACTAGTTTGTCTCATGAGACCTACAGGTGCATCATGGAGCAGTAGCGGGCTCCACCCGTCACTTACTAAGTCCAATGCATTCCTAATATGAAAAGTTTGAAACATAAAATAAAAATTTGTATTAAAACTAGCATAAAAATGTCAATACTTTAACCATAAACCATTAATGGTATAAAAATATCACATCCACATACTCAAATATAAAAAAACCATCAATACAATATGGAATATTGTTTCATAATAAATATACTTCAAACAAACGTAAAATCCAAAGAAGGATGTTGACATAGATGAAAACAATCAAAAAACTATTTGATTTAAATATCAATTTCTACATTGAAATCATTCAAAAGAAAAGAAAAGAAAACATTTATTTTCAAAATATTCTTATAATCTTGTAAGGGATTATTCGAAGGTTTTATAATGGTTGAAAATAGATGCACTCTCCATATAAATTAAAAAATCATTCTTTCCTTAATTTTGTCGAAATGGTCATAAATAACCTTGTTTGGAAAAAGACGGAACGATTCCATTCTAAAAATATTATAAAAAGTCTATCAATGGTATAAATGACTTTAACCCATAGTATATTAAATAGTTAAAAAAATTTGAAATACATTTTTAAGAAACACATATGTTGATGATAATGAGGTCCTAGTAGATATTGACGTATAAACAACCTCGTATAATAACAAGATTATAATATTTACCCTTACCTTGTAATTTTACTTGGTAGAGGGTACGTTAACCTCCTGTATAATAGTTATATCACTGTTATTAAATTATACAACAACCACATACACATATATGATATCATATATGATCTTCTAATATTCCCTTGTTAATAATATTACAATAGTATAATTGTTTTGGGTGTTCCCTGATTCATTTTCTTTTATATATTTTGTTACGTAAGTAATGTTTGTTACAGATAGAATGTATTTTATTCATATCCAAAAATATATTATGATCTTAAACATTATTTTCAGTCAAAAAATGAAGATTATTCTTGAATGTTTACAATGGGGAAAGAATATCATCATGTTCATGGAGACGGTAATCCATACGTACGCACGAGTGACAATACCATTCTATTGATGGTGAAATAGTATGTAATTGGATGGTATATCATATATAAAGAGTAATTAACATGTTATATTTAATATTTACATCAATTATACTCATTATTATACCCATCTAAATAATTAAGTTTTGAATAACAAACTACTCCACGATGTGGAGATGGTAAGCTGTATGTACGCACGTGTGGTGAATTTGTCATTCATAGGATGGATAGAATAGTGAATATAGTTGTACCATATTTATAATAAAATCACAGTATGCATAAGTAAATGGAGTTATGATTTTATAATGGATACAAAAAAGAAATAAGAAGTGGAAAAAGAAATTAACTTGAAAGAGGTGTTGATATATTTACCTCTTCTTTGGGGTTTTCCTTTTGATTTGATCAAAATGTCTCCATTGGTTTGCATTCTGATAAATGTAAGGCCTATAGGATTTAGGGAGTATGGTTGGGAGGATATATGGGATGGTTTCAACTGATCTAAATGGCTATGGAGGTGTGAATGTGAGAGAAGGGGACAACCCCTTTTATAAGAGAGGAGAGGGGTACCCTTAGAAAAGATTGAAATATTATTTTATAATAAGTCATTTTCAGTTTCTAATGTCTCAAACTGGATTTATATCGAGGATAAATTGGTTTTGGGTTTAAAAAATTCCAACCAATAGTTTTTCGATAGGTTTAGGTCACCATATTAACCTATCTTCTAGATATAACTCTTAGTTAAATAACTTAACTTTTACCATGTATTCTTGTATTATTATAATAAATGGTTAATAAAATTACTATATACATCCAATAGAACCCCATGTGTTTCACTAATTACATATTTATCATTATAAAATTCATTTTTTTGAATGTTATATTTTTAAGAATGTTATATCATTTAATAATATAGAATTTGTTTTAAAAACACATTTATGTAAATTTTTTTAGTATTTAGTATTTGATTTTTGTGAATGTCATAACTGCATGATTAATTCGAAAAAATACTTTTAATCAACCCTAACATGTCTTATTAATCTATAAAATGTGTGTATGGAATCAAAATTCTCAATTTACATTTATTTGGATTAATAATATCAATTATTTTAATGTTTCATTAATTAGGTAATTACATCATCATCATTGTTTCATAAATTAATTAAATTATATAATATATAAGAATTATATATAACATACCATTATGTAGGAAATATTTATATACTTATAATGAATATTTATAGTCAAATTTATATTATGTATAAACCTATATAAAATGGTTTAGTAATGAAAATTTGAATTTAGAACTTTTAACTCTTCTTTAAATAAAATAATAATAAATATATTATCTAATCTATGTGGATAAAAAAGAGTCATTTTTTAACCCTACGTTTTATTTGGGCTGATATACACTAATCCAATAGAATTACTACATGTGTTAGGATAATTATAATGTCATTTTTACCTTTAATAACCACATTTACTTTTAACCATGATAAATAAAATTCAAACGTTGCTATTCACCTAGATTTATTTTCATAATATTGAACCACATTTTACATAATGATATAATCCATTTCTCTTGGATGTTTTTAATTCATCTCATAGAATTGGTAAAATTATTTTTTATTGAAATTTTAAAATGTTCCTAGTAGGTGGGTAAAAGGCGGTAAAAAGTTCATTAAAACATTATATATCTAATAATATTATAAAATGAATCCAATGATTTAAATTTTAATAATATAGGTATTATGTATCTATTTTTACATAAAATAAATTTAGATAAAATTAAATAACTATTTAAACAAAAAGTCAGTTAAAAAATGGAGTGGTTTTCATGATTCATCAAAAATTGAATGTTTTCCGAAAAATAGGAAAATTCACCCTAAGAAATTTTTGATTTTCCAAAGCCAAACAAAAACTCAAAATTTAATAATTAAATTTTAAAGATCCCAAAAAATTGTATTACTATACATAACTACTTTTTAACGTCTTGTTTGATTAGTTGTGGTGTGCTAGAACTCGATGTTGCATACAACGCAAGCTGTTGTATTATTCAAAGAAAATCAAACCATGGATGCTTGGGGTGTTGAACGTTTCCGTACCTTGGGTATTGAGATTTACCTATAGAATTTTTCTCATGCTATCTTGAGAATCAGGTTAGTGGTGTACTAGGTATGTTTGTTACAAGATCATACTATAAATAATCCAGCTTAGGATTGAATATATTTAAAGGACATGGTGTGTTTCCTCAATAGGGATATATGAATCATATTGTGTAATCGTGAAATTTTTTTTGGACGATTATTAAATAATCCAAAAACACCATCATTTTGAAGAATATAAAATGGAGAAATGTACTTAGGACCTATATTTATCTTCATAGAAAACCTCCCCACTGTATTCCCTTGAAATATTCAAGAAACAATATTATCAAAAACCAAAATATCTAGGTCACACCAATGATTTTATGCATACCTATATTAATGAATATATTTTATATTAATGCTTTTCTCAATGTATTATACATTCCTTGTCAATAAAATCATTTACAATTATTTGATTCGTTATAGTTTTATTTAGTTTTTACAGCCATTTTGACATGTAATAGTGTCCAATTTCATCATTTGGAAGTCTTTCTTTTCGTAGGTTTCATGATCAGTTCACTTTTATAGATGTATGAAAGATCATGTAAAATGATAGTAATTTTCCGAAATTGATATTATATGTTATTAATGAACATATTTTTGTTTATTTGGTCTTATATTTTTTCATACATCATGATGAATCATTAGATATATAGTTAATTATAATCGGTAAGATTAATGTGGCAGTTTTTCGATAATAATGAATTAGTTTGGTTTAATAATTCATATTTTATATATATGTCTGTTTCAGCACATAATATTTTTTGAAAAATCATTTAAAAACATTTTTAAACCATTATAAGGGTTCTACTACTATCCTTTACCGTAGTAAAAGTAAATTAAATTGCATCGTCAACAATAGCGGTAAATTTAAAAATCATAGATGATATTTTCATTTTTAAAAATAAAAGGGATATGAAAAGATGACTGATGATACATTATTACATTAACATAATAAAATTATTATAAATATATAATACTTGATTTATCATGAAATATGGATAAGGGGAGTTTAGGAGAGAATAAAACGGAATTGGAATTGAAAAGAAATTAAAGGAAAATAAACGTGGATTTTACCACTTAAATTCTCCCACTTGAGAACCTCCTTAAGGAAGTTAGATTTTGTCTTTTTTAGTTGAAAGGATCTTAAATGTGTGTAATGGCCTCAGAAAGATCATTTTTTAGTAATTTGACAAGCTTAATGGATTTGCAGGTGTGAGGAGAAGGGGCGGTGATTGGTGGTATTTATAGTTGAAGAGAGGGGTGTCTTTGATTATATTTTTTGAATAGTTTATTATTTTGATTCATGAATATTAATAATTTTGATTATTGTGACCAAATATATTAAATAATTATGGAGTGTTCCAGATTGTGGTCTTACATCATCCATTAATCATCTATCGCTCTATAATTCAAGTATTTCTTAAATTGTAAAAATTACAGTATTTTACTATTCAATAAAAATCAGTTTTTTTAGAAATATATTAAAAAATATCCCTAACCATTTTTTAGTGTGTGTAATTTAAAAATGTACTCAACATTATATAAATAAATTACCAAAAATGAGAAATTTAATTTTTAATGAAAATGACGTTTTATTCAAAAAATACCAATTTAAAAGTTATGAATCATTTTATGGCACTTTGAGAAACTAATGAAGCTATCATAAAATTATATAATAATAATAACAAAATGGAAAATTAATTTTTGAATATATTATATTAAAATAATATTTTCTTTTAATTCATTATATCAATTACAAAATTTTAAATATACATTTATGTTCACAAAACTACCAAAACTAAATTTATCATTTTAAAAGAATTATTTAATTATACAATTATATAATTATACCATATAATTAGTTATAAGATAATTTAATTTAATATATACTTTCAAAGGTGAGGTTACTATTTTATTGGCCAAACAACTATTCTTAATGGTCATGTTACAATTCTAAGGGTCAAGTTACCATTCCATCTATACAGGTTACTTATTTTCATTAAATATAAATTAGTTCATTCTTGATTTATGATAATAATGTTTTCATTCGGATATCTATGATATGTATGTTTTTAATACTATATAAAATAATTATAATAATGTAATTTTTGTTGATAAAATTTGGGGTCATTACATTCTTCCCCCCATTTGAAATTTCAGCCCCAAACTATTGTCCTACATAATAAAATGATAAAAAAATATGGTACTTCTCCTTAATTGCTTCATCTGATTCCCATATTGCATTTTTATACCTATGGTTACACCATATTATTATTTCTCGATGAGTAGTCTTGTTGCACAGAAATTTATCTCTATGGTCAAAGATCTTCATTGCCCAGTGTTACATCCCAGAACCAGGTGTCGCCTAGAAGATTCCTGAATCTGGTTGGTCACATAGCCTCAACTAAATTTCCCAAAACGCTAGATGCTTCCAAATAGAAGTGGGGTACATTGTGTGATAATATGGAAAATATGACATCATTGGGAGACTACACAAATTAAAATATCTATAGTAATCATTAGCGAAGATAGTAATACCATAAAAAAATTTAAACAACGAAATATTGATAATAATATAATAACTGGAGCATATAAAAATGATGCATGTCACATGTGTCTAGGAAACCATCCAAACAAGTCAAAATGTAGGAAATACAATACTGAAACCAATGTAAAAATAACTGTAAATCCAATATCATCGCAAGACTATGCTTTGTCACATGGTCTCCAGTTCTAAAAGCAATCAAGTACATTATGAAGAAGGGAACATGCCTTTATCTATTACTAGAACCATATAATCTTTTTAGGTCCAAAATAATGTCCCAAATATAGTGTGAGATGAATCCCTGTAATCCACCAAAAAAAGATCTTTTCCAAATAGTTAGTGAATATATATAGAAGGTATTGTGCAGAAATGATGTAATTAACTAAGAAACACTCAAAAGTAAACAATTATATAGTTTTGAATTACATTCATTTTCATTTATCATATAACCTTTAAATAATGTAATATAATGATCTAGACTAAGATTTTTATACCCAATGTAATAGTAACAAACCAATTTATCAGAAGAACATCTAAAAAAATCATGTAAGACTAAGCCTAAGCTTGTGATTTGGCTTGGCAGACTCATCACATTCATTCTATTTTTCAATAATGACCTGTATGAAAAATTTTCACAGTCTAATCCCCATTGGTGTAGTTGAGCACTATCATTTACAAATGACCACCTGGGAAGATCTCATGATTATTACACCTTGATCAACATGGAATAAATAAAATATATTGACCACTTGGAAGCTATAAAAATCAATGCCCTAGGGTCCAACATACAATCTACCAATTCTATACAACCACCGGGAAATCTATCACTGTCTACACCCCTAGGTCAACAACCACCTGGAAGCTCTCCTTGTCAATTATCTTTAGTCTATATAATAGAAAAACATACATTAGTGACTCTACCTAGATAATCACTCACTGTCAAATTACCCTTGGTAAAATGTAATAGTAAAAAATACATAAGTAACCCTACCTCAGGAAGCTCTAATAGTCAAATTCCCCTTGTTCATACTTTTTCAATGAATATAAGAGGCATCTCATAAACTCATCAACTCCATCCAAACAACACCAGGCATAGAAGACAAGGCAAGAAAAATAGGCATTCGCGACCGAACAAGAAAACCAATAAAACTAGGGAACACACCCATTGGGTGTCCCTTAACAAGGCACATAACCAAACACACTATCAACAACCCTTTATCAATTAATCAGTCCATAATAGGTAATACACAATGTTTAATTCCAAAAAATGAAATACCCTAAACGTGGGTATATAAAAATTTCAGCATATGTAATCCATGTACAATAAATTAATGGAAGAAACCACATAATCGATGTTTTACATTCAATACTCTTTAATATTGTCCCTTCTATTGTCCTATAATTGAAATGATCTATAAAATTAGGAAAAAATTTCAACCTTGATTAACTGAAAAGAGAGGATGAAATGGGAAGAGTAGATCTATGAGAATTTAGAACTCACTGGTGGGATTCCAACGCAACCGATGGCATCTCAATCGATGGTTAGATGGATAATATGGGGTTCAATCTTTTTTCGTTGTTGTCGAGTGCTCCTGTAAAGAAAAACGTGAAGAAGAAGATGGTTTCCGACATGAGATGTGACCCTGCTCTGATTTATCAAATAAAAAATCTACATTTTGTGTTCATTAATGGTACACACTGTGTAGTAGCCTTAACAGGGCCCTTCCATAAGTAGTATTCCAGCTCACCACATGGCCATGTTTTTGCCATTACATGGACAATACACGACTACATGTTGTACCCGAGTAATCAGTGTGTACTTAGAAAATTCTCATTTCTCTAATTTCCTCAAAAACATCCTGAAATAAACATCCTTACATGAAATGAAGATCCAGGTTCTTAAAAAACCCCCCCTTAAATAAATTTGTCCCCAAATTTCCCTTCCAAGTGTGGTAAAGATGAAACATACAACAACTATTTCCATTGTGATTGTATGTCAACCTCCCTCTCCCATGTGTCATCCTGTACTCATCTATGTGGCCATAGAACCCTTACTAGAGGAACAAAATAGCTATGTAGAACCTTAATGATATGATCCATAATCCCAATAGGGTGCTCCACGAAAGATGCAACCCCCTCAAACTCAACCTCATCTGGTCGAAAATCATGAGAACAGGTCTGAAAAGTAACTTTGTAGATGAGAAATATGAATGGCATCATGCATAGACCAGTACATCTGAGGTAACAGAAGTCAATAAGAAACCAGAATGAAAATCTCCAAAACCTAAAATGGCTCTACATATCTTGGATAATTCTTCTCCTTCCTCTTAATACTCTTTTTTCTTAACCTCTGTGTGACGGGCAGAAAAACCTAAGCTCTGACCTCGAACTCTAGATGTCATATCCGTCGATCAACACAAGATTTATAGCAATAATTTGATGTACCCATCCTATTTCAAATAGATTCCTCTTTGTTAGTGGTCTCTTGGACAAGACGAGGTCTTAGATGAGCTTCATATCCTGCTTCCAGCCAACATAGGGGTGATCGACATGGCCTACCACACAATACCACATAAGGTTCCATCTGAATCTTTCATGAAAATGTTATTATAGGAAAAAATCCAATAGGGTTTTGTGTCTATCCCAAGACCCCCTAAAATCTTGGATGCATGCTCGAAGCATGTCCTACAAAATGTAAATCGTGTTCTTGGGAGGGCCATCTATATGGAGATGCTATGCTATACTCAAGAGTACCTCTGTTCTCAAAGAACTATGTGGTAACTTCCAGACATGAGTTGTAAACCTGTAATCCCTATCTGAAATGATATAGTGTGGAACCCAATGTAAATGTAAAATATATCCATTCTACAAAATTACATTCTCATCAACATTGAAGGTTTTGATAATATGAATGAAAAGTGAAATCTTCATGAGTTTGTTGATAACAACCCAAACTGCATCATTCCTATGAGGATACCTTGGTAAATCCATAACAAAATCCATCAAGACATCACTCCACTTCCACTCGGGAATGGGTAAATACTATAAAATCCTTTTTGATCATTGGTGCTCCACCAACACCAGTTAACATGTGGAACTTCTAAAAACAAAACCAACAATATATCTAGGCATTCATGGACACCAATACTGATGATGTCGATCTCGATACATCATAGTGACTCAATGATGAACTGCCCAAACTATTGAATTAATATCTTACAATAGCTCCTTCTATATATATTTTTACACCCATAGATGCACATGAAAATAAAATTCCTCCTCATCATCAATGGTCCATCTAAGAGTAGGGTCCTCACCTTACACACTCTCCCTCAGGACTAGGCATTCAGAATGTAATAATTTTCTCATTCTTACCCGATCTAGTAGAGTATAGGTAACAACTAGAGATGAATGAATGATCTTCCACTGTCTGTTGTGAACCTCCATATGAAACTCAGAGAATAGATCCATAAGCTTCCACACTATGATAGCCTCCTAAACTACCTGTATCTGACTCCTCCTACTCAACACATCATCGACAATGTAGCCTTTCTGAGGCATGTAGGCATGCTCAAAGTCAAACGACTAAAGGTGCTAAACCCACCTTCACTATATCAAATTCAGATCTCATTGATTAAATATATACATGAGTCTCTTATGTTCAGTGAATACCACAAAATTATCTCCCAAATATAATGTCTACATCAACATAAGGCATGTTCAACAACAGCCAACTCGAGACCGTGCATTTGGTAATTCCCCTCATGTGGCCTCAACTACCGAGACCCGTATGTAACGACTCCTCCCATGGCATAAGCACTACACCCCTCCCAATACCTAACACATCATAGTAAATGGTGTTAATCTATAAATATTCCAAAAAAATCAATATCGGTGCTAAGGACAACCTCCAATTACATTAATGAAAGGATTAATTATACGAATTTTTCCACATGTACTTTGCACCCTTCATAGTCAGGACTTTCAGTCGAGCTACTATGTGTGAAAAGTCCTGTATAATGTTTCAGTAGTAACCAGACAGCACCAAAAAACTCTCTACCTCAAAGATGTTCTTTCGCTGCTCCTAGGAACCTACCACTCTCACTTTATATGGCTATACTAATACTCTAGTATTTGAGATTACATGACCCATGAAGTGAATCAGGTCTATCCAAAAGTTGTAATTTGAGAGCATAGCTTATAAAGGATTCTCTCTCAATGAACTCAATATGATCTCAAGATGGATGAAATGGTCATGTCTAGTGTGATATTACACAGTGATATCATCCCTAGAGTCTACCAAAAAATAATCCATGTAAAGATGGAAGTCATGGTTAATCAGTTCCATGAAAACTGTTGGTCCATTCGTGATACTGAATGGTATAACCAAATAATCTTATTGACCATATATTATCTGAATGGATTTAAGAGGTATATATGATGGTCTAACACACGAAATGAAGATAAATGGATCTCAAGTCAATCATTGAGAACAATTGGGCTCTTAAAATCTGATCAAAGAGAACATCAATCCTCAGCATGGGATATCGGTTGTTGACTATCAATAGGTTCAACTTCAAATAATCCAAAAAAATGTCTGAGGGTACCTGTTGCCTTCTTCAAAAAAATGACAGAAAAACAAAAAGGTGTAGTAATGGGTCAGATGATAACCATTTCCTATAACTCCTATAATTTCTTATTGATCTCCTGAAAATCAATTGTATCCCTCCATTACGGAGGAAAGTACATTGTTTCTGCTCCTGGAACAATCTGAATAGGGAAATATACCTCATGCTCCCGAGGTAAACCTGGAAAGTCGTCTGGAATGACATCTCTGAAACAATACACCACTATAGGGAAGTCACTCTATGAGGAACCCTAATCATCCAAATATAGAATAGAAATATGGGATGTAGCTCATCTAAACCCATGATGTTAAGGTCCATCTCTGCTCGCCAAGACATCCCATTCACCCTTGTGTAGAAAAAACCAGCTCTCAGGAGACGCGAAAGTTACCCTACAACAATATCAATCAACAAAAGAAATCAAGGAGACCATAAGATCCATTCTAAGAATGAAATAGAATCATGTCATCTCTAATACATAGAGGTATCATAAGATGTGACACCCACTAACCTCAATAGGCCACTCCTTACACTGATGTACACTTGCCGTCATAATTACCAATGGAGTCTTTATCATCTCAACATCCTCAGAAGTAAAGGTAAATATCCCAAGGCTCTCCTAAATGGATATAGATATAATGATAAGGGAATACCCTGTATTAAAAAGGATAGAAGATAAAAATGAATGAACTATAATCATATCTCTAACCGTATAGGGTCAGGGATCCTGCTCATGTTTGGTCTACTCCACTGCAAACATCTGACCTATACTGTGGCCCTGCAGCCCTACCTGACTACCCAAATATGATCCACCCTACTATGGCTAAAAACCTACCATTTATCTACCATGAACATGAACACTTCTTCATCCTAAATAGCATGATGAACTCAAGTTCCCTAATTGATGAGAAGCCAATGGTCTTTATCCTATACATGGAGTCATAAAAAATCATCTATCACTCGTTGCTGGTGATAACATCTTGGAAAAACACTGAATATAGAAAATATTTCCCCAAGATCCGTACTCGATTCAGTCCCTCAAGAAATGTAGTCACATACAAACACTCTTCTCACACTAGTATCATACCACATGGATACCTGATGAAACCTCACGTGAAGGATCCATGTCTCGCTTCCAACTATCTATTAGAGGATTAATAGCCCTGGATACTGCACCTCCCTGGATCACAGATCCCAACTCTCTTAGGTTGTTCATAGTAATAAGTACTTAATTTAATATAGCAGTCACTGATGTCATCCTGAAAACATTCACTTGATATTGGATGTCGTAAATGAGACTATCATCAAATATCCTTGCCAAAGATAACTCATCACCTCACAAAACAGATGTAAAGTGATAAATAACAGTAAATAAAGAAGATTAATCCCTAACTAAAATACCTCCACGATCCAAATGAATGAACTCCCAGGCTCGGCCAGCCCTCAAAATTTCTGGGTAGAACTAATCATAAAAGGTCATCTGAAAATCTTCCTATGGTATTTCTCAATTGTAACACCGAAGTGTTTTTATTAAATATTTTCTTTAAATAATTTTTATTTTTTTATTAGAATGATTTTCACAAAACTTTGAGTTTAAATAAACCATGAGATAGACTTATTATAAAATTACCATTATAGCTTAGTCATTAGGTTAGTGGGAATAATTATAACTATCTTATGAAAAGTCATTATGAATTAATTGGCTATCAATTATTTATGGAAAATATAAATCAAAGAGTTATTTATATTTTGAGTGAATTTCTTTTGGTAATGAAATTAATGAGATATATATTTGTTTTATACTTAATAAAATATGTTTTATATTCATCCAATGGATATTTTAGTCATAAGGTATGAATAAAACCCTATTTGATGTATAAAAACCTATTTATTTAAAAATTTAATTTTACACCTTTGAATGTAGAACCCATTTTAAATTATTATTTTTACACATTAATATTTTTTATATGAAAACAAAAAAAATTATTTTGAATAGGGATATAAAAATATACTTGGGATAATTTTCTGATATTTTTCTGATAACTTTCATGTTTTGATGAATAGTAAAAATACGATAAAGTTTAGTTAAAAGACACAATTTTCATCAATTTAATTTATATGGTCAAATTATAATATTGAATAATTTTAATGTATAAATATAATATAACATTATCATTCATTATAATTTATGTCATTAGCATTAATTTTACATTGAATTCATATGTAAAAACATTTCAATATATTGCAATGTTTTATGTTTTAAACCCCATTTTCTTATTTCAACAACAAAATAAATTTTAATTTAATTACTAAAACATATATGTTTTTGAATATTGAAAAATGGATTCCATAATTTAAATAAGTAGGTACAAATTTTGTTAATAGGCTTGTTTTTATTTTTTGGTATCATGGATAGTAAATTTGGAAATTACTTTTATTACCATGGTTAATGGTAAATAGGGTAATTAATGGTAATAATATTATTTAAAAATTACATTAACACGTTTAGAAATAATATTAGATGAATAATCTCAACCCTTATCATCTATGTTTTAGAAATTTAATCACTTTATTGCCACTTACCTATTAATATGACATGAATTTAATAAAAACTAATGACTATGACAATGTGTCACAATCCATTTTATATAAGAATATTAATTTTAATATATAAATTAATAGGTTATAATATTAACTATTGATATTCTATAGAACTGTAATATAGTTTCCTAAAACATTGTAATTTATTTATAATTTTTAGAGATTAAATAATTACCATTAATGAGGACATAATAGTGATGTTAAAAGTTTTATATTAACAAAAATATCAAATAAATGGATTTAAAAATATTAAAATAATTATCATATGAACTAATAAATGTTCTCCTTGAATTTAATTGGTGACCATGACAATTTATAAGTGTATTTAATATTTTTTTTAAATTTATCTCCTGTGATTATATTTTTAAAGTCAAATAAATGAATAGTGTTAAAATTGACAGTATTAATTTTTTATGAAGATAAAAAAAATCTATTCATGAAGAAATCATAAAAATATTTAAAAAAATTAAAAAGTGATAATATTTAAGTCTTAAATGTCATAAAATATCCAATTTATGGTAAATTATCACTATATAAGTAAATATTTATAACTATTACCAATTTAAAATGTTATTAACACAATTAAAATTAAAGAGAATAACTATGTGTCATTTAAAATGATAATTCTTAAATTGACATAAAAATTTTTCTAATTTTTTTTATTAAATTAAAACCTTATCACACCTAATATTCTAAATTGGAAAAATTTTAATGATTTTATGTGTCGTTTTATTTTATTATAAATTATTATTTTTGAGGTTACCAAAAGTGCCCCTCACCACAACTATAAAAAGTCACCAAATCCCTCACCTCTTCACTTCATTTTAGGGCCATAAATATCATAAAACCCTAAAATTGTTTCATTCTAAACATCCCTATATTCATTCGAGATGTTCTAATCTTCTTCAATGACCAACTCTAATGCCAAAATTGGAAAGTTAAAGGAGGCATGTGAAGGAAGAGGTATTATCTTCTACCGATTCTTTCAAATTTATTTAATCTTATAATTCCTCTTCATGAGTTGTTTCATTATAAAGTAAAAAAATTAGAGACAATAATATACTGATATTTTATTATAAATATGAAACTACTTGATTTATCCATCTATCCAGCCTAGGAAAAACAAAACCACCATGTGTGTGTGCTTGTACGACTTATCGTCTCCACGTCGTGGTGTAATATGTTTTTCACCACCAAAATACATGGATTGATATAATGTTTAAAATAATAACAATATATGATTATCATAACGTGATATTAATTCTGAGATACTATACACCATCTACTTCAATACTATTCAACAATTACAGGAACAATATCACCACTCGTGCTTGTGTATGGCCTACCATCTCCGTAGTGTTACATTATCCATTCTACATAATATATATTAAAAAAGTATTATTTAAATTAATTAAATGAATAAATATTATATATACCATGATGTAAATGATATATCTATATCCTAGAAATAGTAATAATAACTTCTCTGACAAAAGATACATGAGAATATAAAGTAGCTAATACCTGAATAATGAGTAATAATAAAATGTTACTAACAAATTGATGAAAATATGATTATAAAAGTTATCATAAAAATTATTATGATTCTGGAATAAATATTCAACATTATATAAATTATTATACAGGATTTTTATATACAAATGATGCATATATGACCCAAGGAAATGGATAATATTGCAAATATCATTTTTACGATATTGTTTATCCTTAGGTACTTACTGGGGGTTATTTATCATCAACGTCCATGTTTCGTAAATATGTATTTCAATATATTATTAATATATTTCAATAATTTTTTAAATTCAATTTTACACAATGGTAAATTTTTACTGAATGATATGAATGAAATCTTTTTTTTTTTGTTTTTGGTACGAGGTACTTTTTGACTATTTCGGCAAATGTATGAGAAGATTATTTTTTATCTTGTATGACATTACCATATTTTTTATGCTTTCATAAAGAATTATTTAAAATATGCTTCCCATAAAATATTACAAGGTTATTTACACATAACATGTTTTGTTCAAAAAATTTAATGGTATTTTGAAGAAAAAAACATTTTTGATGAAGAAAGGATATTTTCCTCAGGAATGAAGCTCTGGTGTTTTATTAAAATTATTTTTCATCAAAGAATACATAGGTTTATGTATATATACAATTTATTAATCTGATTTTATTGTGTAAATGATGGATTTGTTTTCATGAAATCCTTTTATTGATTATGTTGTGATGGAATGATGTTTATGAAACCCATTTTATTTCATGGGTTATGCTATAGTGAATGTTTTTATGTTTTTGTGGCACACATAAGAATGGTTTCTTTATGAGATGGGTGGGACCTATATATCCATCCAATGAATTGGGTAAGTATTTGTATCTCTTGGGATAGGCATGACTGTAACAGAAAGTAAATTTAATTTAGTAATACAGGGCTGGAACGAGGAGTGAATTTGGTTCAGTAATGGACTTTGTCTACTATGATGGTCTTGGAAATGATCCTACACTAACATGGAATGATGTTCTAGAATTATGTTTGTATTCCACAAAATTTCACATATTATGTTATGAGTATTGGGTTTACATTTCTCTTTTATGATTTATCCCATGACATGATATTGTGATATTTTATATGTATGATAATATTTTCAAATGTTTTGTTCTTTTGAATATGATATGATTGATATTTCCTTTTTTTACCCTTTCGATGAATTTTAGATCACCATTTTATTTATTTCTTTTCGTCTAGTCATAAATATGGTTATTTAGTATGATATGCCAAAAAGGAGTCTAGTTATGATGAAATAAATATGAGAAAATGTAGATGTTTTATGGAAAAATAGTTAATTATTCCATGTTTCTAAAGACATTATACCTATATGGTCTTGTTATAGTATATTTATATGTTATGATGAATATAATTCAATTATGAAGTAATATCAATGTATGTAAATAATGGGACTCTATAATTGGTAATAGAGGGAAGGTATAATTAACCTTTGAAAACTGGGATGAGAAATCCATAGTATGAACTGAAATGATTTTTATAAGTGTGGGATAAAATCCTAGAATTTTATAAATGATCATGAATAACATAGGATTAATACTAACGATTCCTAAATTGAAATTTTAGTCATGATTATTTGGTTTTCCTATTATGATTATTGTTTCTCACACTATGCTTCTAGGATTTAGTCAATGGAAGGAACCCAAAGGAATTGTGTTAATATTGAATCCAATGAGAGATGCAATTATTTTCCCCCCCCCCCTCAAGAAACCAAATATTATGGGATATAGGATTAAAAATATTGTAGCCATTCTTAGACAAAATTCTTAATCTATGAATCATTCGGGGCATCCAAACAAGGAAAGGAGGGAGGAAAATTCTGTTAAATCCTTCATGAGGCAGCATCCACCTTCATTCAACGGGTCTTCTGATAAATTAGTGGCTGAAAAATGGATTATTACCACTGAAAAAATATTATTAGCTCTTCAATATTCTTAACTAGATAAAGTAATCTTAGTAGTATATCATTTGGAAGGTTAAGCTTATCAATGGCAGAATCATAATAACAATACGAGGAGAAGAGATGAAATTGGGACCATGCAATGGGATGAGTCCAAGAACTTATATTTCAATACGTAAATTCCTCATATTCTTCAAAAAAAGATAGAGAAGGATTTATTTGAAATTATTAAAAAGTTTGATGAATCTATTGGTACTTACGAAGAAAATTTTATAAGAAATGCATTGTATGCTTCTTTAATTATTATCCAATCTGAGAGTAAGATTTATCAATTATTTGGTGACTCAATAAATATTCTTCAAAGGGAATTAGACATAAGGGACTCCAATATCTATGTAGAAATTATTCGATGTTCTTTCATGGTTGAGATGGAGATTTGAGTAACTGACCAGTCATATGGATTTGATAAGAATGGTAAAATGGATTTTAAAGGAGAATATTCAAACCACTCTGAAACGAAGATGTGTTTTCCCTCATGATCGAAGTGTGGAAAGAAATGTGAAGGGAATTGACTTAAAAGGACTGGTAAATGTTTTATGTGAGGAAAATAAGGCCATTGGTTAAATGAATTCTGATGTTATGGGAAAAGGATGTATACTGATGCGAATAAAGAAAAGGTAACACAAAATGCACCTCATACATTTCAATGTTATAAGTGCAAGGAAATTTTGAATTATGATAATCAATAAACTAATTAAAGGGTTATTAATGATGATTGACATCAACAAACTCATAAGGCCAAATAAAAATGAATTTCACATGAAATTACAATAGGTGATGTGGAGTACTATAATGATGTTATGAAAGGCACACATACTATCCACTCTAAAGTAATAAATGTTTTATTTAATTCTAAATCCACTGACTCTTTCATTTCTGAAGAGTCATATAAGGGTATTTCCATATTACCTCAACAATTAGATGTTGAGTTAGCTATGACAACTCAAAATGGAACAATAGTCACTTCAAAAGTTTATAATTCTTCTTCGATTGAAGTTTGTGGGAAAGTGATTCCTGAATATCTTGTGAAACTTCCTACAGTGGAATTTGATTAGATTTTTGTCATAGATTGGCTTTACATATATGGAGCTTATATAAATTTCCAAGGAATGGAAGTCACATTTCAATTTCCAGATAAATTTATGTTCATCTATTGAAACAAGGTTGAATATAACATTCTGATAAAAATTCCATCCATATTATGGGTCTTGATTCCAATAAATGGAGGTTATTTATATCAAAAGGTTAGGGAGAAACTCATGATTAAGAATAAACCCATCATTTCAATGTTTTATGATATTTTGTATAGATTAATTTCCAATCCATCCACCAAATCGTGAATTTGAGTTTTCAATAGAAATCATACAGGGTTCTATGCCTATTTCAATGAAACATTATAGAATGTCCCCAATTGAGTTTCTGGGATTGAAGAAGAAACACCAAAAGAATCTTGATAAAGGATTCATATGCTATAGTGCATAACCTTAAGGAGCACTTGTTCTTTTTGTTATGAATAATGATGGATCAACGAGACCCTTCACTGATTATCGATTACATATGACAAGATTACTATTAATAACAAATGTCCTCCTCCCCGAATTGATGAATTATTTTACCAACTACACAGAGCTTAATAATTTTCCATGATTTATCTTCAATCAGGATATCATCAATTAAGGTTCAGGAAAAGGATATATCAAATACAACATTCCATACAAGGTATAGATTCTATGAATTTATAGTGATGCCTTTTGTTCTTACTAATGCCACCACTATCTTCTTAGATCTAATGAATAGTTTTAAGAGACTATCTTTTTCAGTTTTTCATAGTCTTTGTAGATGCTATTATTTTATATTCAAATAGAATGGAGGAACATAAAGATCACTAGAGAATTGAACTGAAGACCTTGAGAAAGGGGATGATTTATGCCGAATTTACCCACTGTGAATTTTGGCTTCAGAAAGTTTCATTTTTGTGTCACATGATTTCATGAGAGGGGTTATAAGTGGATCTAGTAAAAACAGAGGTTATTAAAAGATGGTCGAGACCGACAATAGTAACTGAGACATGATGTTTTCATGGTTTTCATCAATATTATCGATGTTATGTGAATGATTTTTCACTACTATCTAATCACATCACCATATTGGCTCAGAAAGGAGTTATGTTTTTTTGGAAGGAGGAATGTGATGACTTTTCCAAAAGATAAAAATAAGGTTAGCCAATTCACCCATGCAATCACTTCCATGTAGTAGAGAAAGTTTTGTGATCAATAGTGATGTATCTACGAAGGGGCTAGGATGTGTTCTCATGAAAAATGATATGGTGATACCTTATGCCTCAAAGAAGATGGAAATTCATGGGAAAAATTGCCCAACTCATGATTTGGAGTTAGTTGCAGGGATTTTTGAATTATAGATATGGTGGAATTATCTTTATGGTGAATGGTGAGATATTTATACTGATCATATTAGATTAAAATATATTTCCACACAAAAGGAGCTGAATTGGTGCCATATAAGATGGTTAGAGTTGATTATAGATGATGACTACTCAACAAATTTCCACCCATGGAAATCCAACAAGGTGAATGATGGATTATGTCAACCAGATAAAGATAAGATATCAACGATGAGGATCACAAAAGATCCAATATTTATGGATTTTCAATGTATGGATCATGAAATTTTAAAGGAAGGGGGGATCCTGTCTTTAACAAATGAATGTTTGATTACCGATTGAAGTGAATATTTAGGAGAAGAAGATGAATGAAGTAGATATACAAAAGAAGGTGTGAAATGTTTTTGATTTCAACTTTAATTATGAAGAAATAATAAGGTATAAGAACCTAGTTTGTATTCCTCCCATAAAAGAATAAAATATTGAGATACTAGATGAGGCTCATATTTAATCATTCCTTATTAACCTAGGAAGCGCAAATATATACAGGTATCTGAAAGAGTACCTATGGTGGGATGGCCTGAAAAGAGATGTCGCTGAATATTTCTCATGAAGATTGGTCTTTCAATAAGTTACTGATGAGGGATAGAAGTCTAAGGTAATTTTACAACCATTAACCGTACCAGAATGTAATTGGAAAAACATCACTGGGGACTTTTTCATCAAAATTCCCAAAATATCCAAAGGAAATAATAATATCAGGGTTATAGTTGATTGTTTTAAGAAGTCACAACAATTTATTTTTATTATTGATGATTTCTATCTTGATCAGATTGCCAGAATATTTGTAAAGGAATTGGTAAAAATTCATAGAGTACCACATTCCATTATATCTAATCATGATTTGAGGTTTAATTCGTTGTTATGGCGATGTTTTCAGCATGGTCTGGATAAAGAGATAAATTTCAGAACTGCTTATCATCCTCAAAAAGTTGGTCAGTCTGAGAGGACAGTTCAAACTCTGAAGTCATGATGAGATCATTCTATATGGATTTCAAAGTTGGTTGGGATCAACACCAACCATTGATGGAATTTTTTATAATAATATCATTCAATATATTTGTCAGATGCTACTTATGAACACCACTATGGAAAGATGTGAAGAACTCCAATATACTGGGACGATGTTGGGGAAAGAAAGCTATTAGTACCTGATCTTATTGATGAAATGTTAGAAAATGTAGGACCCCAAGACACCCTGAGAGGGGGGGTGAATCAGGTTGTCAATGTTTTCTTTTAAAGTTATGGATCTTGTTCCCACATTGGTAGGAACTTCGTAAACCTGTATGATGGATATGAATAGAAAGAAAACACTCACATGCAAAGAGATGACATAGCACTTTTTTACTTGGTTCACCACTAAGGGAAACTTCCAAGGAGCATATGCCGATAGGTTTTTTGTCGTACCAAATTCCACTAAACTTCACTTGATGTGGATTACAAAGGTTCTGGCACAGTCACTCTGTCCCAGGCTCACTGCCTTTACAAATATTTAGGGATAACTCACTGCTTCACTCAGGTCACTCACGTTGAATCACCCTAGCTCACAACTCTTGATGAAGTAACCCTTAGTTTATAGACATGAAGGTCTCTTCATCATTTCAAGAGAATGCATCCTCTATTGTATGTAGATGCACTATTGAAGTCCAACTTTCACTCGTAGACTAATCTCACATTGCACCGTACGTATCGTACAATCTTCCAGCATTCGTGCAGCTCCAAAAAGACCGGCATACTCCAACCTCTCCTGGCGCGCTTCTCCAAGACCGGCGCGCAAGTTTCAAGAAGGGAGAACAAGTCACTTTTATGGTACAAATTCAATGCACAAGTGACACCAACCCACTAGCGTGACACTTCCTCTTTCAACTCCAATATTGTGCGATGTTGCACCTTTAACTCCCAAACCGTCTTGGTCGTGCAGCCAACAACTGGCGCTGAACCCCTACTTGCGCTACCCAACAACCACTTGCGGTACTCAAACACTTGCGCGACGAGATCTCAAAAAATATCTAAGTCTTGAACTTCGTTACAAATGAGGTGGGGTGGTCCTCTATTTATAGGCACACTGGACCCCCTGCATGGTGGCGCGCATGTATCCTCTCGGCGTGCAGGTTCCGGCATGCAGCTCCTCTTCCCTAGCCTTTCTTGCACAACTCTCTTGCGCGACCCAACCAATACATGCGCGAACCTCTTTCCTTTGACATATTTTGAAGTTCTGATCATGAAGAACAAAAGGCGGGAAAGTTTCCAGAACTCCTAGGCACCGGTGTGCAAGTCCCTTCTCGGCGCACAGGTCACTTGCGCGATCCAACCAATACTTGCACAACCATTATCCCTTTTCCATTTTTCCATGTTATAATTTTGAAAAACATTAGGCACACATGTTCTCTCCCATTCAAGTACATGGCGCGCAAGTCTCTTTTCCAAAAACACATTTCTCCATTTGTCAATTTTTATGCCCAAAAACGTGGCAAACACTGGATAACGGTGCCACATTCAGAACTGTAATCTGCTTGAACTGTATGAGCACTTTGCTGGCACACATTCTGAACATCCTCTTCGGATTGATAACAAACACAAACCATACTCCAATTCATACATAGATTACCATGGTTCCAACAATCTCCCCTTTGGGTTTGTTGGCAATCAGAAAATAAATTCAATAGATCCCCATCCATATGTAAACCAAAAAATGAAAGAATCAACTCAGCCAACACTCTAAGTCTACATGATCAATGGTCGGTGTAGAAAACAAGAGAGGAAGCTTGAATTGGGTTCCAGTGTTTTGGAATTCTCAATGATGCATAAGAAGCATTACATGATCAATGTATTCCTTCCCATCCTTCTCATCCTATCACTGACACTGAATTCACATTGTGTCACAGAAGCATTACATGCCTGAACATGCCTAACTTTATTCCTTTCTTCCCTATTGACAATAAACCCAATGACCGGTAATTTGTTCAATGTTCAGCTCAAACCATTCTCCCCCTGGATAGTATCTCCACCACAATCCTCCTTATGCACTGGGAGGTGGATGAACACTGAGGTTCAACTGATTCTTATTAAACCCAGCCACTGACAGTGGCTTGGTCTGGATATCGACCACTTGCTCATCAGTTCCCACATGATCCATTCTAGTCACCCCTTGACCAACTTTTTCTTTGATAAAGTGATACCAGATTTCAATATGTTTTTTATGAGAATGATAAACATGATTAATCGTGAGATCAATTGGGCTCTTGTTGTCACAGTAAATTACAATTGTTTGATTCACCTCATCACCATTATCTGTTAGTTGTTGCTTCATCCATAGCAGTTGAGTGCATTCCCTTGTGGTGGCTATATACTTTGCTTCAGTAGTACTAAGAGAAGTACATTCTTGTTTCGTGCTTAACTTGCCAGCACATTTCTGCCCAATATAGAAGGCTCCACCACTGGTGTACTTTATGTATACTATATCACCAGCCCAGTTCGCATCAGAAAATGCTAATAATTCACTATCCCAGCCTGCAGAAAAATATAACCCAAAGTTATGTGTACCTTGAATGTATCTCATGATTCTTTTTAGTGCCGCCATATGTTCCTCCTTTAGATTACTTTGAAAGCAGGCTACAAGACATGTGGAAAAGAAAATATTTGTCCGTGTTACTATCAGGTACATTAGGCTCCCAATGATCCTCCAATACATGGTAGGATCAACAGAGGCCCCATCCTCATGCTTTCCAAGTTTATTTCCAACTGCAATCAGAGTTGACATTGGTTTGGAGTCTTGCATATTAACCTTCTTTAGAAGCTCTCTTTCATATATTTCCTGAGAAATGAAAGTGTAATCCTTCTTTTGAATCACTTGTAGCCCCACTAAATATGTGAGGTCCCCCATATTAGACATTTCAAATTATGATTTCATATGATTTTCAAATCCATCCACTTATTTCTTCATGCTACCACCAAATATGATATCATCAACATAGACTACAACCGTGAATTTATCTTTTGGAGAATTATTCACATATAGATTGTGATCCACTCCTCCCCTTTTGAAATCCAGCTTCTTGAGATACGAGTCCAGGTGGGAATACCGTGCTTGTGGTTCCTACATCAAACCATATAGGGATTTAATCTGTTTGCATACCTTTGTCTCATCAGTACCAAGAACAAAACCCACTGGTTGTTTGATGTAGACTTATTCTTCGAGTACACCACTAAAGAATTTTTTCTTGAGATCCATTTGATATACTTTATATCCTCTTTGGAGTGCCATGGCAAGGAAAAGTCTGATTGACTCCAGTCTAGCCACTGGAGAAAAAGTTTCATCAACATCAACACCTTCAATCTGGTTATAACCCTTACATACCAGTCGAGCCTTATTTTTGATAACACATCCATGCTCATAAAAATTGTTCTTGAAGATCCATTTTTTACCAATCACATTGTGACCTTCGGGTCTCTGGACAAGATCCCATGTCTGATCTTGTCGATCTGATCTAGATCTTCATTCATGGCCTTCGCCCAAGATCCATCCTTTGTAGCTTCTTCGAATGAGGATGGCTCCACAACTAACAGAAATGCAGATTTCATGTTATTCCTCATCCTTCTTTTTTGAGTGGTTGCACTCTTGTCCCCAATTATGTTAGATGGATAAATCTTAGCTCTACGATTTCTTCTGTGCGGTTCAGTTGCATTATCTCCATCCACAGTTTCTTCTTCAGATTCTTATTCCGAGTCAACATCATGATGTGACTGCTGACTATTTTGTACAGCTTCCACTATTTCTTTATTTTTATTTTCTCTGTGTTCACTTTGTTCTTCACTTTCTATCACATCATCATATGACATCCTTGAAGAATTTTTGGTTTTCTCTTCAACTATCTTAACACCACTGCTTACCAAAATCCTTCGGAATCACTTGTTGAAACACTTGTAGGCTTTGTTGTTCATTAGATACCCAATAAAAATTCCTTCATCTATATTGTCACCAAACTTCCATTGATTTCCTTATTTGTTCCAGATGAAACATTTTCTTCTGAAAAAATGAAAGTATTTCAACAAAGGTTTAATTATATGCCACAATTCATATGGTGTCTTCATTTCTACCATATAAAGCCTTTTTCGATTCTGGATGTGCACTACAGATTCAACAGCTTCCTTCAAGTAATGTTGAGAGATACCACTCTCAACCTGCATAGTCCTTGCCATATTGTTAACCTGTATTTTTCTGTGCTCAACAACTCCATTTTTCTGTAGAGTTCTCATAGAATCTACCTCATGTTGTACCCTATGCTTCTCCAGATAGTTTTCAAATTCAATGGTTGTGTATTCCCCTCCATAGTCTGATCGCACAACTTTGAATTTCCATCCAGTATCATTCTCAGCAATCCGACGATACATTTTCATGCAGTCAAGGACTTGGCGTTTCCTATGTATAACCATTACACATGCCATTTAGATGTATTCATCTATGAAATGGAGGAAGTACCTTTCTCCATGTGTTCAAGTAACATTTAGTGGGAAACATACGTCCGTATGAATGAGATCAAGAAGATGAGATGCCCTTTTCTTCTTTGGAAGATATGAACTACATACCAACTTCCCATGAAAGCAAGCATCAGAAGATTTTTCCCATTCACGTTTCAGAATAGGGATATCCAAGACTATCTTTAGATTAGATATCTTTTCAATGTCTTTTTGGTTAATGTTCCCCAGCCTTGGATTCCATAAATTGTTTTCTTCTTTAATAGACAAATAGCAGGAGTTCACTTTGCTGTCGACCCTATATATGTTTCCATATATTCTATAACCTTTCATAAGAGAATTCCATGTACTTCCCTTTATAGTGCATCCTTTTTTATTGAATGTTACTATGATCCCTGAGTCACGGAGTTCACTCACACTAAGGAGATTGTGAGGTAGACCGTCCACATAGAGATCTTCAGTCTTTTTTAGCTCTCCGTTGGCGAGATCAGTATTCCCATTTCCTTTATTCTTCAAAGAACCATCGTTACCAAACCTTACTGTTCCATCAACCTTATTTTTAATGTTCTTCAAAAGGTCAGAATTTCCCATCATATGGGAAGGGCATCCACTATCAAGAATCCAGGTGCTGCTGCTCTTTGTAGCTTTGAGGGATACTTCTGCAAGATTGGATTTCTAGATCTTCTTCTTTTCTTTCCATGAGATGTTGGATTGAGTATAGGATACTGATGGCCTTCTAACACTTTCCTCCACAAAATCTGATTCTTCTTACCCATAATCTTCTTCTAGAGGAGAGAGACTATTTGTGAGAACAACACCATCAGGAGGGTGAAAACTGGCCCGTCTCTGAGAGATGTAAGAATTTCTATTATCGTACCTCTTCCTGAAATACATAGCTTTATGGACAAAGTCAGAACAAAGAAAATAGTAACCATATAAGCTATTTCTTCTATAAGATTGAGGATATAAAATCGGTCTACTTTGTTTACTTCCCAGATCTTCCCCATTCAAGTAGCTTCTTGCCTCTTTGCAGCATGACATGGTATGACCCAGATATCCACAGAATTGACACTTCATGAGGGGAAATGTCTTCTCTCTTAAATTTATCCTAATGCCTTCTTCCTTGGGATAATGGTTGTACTGCTAGTTATTTATGAATGTTTGAGGATAATCTTCAGTTCTTCTTTTATTTTGGATTGATGGTTTATTTTTCATCACTTCAGGCAACATTTCAACATGTCCAACTTTCATCTTATCTTTCTATTGTCTCTCTTCACTTCCAGTAGTTGAAGGCCCAACTTCACAGCCAATTCTACTCTTTCCCATGCATGCGGGTCTTTGATCACTCAAGATTTTTCAAACCCCATCTGAACAACTGTTGGCTCTTGCCAGTAACTCTGCATCTGAGAATCTTCCAAAATGAATTTTCTTCTTACCCTCATTTTTGGTTGATCAACACTTGAGTTTTCATCGAAGAGTAACAAATTCTTCCTTAAGACCCTCAACTGTCTTGGATTTCTCTTCTAGTCTAGAAGTAAAATCATTTATGACCTTTGATTGTTATTCAATTCTAAGATACAATTCCGAAATGTCGACTATGCTTTCAAGGATTGAATATTGAACTCTCAGTAGTTCTTCTATTCGTTCAATTTCAACTTCAATCTCATCCACATATTCTGATGATTCTTTCTCCATTTCATTCCACTTACTACATTTTTTGAATTTTTCTCAATATTTTAAAAGGCATCCTTAATTTTAAACATGGGATCACAATTATGAGTCATATGATTGTCTCTGTATTTGTCGATAGAGGCTTCAAGCTTTTCAACGGTAGCCATCATGGAAACATGATCTCCAGTTTTAAATTCTGGTGCTTCTTCTTCACAGAATTCAATATCATCCTCTTCCACTTCACAGACAAAACTCTTCTTCTGTATCTTTTTTTTGGATTTGAAGTATCCCTTTTTGAAAAACCTTTTCTGTGGCTTCTCAATATCTTCTTCTTCACTTTCATCATCATTGACCTTTTTTTGGCACTGAGAGGAAATGTGCCCAACTATTCCACAGCGAAAGCATGCTAGAGGTAACTTTCTTTTAAATTTATCTTTTCCCTTCGTAAGCCTCTTGGAAATAAAGGAAAGAATTTATTTTTCCCCATCATCTTGATCACCACTATCTTCAGAAATTTTCAGTTTTTCCATGGCTTTAAATGCCATTTCCTAGCTAACACGAGTCGTATCTTCTTCGGGATTGACTGTCAGCTCATATGCAACTAAACTACTTAGCAGATCATCTAGAGTTACATTAGATAGATCTCTTTCATCAAGGGATGAAATATTTTCATTGTACGTAGGAGTAATTATTTGCAAGATTTTCTTTAAGATAACAATGTATTTGATTTCCTCTCCAAACCCTTGAAATTGCTCCCACTACTTCAATGATTCGATTGAAGAATTAATTTGCATTCTCATCAGGATGCATCATTAGATCATCAAACCTATTGTGTAGGACATGAAGTTTTGCCTCTTTCACTTTGTTGTCTCCTTCATATATATTTTCATGTTTATCCCACATCAACTTTGCTAAGGTGCAACTCATCACATTTAGATAAATTTGATCATAAAAAGTTACAGTGATAGCATTCTGAGCTTTAGCATCAGCATCGAGAACTTTCTTGTCTGTATCAGTCATAGCCAGACCTGTTGGATCAGTAACATGTATTCCTTGCACAGTAGAAAAGATTACATCCATTCCTAGAGATCTTAAATGAGATCAAATTCTATTCTTACAGATCTGGAAATTACTTCCATCGAAGAGAGGGACTCCCCTGACATTGACTGCATTCTCCATGATGACAAAGGACAGATTCAACACTAGAAACCTCGCTCTGATACCACTTGTAGGACGCCGAGACACCTTGAGTGTGCCGGGGTGAATCAGGGTGTCATCTTTTTCTTTTAATGTGATGGATCTTATTCCCATGTTGGTAGGAAATTTTTAAACATATAGGATAGATATTAACAGAAAGCAAACATTCACATGAAGAGAGACGACACAACACATTTTTCTTGGTTCACCACTAATGGCTACGTCCAAAGAGCATACACCGATAGGTTTTCGGTCATAAAAAATTACACTAAACTTCACTAGCTGTGGATAACAAAGGTTCGGGCACATTCACTCTGTCCTAGGCTCACTGCCATTACAATGATTCAGGGATAGCTCAATGCTTCCCTCAGGTCACTCCCATTGACTCCCCCTGGCTCACTGCTCTTGGTGAAGTCACACTCAGTTTATAGACGTGAAGGTATCTTCATCATTGTAAGAGAATGCATCATCTATTGTACATAGATGCACTGTTGAAGTCTAAATTTCACTCATATACTAATATCGATTTGCACCATACGTATCGGGAAATCTTCTAACTTTCCTGCAGCTCTAAAAAGACTGGCGTACTCCAACCTCTCCTGGCATGCTTCTCCAAGACCGGCATGCAAGTTTCAAGAATTTCACGCAATTCAAATACATGGTAAAAATTCAGCACCCAGGTGACCCCAACCCACTTGCATGACACTGCCTCTTTCATCTCCAAACATGCGTGATGTTGCGGCTATAACTCCCAAACCCTCTTGCTCGCGTAGCCAACAACTGGCGCGCAACCCCTACTGGTGCGACCCAACAACCACTTGCGCGACTCAACCACTTGCAAGATGAGAGATCAATAAATATCTATGTCTTGATCTTCATTACAAATGAGGAGGGGTGGACTTCTATTTATGGGAAAGATGGACCCCTTGCACGGTGGCACACAAGAATCCTCTCGGCGCATAGGATCCAGTGCGCAGCTCATCTTCTCTAGCCTCTGTCATGCAACTCACTTTCACAAACCAACCAATACCTACACGAACCTCCTTCCTTTTCCATATTTTGATGTTCTGATCATGACGAACAAAAGGGGCGTAAGTTTCCAGACCTCCTAGGCACCAGCGTGCTAGTACCTTCTCGGTGCGAATGTCACTTGCGCGACCCAACCAATAATTGCGCGACCCTTATCCCTTTTCCATTTTTCCATGTTATAATTTTGAAAAACACTAGGCGTGCAAGTTCTCTCTCCTTCAAGTACATGGCGTGCAAGTATCTTTTCCAAAAACACATTTCTCCATTTGTCAATTTTTAGTCCCAAAAATTTGGAAAATGCTGGAAAATAGTGCCACCTTCAATATTGTAATCTGCTTGACCTGTATGAGCACTTTACTGGAACACATTCTGAACTTCCTCTTCTGATTTACAACAAACACAAACCATAATACAATTCCTGCATAGATGACCATTGTTCCAACAGAAAAGGCCTGATATATTAAGTAACAAATAATACCAGATCAAACTCGACAAATATTTTATACTGAAAACCAATTAAAAGATATGGATTTACCTGGGAATAGATTAATGAGATTTAGAAATTAGGGAATGTTGTGCCCTTGGTACATCAGTTTGTTTGAAATTCTCGATTGTGTTCGGAAGGTTGATTACTGATTGAATATTCCACTAAATATCTCTAAAATTCATGATGTGTTCCATGTATGTCTCCTGATATAGTACATACCTAAAACTCCACATGTAATAAGCTCAAAATTCATACCGCTAGAGGATGATTTTTCCTATGAAAATGAATTGAAAGTGATTCTTGATCGTAGAAAAAATTTTCTACGAAACAAGACCAATCACCTGGTTAATGTTTTTTTGAAGAACAACCAATTTGAAGAAACTACATGGGAACTTTAGCATATGGTGAGGGAGACATATCCTCATATGTTTGTTTCCATGTGATGAATTTGGAGGGAATAAATTAGTATAACGGTGGTGGAATGAAACACCCAAATGATTTTATGAAATAGTTTCCTTAAATAATTTTTGATTCTTTAGTAGCATGATTTTCACACAATAATGAGTTTAAATTAATCAAAATATGATTTTATTAAAAAATTAGTGTTATATACAATCTGTTAGGTTAGTAGTAATAATTATAACTAACTTCTGAAAATGCATTATGAATTCATTGGCTATCAATTTTTTATGAAAATATAAATCAATTGGATATTTTTATCTTGAGTGAATTACTTTTTGTAATGAAATAAATGACATATATATGTTTTATATTCATAATAAAATATTTTTGATATTCATCCAATAGATATTTTAGTCATAGGATATGAATAAAACACTATTTGTTGTATCAAAACCTATTTTTTAAAAGGTTATCTTTACACATTTGAATGGAGAATCCATTTTAAATTATTATTTTGACACATTAATAATTTTTATATGAAAAATAATCTTGTTTCTTGGATGTGGGTTATAAAAATTTACTTAACATAAATTTTTGATATATTTTTTATAACATTCATGTTTTGATGAATAGTAAAAATAAGCTAAATTTTAATTAAAAAAACTTTTTTCATCGAGATAATTTTAGGGTTAAATTATAATATTTAATTTTTTTAAATTATAAATAGAATATATTTTATCATTAAATATAATTTATGTCATTATCATTAATTTTACATTATATTTGTAGGTAAAATCATTTCAATATTTTGCAATGTTTTAACATTTAAAACATGTTTTATCATTTCAACAGCGGGATTAATTTTAAATTAAGTACTAAAAATTCTTTGTTTTGAATTGTAAAAAATTGACTCCATATTTGAAGTCAATAGGTCCAAATTATGTTAATAGGATGATTTTAATATTAGGCATTTTGAATAGTAACTTTGTTAATTATTTTCATTACCATAGTGAAAGGTAAATCAAGTAATTATGGGTAAAATTAATATTGTAGAATCCCTTTAACACCTGTAAAAATAATATTAGAGGACTAAATTAGACCCTTATCATATATTTGTTCAAATGGAATCACTTTATTCTTACATACCTTTGAATATTATTTGAATGTAATAAAAACTAATGAATTTGACAAAATGTCACAATCTTAGTTTATATCAGTATATTAATTTTAAATTATGGATAAATAGATATTAATATCGACTACATATAGAATCTGGAATTAAAAAATAATTAAATACATCATAGAAATTAATTTATAATTTTTAGATATTAAATAGTTACCAGTGATGATGACACAATACAGATGTAAAAATTATTTTATTAATATAAATATCAAATAAATGGTTTTAAAAATATTAAAATAATTACGATATAATATAATTAATGTACTCCACGAATTTTATAGATGATTATGACACGTTAGAAGTTTATTGAATAATTTTTTTCGAATTTATCTCATCTGTGGATTTTTTTAATGTCAAATAAATGAATGGTGTCAAAATTGACACCATTCAATTGTTTTGAAAACAACATTTTATTAAATTTTTTATAAATCGTAAAAATATTAAAAAAATTAAAAAGTGATAATTATAAGGTCTAAAATTTCATGAAGTATCCATTTATGGTAAATTATCAACATCTAAGTAAATTTTTATAACCATTAAAAATTTAGAATTTTATTAAAACAATTAAAATTAAATAGAATAACTAAGTGTTAATTAAGATGAAAATTCTTAAATTGAAATAAAATTTTTACTAAAATTTATCGGATGAGGATATGAAAACCCTATATCTTTTCATATTATAATTTGGGATTTTTTGGAAGAATTTATGTGGGGTATTATTTTATTATAAATTAATATTAATGAGGTTCCCAAAAGTGCCCCATACCTCAATTATTATTGGGCGCCTCCCCCATCACCTATTCACTTAATCTTTTATTCATAATTTTGGACCCCTACCAATTTTCATTCTCAACTTACTAATTTTATTTATAGAGGTTCTGGTCTTCTTTAAAGACCAAATCTAGTTCCCTAAGAGAAATGTCAAAGGAGGCACGTCAAGAAAGAGGTAGTATCTTCTACCAATTCTTTCAAATTTCATTCTTATTATACTTCATCATCATTTATTTTATCTTTATAAAGTAAAAAAATATCTATCACTCATATACTAATATATTATTATAAATAAGAAATTGCTTATTTCAAAATCTATTAATCCCATGAAAAATAAAATCACCATGCCTGCGGACGTACGACTTACTGTCTCCATGCCATTGTGTAATTTGTTTTCACCATCACCTTATATAGATGAGTATAATGGTGGAAATAATAACCACATATTATTATTATAACATGATAATAATTTTGATATACTATACACCATCCACTTCTATACCATTTAACAATTATTGGAATGATATCGTTGCTTGTGCATATGTACGACTTTCTGTCTCCACTCTGGGATGATATTCATTATACGTAATCTTCAATATACCAGGATTCTATAAATGAATTGAATGAATAAATATGTATATACAAAATGAATTATATTATATAACTATAACATAAAAAGTGTAATACAAACTTATTCGACAAAACATGCATAAGAACATAAAGAAGTTAATACCTGACTAATGAGTAACAATGAAATGTTACTGAAAAATAGATAAAAATATGATTATAAATGTTATCATAAAAATGATTATGATTCTATAATAAATCAGTAACTTTATTTAAATCATTATAAAAGTGTTTCAGATATATAAAAATCATGTTAGACCAATGGTAAGGGATTACTTTTTAAATATCATTTTTATCAGTGATTGTTTATTTGTAGGAATTTACTGGGGGTTATTTATCATCCACATCCATGTTTGATAAATATGTATTTCCAAATATTAATTATATATTCTAATAAACTTTTATTTTCAATTTAATCCAATTTAATTTTTTTATAAATGTTTTTAATGTAAACTTCTTTGGTTTTCGGTATGAGATATTTTGGACATTTTTCAGAAAATGTATGATAAGAGTGTTTTTTAATATTGTACGACATGACCATATTTTTTACACTTAAAAATAATTATTTCCTCGAATATTCACCTACAAGATTACAAGATTATTTTAACATAAAATCTTTTCTTCTAAAATTCTCTAGTATTTTGAGGAAGGAAAATGTTTTGGAAGATAAAAAGTTATTTTCCTCATGAATGATGGTCAAGTGTTTTTCTGAAATTATTTTCCATCAATGATTACATAGGATTATGTTTATCTACAAATTTTTAATTTTATTGGATTGTTTAAATGATGGAGTTATTTTTATGGAATCTCTTTATGGATTATGTTATGATGGAATGATGTTTGATAAACCCATTTTTTTCATGGGTTATATTATAGTGAATGTTTTTATGTTTTGGTGGAACACGTAATAATGGTTTCATTATGTGATTTTTGGTGCCTATATCCACCTAAAAAGCATTGGGAAATGATTTATATCTCATGGGGTAGACATGAATGGAACAAAAAGTAAATATTTTTCAATAATATAGGGCTGGATCGAGGAGTGAACATTGTTCGGTAATGGACGTTGTCTGATAAGATGGTCTTAACAATGTGCCTTGAATAATATGAAATAACATTCTCTATGTAGGTGAGTATGCCAAAAAAATTCAAGTGTTATGTTATGAATAATGGGTTCACATTTCTCTTTTATGATTGGATATTATGATCTTTAATATGTTGGATAATATTTTTTAATGTTATGTACTTTTGAATATGATATTATTGATATTTCATTTTTCACCCTTACCGAGAATTTGAGATCAAAATTTTATATGTTTCTTTTCCCTACATCATGATAAAGTTAATTAATTACGATATTCCAAAAAGGAGTCTAGTTATGATGAAATAAATGGGAGACAATGTAGATGTTTTTTGAACCATTTTTTTTTGTTTCCTTATTTCTAAAGACACTATACCTATATGTTCTGATTATGGTTTTGTTATAAGTTTTAATGAATATACATCAATTCTGAAGTAATACTAACGTATGTAAAATATGTTTTTCTATACCAATGATGTCCCACATCTAGGATAAAAACGCACCATGTCATCGATGAATCACATATCATGTATGTCCCGAGACTCACCATCCTCTCTAGAGGTGTCTATAGATGCTCAATGATAGCAAACATGGCCTCCAACCATGACTTTGCATCATGTGGTCCTCCATCCCCTAAAAAGGTGGGAGGATGCTTCTGTTGGAACACCCTCATGATCTCTTCCAAAGTCGGTGTAGGATGTGGTTCTCCCTGAAATGTCTTCATCATCCTAGAAAATCCTTCACAGAACAAGTAATCATCAATTGTGTTCACTATAATAGCTATTGCAATGATGAGCATGATGCGAGGATCTGCTGGTAGTCGCTGATCTAAATTTCTAGTGTCTAATCATCTCCATATACCCATCATAAGTCTGTAGGGAGTCTTGGTGGCATGACTCTGGAAGGTCATGTGCATACCTCATTTTAAGATTATCATACATAGATACATGTATGTGCATGAAAGGGACATGAGAATAAAGCATTCATGTTTTACAAAAGAGGGTTACACAAAATGTACAACTACTACACAACGTGTTCCCATAAGCCTTAACATGGGCATGTTTCCCTATGAAATTGGTTGTGTTACACCCCATACACATGAAATGTTCTTTTAGAGACCTGATGTGTACATGAATTTTCTCTCAGGTCGACGTTCTTCTAGATAGCTAGATCTACACGGTTCTCTCCCAGTGAAATACTAGACATCATGTATTACATATGTCCAATCCACCCATGTCATTAGTCACATGGCCGGATATATAGTATATTTCAACATTGTGTGTATAATCTTTAAATAGTTTGTAAAACCCACGTTTCATCCACTATTTTTGTTAGTCACATAGCCAGATACATGGTATCTTACAACACTGTGTGTACGTCCAGTACACGACGTGTTCTACCAAGTTTTTACCAACCCCATGTCTCTGCTCATAGAGTGTGTCACATTTTCAACAACTACATGGTGTTTATGTACTATAAATGGAGTGTACTTATGAAAATTTGGTTGTTCTAGAATTGAATAACATATAACATGTGTTCATAACATCATACGCCCTGTTGTCTGGGTTTCTAGATAGTAAGCCTCTAAAACATCTTCAAAACCCGTAAAAACATACAATTTGTCAATGGAATTCCATATTATTATATGTGAGTGCCAATAATCCCATGAGAATCAATGTTTGGGTTCCTTGTTCATGTCATAAATTGATAAAATTCAATAAATAATCAAACATGATCCACCAATTTATGATCCAAGAGGGCCCACATCCCCTTAGAGACCAAAGCATGGGGTCCATACAAAAGAAACATTATACATACTAATACCCTATTAAAATAATAGGTATCTCTATCAAAACTTATATCACAACAACATTCATATTTAACAGCACATCTATCATAACAACATATAATCAATAATGCACCCTAAATGGAATGACAAGAATACATGACATGTTCTCTCTAGAAAGTTACTATATTTTGCGTGAGATGTCATACCGTCATCACATCGGGTTTCAATATGAATAAAACCACATTGATATAAATCATAACATCACAGAAAATATGAATCACCCAAAGATAAAATATATTCAACCGTAACAATTGAAAAAATAGAAAAATTGAAATATTCAACGTAACATTGATTTCCCTATAAAAGGGTTAGAAAATACCGGGAAAATATTATTACTAACTAAATATTCTTTTATTTACCAATATATATTCTCCAATGAGTAATTCCATTCAGAAAAGAACTCATTTAATACCATATTGTAACGTCTCGAATCTGGGTGCTTCATAGTATTTCCTCGATCCTAGTTGGTCACATAACCCCAAGTGCATTTCACAAAATTCTTGAGGCTTCATACAAGCTACGTGGCCATAGTATGATAATTGAGAATCAATTCCCTCATTGATAGAGTTTACATATTAGAATAACAATAGTAATCAATAGAGGAAGCAATAATACAATTAAAAAATTAAACATCGGAAGACTGATAATAATATAACAACTTGAGAATATAAAAATTATGCATGTAACCTTTGTCTAGGAATGTTTTCAAATATGTCACAATACAAATACAATACTAAAACCAAAGTACAAAAAAATACCAACTCTAATAGCATCACAAGCCTCAGCTTGATCCCACTCTCTCAAGCTCCAACAGAAATCAAGTACCTGATGAAGAAGGGCACTTGAACATATCTATACCAACGACTATATAATATGTTTGGGTCCAAAATAATGACCCAAAGATGGTGTGATAAGAATCATAGTAGTAAACCACAAAAAGATATGTTCTTAACAATCAATTAATATATATAGCGGGTAATGTGTAGTAATGAAGTATAAAACTAGGAAACACTATGAAGTAAACAACCTAATAGTTTTCAATTAAATTCATTTTAATTTATCAATCAAACATTGAGTCATGTATTCATAGGATCTAGCCTAATATCTATATGCCCCTATGAAATAGTAATAAAAAGATGTATTAGAAGACCATTTAATAAAATCATGTATAACCAATTCCATGCTTTTTCTTTGGCTTGGCAGACTCGTCAATTTCATTTAATTATACCATAACAACCCTTTGGAAATGGTCTCACATTATAATCCACTTTGTCTTATTTTTACAATATCATTTAAAAATTACCACCTAGACATCTCTCATGATCAATACCCCATGGTCTACAAAGAATCAATTAAAACATAATGACCACCAGGAAACTCTCACGGTCAATACCATAAGGTCCAATATACTAGAAACCAATTATAAACCACCACCTGGGAATCACTCACAATATAAACCCCATAGTATAAGACCACCTGGAAGCTCTCAAGGATAATTCACTTTGGTATACATAACTATAAAACATACATAAGTTACTATACCTCAGGAAGCTCTCACAGTCAAATTCCACTTGTCCAAAAAAAACAATAAAACATACATAAGTGACCCTACCTCAGGAATCTCTCATAGTAAAATTCCCCATGGTCCAATGTTCGCAATACATATCATAAAAATATCATAAAATTAGTAACTTCATCATAACAACACAAGTCATGGAATACAAGGGAAGACTAACATGAATTCAAGAACAAAAATTCATAACCCATAAAAATAGGGAACACACCCACGGGGTGTCGCGTAATAGGGTTCCTAACAATACAACCAATCAACAACCCTTTAACATTTAATCAAACCATAATAGGTAATATATAATTTTTAATTCCAAAACACACAATACCCCAAATGTGGTTATACAACACTTTTAGCATTTATAATCCAAGGAAAATGAATAAAAAGCACAAACCACTTACCTCGATGTCGTGCAATCAATAATATTTCACTTCAGCTCTTGTATAAGACTAGAATGACAATGATATACAAAAAGGTGAAAAAGTATCAACCATGAATATCTCATGAGAGAGGAGGAATTAGGAAATGATGCTCTAGGGAAATTAAGCACTCACCAGTCAGATTCCAATACACCTGAAAATGTCCCAATCAGAGGTCGTTGGAGAAACTAGGTCTCAATCTTTGTTCATTGTTTCTTGAGTAGTTCTGTATAAAAAACGGGAATAAGAAGATAGTTATGGACATGATACATGACCCATCTATGATTTTTCAAATAAATAGAAAACTACATGTCATGTTCATTAATGGTACATTCTGTTTAGTAGACTTAACTATCCCTACCTTAAGAGATCTTCCAATTCCCCACATGTCCATGTACATAGCCATTACATGGCCTGTACGCAGCTATACATTGTACCTGGGTTCATGGCATGTATTATTGAGTACACAAATTTTACTTAGATATTTAATATTTCATTCTTTGTCATAGAAAACCCCAAAATAATGATCCATACCTAAAATGATGATATGTGTTCTTAAACTGGTCCACATAATAGAGACCATCATCTATTTATACCACCTCTAGGTTCAGTAAATTTCAGGGAATTAATATATACTTCCTCATGAGAAATATATGGAACATGTCATGAATTTGGGAAAACTTGGTGGAATCTTATGATGATTTTTCACTTATCCTTTGGGATCAAGGATCTATACTGGGACAATGTACCTTTATAATAATGTACTTTTCCTTCTAGACCACAAAAATATTCCACGTAGATATTCAAAGGAAGACAATATCTCCAATTTGAAATCGAAGTCCCTTTAATGGTTACCAGCATCACTCTTTGTCCACATCTATGAAGATTTATGTGTTTATAGATTCATTGAGAATTATATATCATCTCTTGCACAAGATAAGCCTACGTAACTTTTTTTTCTCCAAATTCATCCCAAGAGGTTGACCACTTTCCATACAGAGCATCAAAGGGAACTGTCAGAATAGTCAAGTGGAAATAGTTTTTGTATGAGAACTCAAACAATTGGAGATGTTGATCCCATACACCTTTTAATTCTATTTAGTAGGCTCCTTGAATTTTTTTCAAGAATCAAAAATATTTCTTTGTGATTGGCCATTTCTTTGGGGGTGATAGGTGTTGCTGAAATTCAATTCAGTAATCAAATCATGTTAGATACTTCTACAGAATTTTGATGTGAAAAATGGTTAATGATTAGGTATGATCAAAAGTGCAACCTTATGTGGTCTTAAAATTTCATTCACATATTTCATATTATGTCATTCAAGAAATAGATCTTCCCAAATTGAGATAAAGTGGGCGGTCTTGTTGATTCAATCCTCTAAAACCCATATTTTGTTATTTTGTTTAGATGTCCTTGGTAGACCTACGATGAAGTCCATAGTGACATTACCCCATTCCAACATGGGTATAAAAAATGGTTACATCATCCCTTTAGAATTATTTTGCTCTACTTTAACTTTTGTACATACCAAATACCATGTGTCATGCTCTATAATGTCCTTCATTATGTAATCCCATCAAGAGTGTTCTTGAAGACCACAATACTTCTTGGAAATTATATGATGGATAAATAATGTCGAGATATGTGCATTATCCAATATATTGTTTATTATCTTAGGTGATGGAGTTATACAGAGGCTCGTTCCAAATTGAATCACACCATCATCATTAATGAGAAACTCTTACATATTCCCTTGCATTATTACATCCACCTTCTTTTAAAGATACAGATCATCCCTTTTTGTGTCTTTATCCTTCTTCTAGATAGACGGTTCGACACCTTTTTATGCATGGTAGAATATAGTACATACTGTTATGATTTCCAAAATCATCATTTATCTATACAATAAGATGGCGTTTTATCATTACTCATCATGTGTATGGTTGTAGTTTCTTTTCTTCTAAGAGAATCGTCTACAATGAGTCCTTCCCATGATGATAGTGAATAGAGAAATATTAATTATTCGTTATCTCTGACAATCTCCATTAGTGAATGATGAGATATTTTTGTGTGAATATATACATTAGGATATTTTAATCATTTTATAGGTAAAACATCCCTCCATAGAGGTAGTGATTTTATAATTTCTATGAAAAAACATGGATTCTAGCTCCAGTTATTATGTCAGGTGGTTCTGATCATAGATATTAAACTCATATGAGGTGTAGGATAACTATTTATCCTTTTACATGAGTAAAACACCAAATTATTTCTTTGAAGTATCAGTGTATATCACAAAACATTCTTAAATCATTTTTAACATGAGTATATGTCCATCGATAAGCCTCTTCTTTAGCTCCATGATGCTTTCCTTACATTCTTCCAACCAGATATACTTTACCCATATCCCTATTAACTTAGCGGGATAGACAATCATGATAAATTTATCACAAAAAATCATTAGTTCCATGCTAATATAATAAATCTACAGATGTATAGGACTCCAATTGGACTGGGAAATTACACAATATCCTTTATTTGTGACGATTTCACAAAAATTCCCTCACTTATGATCACAATTCCCACGAATGTGACTTTCACCATACAAAAGTAATAGTTGCTAAACTTGGCATGCAATTTCTCCCTAATTAATTTTTCTAGAACAATCATTTTGTGTTCTTTATATTCCTCTTTGATCATAGAGTAGTTGAGAATATTTTAAAAAATAAGTAAAAAAAATTGTTGAGGTAGTGTATAAATACACTATTCATAAAATCCATAATGATTTCAGGGGAATTTGTATGTTTGAAAGGAATCACTAGAAACTCATACATCCCATGTCTTTTATGGAAGGAAGTCCTCATAATATATTCTATCATTACCTTTAGTTGATGTTATCCTAAATAAAGATACAACTTTTAATGGTATTGTTCTCTACATTGCTAATCGAACATGTAATTAATCCTTGTAGAAATAAACCTGTTCGTTACTGTGATATTATAGAGTTCCAAATAACATATACACACCCACACTGATCCATCATTCTTCTTGGAAAAGATCACTGGTGCACCCCATGGTGATGCACTAGGGAATATAATGTAATTTTAAAAATTCTCTTGAATCTACTTCTTTAACACCTAATGTTCGATACGAGCAATCCTATAGAGAAATTTTGACAAAGAATTAACTCCCAGTCTAAGTTATTTTGAGAACACTACACTACAATCTGGGGAAATTACATGTATCACTTTGGGAAATATATTACTGTATTACCTCAATATGGGTATTTCATCAAGTTTGATACCTTCCATTGACTCCACGATTATTTTGGGTTGTGAATCTTCATAGGGTATCAACACCCACATCATAGATGTATTTTCAAAAGGAGATTCATGATCTTCCTTAAATATTTATAGGTGTATGGGATGGTTCATACATTGAAATGATATTTACTATTCTCAAAATCTAATATGTTCCCTACATAACTAGGTTCAATAAATCCCTTGTATTGTATTTTATTTTACCATAGGATGCATCTAAAAATTTGATGGATGAATCTTACCACATACACCAATAAGATAAGATTCCAACACATGGGTTTCAATGATTGGAACACTATGTTTTGTTATAGATATATCTACGTCAAAGTATTAGGGATTTGATTCTATATTTCAAAAAAATGATATAAATAAATGAGTATAACCAGAATCAAATAATTCTTTTTCCATTCTCAATTGAATATGATGTTTACCTTGTATCGATTTATTTTATTTCTCCACTTCATTAGTAGTTATGGTATAATCCTTCCAATGATTATTTTCTGTTGTTGGAAGCTATTGATGATTACCCTCAAGGAGCTGAGGGTTAGTGAACTGGCATGAATAGTTAGCTTTCTATCAACAATTTTAGCACTGGAGCACGGGTGGTGATATCATTTCCTCGATAATATTGGATAGGTTCTCCATGTATCATTGAAATCTATGATAATGGTGGAATTTACTTCTATATTTTAGGCACTTCCCCATAACTTTGAGGTGATTCCCACGAAGAAACTTCCCACAAATTTGACATGCGAGTGGTTGAGATTTTTTTATACCTTTTTTATTGGATCATTATGCTAGAAACCTCATCATTCAAATCTGATCCCTATATCCATGAGACCATTCAATAAACTACATATAAAATTTTATACCACCTCATTCAACATATTCATAACTCCCAATGTCTCAGATAGATAGATACATTTGAAGCTGTTGTTTTAAACCAATAAAGATTATATCTATTTTTATATCAATGATGATAAATAACCATGAGGCATACCTTGAAAGGATTATGATGTTTTATTCAAAAATATTTATAGATTCACATTATTGTTTTCTTTATATCTATAAAATGTCTCTCTATCTTTTTCCTATGAGTATGAGGTAAATAATTATTAAGAAATATTTTTCTAGATTATTCCCACTACATATCTTCAAATTCATCCTTTAGATTGGTGTTAATAATAAATGACCACAACTAATCGACCTCTACATACCAGATGATAAAATGAAAGAGACAAATTCTCCATCTCAGACCATTGAAGAATATAAAATATCTTCTTTATTAGGATGACCCACTATTCCACGACTAGTGTAACAAAAGATGCACTAAACAACATATGTATTTAATTCATAAAATAATTTATATATTGTTTCTCTATATTAGAGTAAGGGTTATATTATACATTATTCAAGTTATTTTTCATATCTTGATATAGATGGGTATCAATCACCGTGAAATTTTTAATTCCACCTCCAACGGCATTTGGGATTTCATTCGTGAAATCACTGCATTGTACCACAAATTATTATTTTTTGTTTGATTTTTCCTGGTTCCCATCATTTTTTAAAATATAAACTATGTTAAAAAAAAGTTTGTCAATAAGTAATGGATAAATAATTTACTCCTTCATGAAATAAAATCAAAATGAATACCTTATAGGATCCCAATATTTATAATGTTTCTTAAACAATGATTCTTGGGTTCTTAAATTTACAAAGTCTCATACGAATGGATTTCTCTAATGATATCTAATCCTATTTCACAAAGTAACTATACAATTCTATCATAAAAACTATAGTGAACCTTGTTCTATACCATTATTATTAAATTATTTTTATAATAAAAAAAATAAAAGTGTTACAGATCCCAGTTCCAATGGTGTATTGTCATTCGGAAATTAGGACCATACATAATTTTTACATAATAAAACATTAATATTATTTAATTCATTATTCTCTAGATTAATAGTGTCCATCATGTATGCCTCATTAAATGTTTACACCTAAGGATATACATCCATTAAAGGGGTGGGATAAAATTTTATTAAGAGGATAGATAAGAACACGAATCAATATAACATGGGTAAAAATAATCACCATCTTCTGAACATAATCCTAATATCATCATCTTAATCATAAGTGGAAAAATTATATTAATTCATGGAATGTTTAAATTCAATAAAACGAAACATTATGTCCTAGTGGTCAAATTCCACATAGTTGTGAACAAATATCACAACATGTTCACACATAACATATGGATATAACCATTACATCCTCATCACTATGAAAAAAGATAGTATCTTTTTCATGAATATTGTACATTATCTATTAAGATACATCACAATACCCAATGCATTGGAGAGCTATATAATTCTGGGAACACTTGTCACATCATAAAAATTAATCATTCATGGTACAGAGAACATATATCAATCATAGACATAAAATTACCAAAGGAAATGAAATTTCTTTCATGAGAATTTTATAAATGACACTTTCATGAATAAAAATTGTAGTTCCCAAAATAGAAAAGTAATATCATACTTGGTATAATAATATTCAATCTTTAGTGAAGAAGAAATGGTCACAAATTAAGTAAAACATGTGTTTTTAGAATGAAAGGTTCTTTTAGAGAAATCATTTCATTTTTTATAAAATAAAATTTAATGAATGTATATCATAGAAATTAAAATGGAATGAAAATGAAATTATATTTTATTAATTATAATGGAATATCCATACTGAAATTTGGAATGATAGATGAAGAACCCAAAGAATGGAAACTGGGTTTGAGAATACTCTCAAATTTTGTCTTAATGCATTATTCACTTTAATTTAATATATGCAATAATTTGATTCATTAATTTATAAATACATAACATATTATATATTTTTTTGATTCATTATTGTTTTATTATTTTTATTTATGTCCATTTGTATGAGTTATAGAGTTCAATTACATTTTCGGTGAGTGTTATTTTTCATGGGTTTCGTGATCTGTTCACATGTTTACATGTATTAAAGATCATGTAAAATGAAAATAATTATCCAAAATTGAAATGATATGTTATAAACTATCTTATATATGATTATGTGGTTTAATAATTTTTTTTCTAGATATGAGGATGATTGATTAGATATAAAGTTAATGATAATATTTTAGATTAGTATAGTGTTTTTTCGATCATCACAGTCTATTTTTTTCATTATTTTATAGTATTTATATATGTTAGTTCTAGAGCATACAAAAGGTTAGGAAATTAATTCTAAAATCCCTTTTAACCATTATTATGGTTTTATGGTGATCCTTGAATGTTTTAAAAGAAAATGAGAACACATCATCCATGATGGAGGTAAATCGACACATCATGGATGATATTTTCAGTTCTTGAATAAAAGGGTGCTTAAAAGAGGATTGATGATGAATTATCACATTAGCAACACAAAATTACAGTATATATAAGATAGAATATTAATAATTCCACTTGTATAATTGGATGTGTTGAAATAATGTGTCATGAAAAGAAATTTAAAATACATTAAAAAAATAAAATAGGATTTTACCACCAGAATTCTCCTCCTTGAAAACATCCTTAAGGAAATTAGATTTTCTCATTTTTTGAAAACAATTCTTATGTATGGGTGGAATGGGATTGTGAATATTATTGATTAGAAATTGGTCATGATTCAATGATTATGAGTTTTTATGAAAAGGGGTGGTGACGGGTGGTATATATAGTGGAGGAGAGTGGGTTTTTTTTGTTTATTTTATTCATTAGTTTATTATTTTTGTCACTAGAATATGAATATTTTTAATTATTGTGACAAAATATATTAAAAATTAATGGTAGTTATAGATTATGGTATTATAGTAACCATATATCATCTATTACTAAACAATTCAAGTATTTGTTAAATACCATAAATTAATGTATTTTACTATTAACAAAAATTCAACTATTATAGAAAAAACCCCAAGAAAACCCCATTAACATTTTTAATAAATTTTGATTCAATAATGACCAAAATTTTCTGAAAATTATTTTAAAAATATCAAAAATGTATTTTTTAATTAAAAACACAATTTTTTTTGAAAAATATCGATTTTTAAATTATAACTATTTTTATGAAACATTGAAAAAATAGTTAAGGTCTAATAAAATTGTCTTATAATCATAATAAAATAAAATATTAATTTATGAAAATATTTAATGAAATTAAAATTTCTTTTAAATTATTATATTAATTATAAAATTTTATGTAAAATTATATGTTTTATAAAAATACGAACACACAATTTATTATCTTTGAAAAAAATATTTTCTAATACTATAAAATAATAATATAATAATATCACTTATAAGATGCTTATGTTATATTTATACTTTCTAAGTGGAGTTTACTATTATATTGGAAAGATTAATATTCATAATGGTCATGTTACTATTCCATGGTTCAAGTTAATATTCAATCAGTATAGGTTCATTAATTTATTTATATATTACTTAATGTATTCTTCATTTATGAGAAAAAGTTATTATTGGGATATATAAGGTATGTATGTGGTTTATACCATATAACATAATTATAAGAATTTAAATTCTATTAATAAAAGTTTGCGTCATTACATTATTATAGACTTTAACTGATGAACCAGGTTTTCAAAAACACGACATTGTATTGTAACCAACATATTAGTGATGTCATTTATTATGTTAGAGATAATTCCCCAAAACAGGTTATATTATTGCACATATCATATAATATGTTAGAAAAATAACTAAAAATTTAATAATACATAGTGATTTGTTCATAATTTTAAATATATATTGTCTATCATAAATAAAATAAAAGGGAAAACTGTTAAAATTTAATATTTTGTGTGAAAATGATAATGGTATATAATATTTTTATAAGTGATAAGTGAATGAAATTATAAATGGAGTATGTTTATTCATAAGTTGAATATTATATGTTCATATTAATAATTAATCTATGGATGATAGATAAATTTAATAATTATTTATTAATTCATATTTAAATATTTATTTTTATAAATGTTCTATATGATGGGAATATTATTTTTGCTTAAATTTATATGATAAATTTCATCTTATATATTTACTTACCATGAATTACACTGTAGGTATGAAAAAATTGGATTTGGTTTTATTCTATGTCAACTTCTTCGTTTTAAAGGACCGATGGTAATGAATTTTATGGTTGAGTATAGTATATATATATATTTGGTGTTATATTTATAATGGAATTGAGATTCCTCTAAAGTAAGAATATTTTGGTGTCAAAGGAAGTTTATTAGCTACATTGGGAACTAGATTGAGGGAAACCTAGATTAGAAAACATAACCCTAAGGTAGTGTTTTAATAAGTATAGATGTAAACCTTATAATTTCGGTAAAGTATTGATTATGTTATTCTTTTTAGAAATACATCCATGTTTGGATACTACAAGTTGACGTGGATCGAGCATAGATATACATAGTAGTAACAACTATGGCATGGTATTCATAATATGACTTGGGGTATCCTGGTACATGACAATGGGCCATATTGTGCACCTACTTTAACACTCCTAGGGTATATGCACTTGATAATCCAATTTTCCCTTACAATCTATTATGATTGATTTGGATACAAAACAAGTATCCTAGGTTAATCCTCATGTGATTTATATTGATGATAAGGTGTCATGATTGATAAATACACATAATGATGTCATAGATAAACACTATACTATGGAAGGACAAATGTGGGAATAAAATAGATGAGGTATTTATGTATTGAGGTGTATTGAACGACGTAATTAAAATGCTATTTAGATATTAACCTAATTTCATGGATGTCCATAATATTCATGTTTTGAAGTTATAATAATATGGTTTTAGAAAAGGACATCATATATAGTGGGTTATATCGAATTGATTCTGCCAAGGCCATGGGACTTGAACCCCTAACCTATGGATTATAAGGTTTTCATGCCAACCACTATCCTTCCCAATGTCATAGTTAGTTTTTCATTATTTTTATTTAAAATATTTGATGAATGAAAAATTTGGATAAACCAGTAATACCACTTTTGTGGATTTAGGATTAATATATTAACCATATATGTCTTGAATGATATATAAGGACAAATAGATATACTTGTATCTCTTTTATAGGCCATACGATCCTGTAAATGTATCATGCAGTTCTTTAAGAATAACAAAATTCATTGTTTGTATTTAATTTTTGGGAGTAAAGTGATGAATTATAATTTGATCGAACCACAACCATAAGTTATGACTATTCAAATGAAATTGAATCCTTCCAAGTACAAATTTTTCATTATATTCTTGGTCAGAAAAATAATTACCCAACTATAAGATAACTAGTTAGAAATTAAATGTGGTCCTAATACCTTAATTCACATTGAATCGATGGTCTTCTAAATCAACAATGATATATAGATTTAATGCCCTCAACTTTCCATTTATTATTTTATTTTTTTATTGAGGACCTCATTAACTCTTTATAAATATTTAATTTTCTATCTAATTATGTATATCAAATTTCCACTGATGTTTTCCTACTTAGATACCCAGTTACATGGTTTTCCATGTGACCTTTGTAATTTAATATCACTCTTTAATTGTGGATGTTTCATGAACTGTTCTCACGATTTGGGATTTCAATATTAGATATATTAAAAACTTTATTACCAAGATTGAGTTTAAATTGAGAGGATGTAATTTAAATAAGTTGGGGACAATTTGACGCCCAGAAAAATGAAAGTATGAACCTTGTATTTGACAGTGTGTATGCCATACGACATCACGTGTGTAATGTAGTATAATATCAGTGTACTTTATAATATATTTACAATTTAAAATATATTCTATATATTTCAACACAAGAAACTCCATGTTATCTTGTAATTAATGAGAAAATGAGTTATCATACATCATACACAACAACGAGCTTCCTTTATAGATTGTGTTAAACAAAAAATGACCTTCTTTGATTTCATTCTCTATATGCAATGTTGAGTCTTACCAAGAAACAACTGTAATTAAAGCATTACGATTTATTATAATAAACAATAAACAAGATTTTATGAATAATATTAACTAAAATATGAAAATATATGGTTCAGACATAAAAATAATTGGTTACAAATAAATTTTAAATTTATAAAATAACGAATTGAAATTTAAAAAGATTGTTTTATGGAGAACTATTTTTAGGCTCACAAATATATTTAATGTAATAAATTAAATTAATTATTGTTATGGAGAGATATTAATGTAATAAATAGGTTACATATTCATTCAATTGTTTTTTATATTCATCTGATATATTTGTTAAGTATAAGATAAGAACAAACACAATGTTTTACATAAAACCAATATTTTAATAAAGGCAGTTTTACTACCTTTTAATAGAGAACACATTTGAAATCTAATTTTCCAAAAATTATCTATTAAATTTGATAAAATAAAATTTATTTTGGAATTCATAATTTCAATATTATATTATGATGAATTTTTGATATTTTTTTAAGAAACATCAATTTTTAGTGACTTGTGAAAATATTGTGTTTTAGTTAGAAACAACTTTGTTTTAATAATTATGGATAATAAATTATATTGTATATTTGTTTCAAATTCAAATTTGAAAAATTATACATATATTAATAAAATTTTGTTCTTTATAATCTATTTACCTTTTTAAAATTGTATATTTTTTAATGGTTGGGGCTGAAGCCTCAATTTATTATTTCAAGCAAAGTCCTCATTAGACTGGGTAGAGGGAGACCCATTACATAGCCCAAAGGACCAAGGCCAACTGGCCAAACTACAAGGTTTGAAAGCCAATTTTTTGGCCCAAAGGACCCCTTGGTGAACAGTACAGCTACAGTAAGCATGCTGCTACAATACCTGCTATAGTACTGCCATCGCTACACTATCTACTATGGTCCCTTCACCGCTACAGTGTCACCACTGCTATAGTCCGCCTATGCTATAGTCCCCTACTACATTACTGCTATAGTGCACCCAGAAATTGTCCCCTGCCCGGATTTGATCCTGGGTCTTTTGGATTCCCAACATGACCCTGTGCCACTATTTTATAAGATCGTTGGCATTTTTTAAAAATTAAATATAAAAACAGAACAATCATTTGAATATTTTTGACTAAAACCAGTTAATATTTCTGTATGCGATATTAGAATTAATCAATATTTATCCACTTCTATGATGTGAATTTTGAAAATATGAAATAAAAAATTGAAATAAATATAATATTTTCTGTCAAATGTGATAATATTAATATTTTACAAAAAATATTTTGGAAAGTGATTAAAATTAGTTATAATGATTAAGGTGTAATTAAGCTAAAGATAAAGTAAAACTCTATGTTTAATCACCCGAATGACCTAGCCATTTGTTAAAAACCAAATTTATGGACATATTTTGGCCATTAATCTAACATTAAAGATAATGGGTTGTTTTGTGTGTTTTTTATTTTGTATGAAAATGTGAACACCTAACTTTTATTCAAAAACACCATGTGAGTCCTTTTCCTTACCAATAAAAGGCCACCCCCTCAAAACATTCCTCACACCTCTCTAAAAACTTCTGTTTAGACAATAAATAGCCCAATTTTTTCCCATAATTCACATCCTCATCCAAGATGAATCTATTGGGGTATAAAACCCTCCAACAAATCCTTTTAGTTTAAAGCAAAAAAATATACCCGATTAAAAGGTAATGTCTTTTTATTATATCTGAAGTATCATCCCCATTATCCAACCCCTAAAATCTATTTATTATTATTTTTATTAGAAAAAAATTATACTAAATATACAGGTATGTTGTTATTCTAAGATTTTAACCGACACCTACACACACCACCATCTAATGGGTAATGGACATAATGTCTTTGCGGATGGGGAACTACTGCCTCACGAAACGATGATTTTTTAATCTTCTATTACAAAATATCATGGTGGAAATTATTATGTGAACATTGTAAATATTTGATATATATGATATTTATTGTGTATTTATACTTATTTAATTTTTTTTATAATACATAACATTATTACATTAATTTGGATGTTTATATAGTGACATCATTTGAAGAATCGTGGATTACCACCCCCTCAAAGTGATGTGATTCATTCACATGATAAATGGAATGTTTAAATGATTTTTATAATTAAAAATATGAGACATATATATATATATATATATATATATATATCAATTTCCCTATTATCAATTTAAAAACATTAAAATAGGTAACGTCGTTCGTGGACGTTTGGACTACAACCTCCAAGAAATGATGTGATTATATATATAAGAAATTGAAAATGAATAATATTTTATGTTTATTATAATTATCATTCTGGAAATATTTGAGTTACTTACTTTCTTTTTTCAACATTCTCATAAAGATGGGATTGATACTCATGGGTAAGTATGACCAAACGTTTTTAGGATTGTAACATATTTTTATTTTCAAAACCATATTTAATGGTATATATTAAAAGTAAAATAAATGTAAAAATATGATAATTATGTCATGGTTATGATTTTGGAGATGTTTATAACACCCCCTTTGACCATATTTGACCAACAATTGTAATTTTAACACAAAAACAAAATTTGTTCAAAAACACCATATGTAAACATAAATGTTTGAGTAGTTGTGAAGAACATGGTTATAAGTGAAATAAATTTAATTTTATAATTGAAAAAGATCATGAAGAATGTATAAAACTAACATAATTTTATTATATATGATGTTAAAGAATTTTCATCATAATTGAAAAACAATGTAAGGGATTTTTATCTCAATTTACATTCTATTGAGGATTAATCTTTCTTATGCACCTATTTTATTTTAAATTTTGTATATACTACAAATTACATGATATATATTTAATATCCTTACTCCCATGATATTTAAACATTCATAAAATGGTATTATATCATGAGGATTATGTTTTAAAATTTTTCAATGTGAAATGTGAAACATTGGGATGTTAAATGATTATTTTCCTCTATAATAACTTTAAATGATCTTTAAATTATATTGAAATTTGAGGAATTTATATAACCATTGTCCAATATATTCCATTCATTATTATCATGTTATCACAAACCATTTTAATGTATTAGAGCCCTTTTCCACTCATTAGTACTCAAGCGTTTTAGAAAATATTTATAGAACACCCAAAATTATATATCTCTATAGTTAGACAAAAATATTTTATTCATAAAACCATGTTTTATTAAAAAAATCCAAAAAAAATTATCAACTTATTTTGTGATGAAAATTTTACCCTTTTTCTGTTTTACAAATGTTTTGAAGGAATTATCTTTTCACATTCTTAATGAGGCATTTTCAGACATTTTTCTAAACAAAAGGAATATTATTTTTAGCTTGAATGAAATGTACAGATTGATCTGATGTTGTTTCTTTTAATAATCATTTTAAAGGGGATTATTATCCATGTAAAATATTTTCAAATTGTTTTTAAAAAGTTTAGGATAATTTCCTCAAGAATATTATTAAAATAAATTCTTTTATTTTATCAATGACAACAACCCTCTACTTTTATTCCACATGGGATTTATTGTGTTGATACTAACCTTAATCTTTCTCTGGATGATTTATGATTTATTTTTCCAATATTAGTATTTATATTCACTTCCTTGATTTATTTATTAATCCCATTGAAATATTCAATCTATTATAATCATTTAACATTGAATTTCCCAAAAATTAACCATTTAATTTATCATGAATAATAATATTGCCTAAACCATATGCCATTTTACATATGGTGTATAATTTGATAGTTATTTGACTATATGTGTCAATATTGAAAAATAAATATCTCCTAATCCATTCAGATTTTTGATAATGATAATTTTTATATCAATTATTTGATAGATGATGAATGGTTTGAACTGGTACAACATTAGAGGAGCCCAGTTACATATATCCCCTCGATACATTGGTACTCTCAAGGGATGAGTCATTTGGATAGCCACTATAGATGGGTTATTATCCAACATTTTGTAAACTGACATGTGAAAGGTCTTTACGGTAAAGGTAACATGTACCTAGGAATCATAGAATCCATAATTAAGAATTTCTTACATCTATATTATGATATTATTCATCCATTATATTTTGCATCAACATATCAATGGATTCATTTCATTTTTAGAATTCAGTTGTTATTCATCCATGAGATAATATGTCGACATATCTATGGATACCTTTAATTTTAGGTTCAATGAATAAATATCACATGATTTATTTTTCTAACCTTCCATATTGATTTTTCATTATCTAGTTATTTTGGCATGTGCATCCAATTATTAACTTTTTATATTTCTTACGCACTTCCATTCAGTTTATATTTTGAATGGAATGTGTGTTAAGTTATTCACCTTGTCTTATTGACTATTATCATTGATTAATTATTTTATTTTACTATATTATCCACTAACTTTCATTTGAGCTCACCCTTATTATGGCTTGTTTCAAGAATCAATGAAGCATAGTATGAAAGATATTTATTGATTTAGTATATGGATTAGAATTATCCTCAAAGTTGTTATTTATAAAGAAGAAGAAAAATTATGTTGTAATCAATGTTTTAATTTATACAATACTCATTATGTATCTAGTTTACTAAGACTACTAAACTAATTGGTCATTCGAGCCTTGGTTACTTGTAATCATTCCGATGTATTTAGAACCGGACACTAGCTCTGGGCTATTTGGGGCCAGCCCACTATTCATATAGAAAAAACATGATATTATAATGATTTAATCAGGTAAAATAGTTATGAATTCACTATGAATATAATGTATATTAAATTATAGAGACAATGAAAATCCCTTCAATACAATGTGTTATATTCCATCCCAAACATACACTTATTTATAACACAATCAATGAGTACCATAAAACCTAGTTGTTAGGTACCCTTGAATTACAACATGTAATAAAATTATAGGTACCCATTACAATTAGATTAATATATATGATAATCATTTGTGTTACACCAAGATAGTAAACCCAATCTATTTGGATAGGATAGGAATAGTTTTTAGTGAATCAATATGAGGAATTAAGGTAACCAGTTACCTAATCAACTATCCATGTGACTTAGGTGGTATGATTGACATGATTGAATACCAGATATAATCAAGGCATATATTATGATCTTAGAAAGGATAATTAATAATGAATTTTTTAACATGGCCCAAAAAAGTTAATAATACGTTGTTTTATTCTTTTAGTGGGATAAACTTCCTAAAATTAATTGACGAGATGTTATGAAACATGATACTTATCCACAAATATTTTATTGTTGTTGTTTCCATCACCCATCATCACTAATATATTTTCCTATCTCATAGGTATAAAATATAAAAAAATTCTTGATTGGTAAATAAGGTTGATAATTTTTCCCAAAGTGAATCATTCTGTTCATATGTATGTAACTATTATGGAATTCAATTTATCTAATTATGACTCATGGGTATTTAATATTGGGTATTCATCACACATTTGTGGTGAAAAACATTGACTCATAAATAAAATAAAATGAATTAATGGATCGATAGATCAATATATTTACAATAGGGAAATATTTTTCTCATTAATGGTTAAAACATATTATCTATGTATACAAAGATGATTAGTTCTAGAATTGGAAAACTATCACCAATTTCCTGCCATATTTTTTAAAATTTTAAATACTATTTTGACAAGATAGGTTTTTAATTCATTCTTAAGAACAAGAATTGTTCTATATATCTTGATGAGTTGTATTAGAGTAATGGGAATATGATGAATGAGTTTTCTAGTCTATATATGGAAAATACTATCAATAACCTTCATAAAAATAATTTCTGTAATAAAGCAAAAATTCTTTAATAAAAACTTCCTTGGATATATTTAAATATATTATTATGGGTATATAAAACATATTCACTTCATTCATTTTATGATTTTGGTTTTTTTAAAATACCTTTAGTAATTGTGACCATTTCTAATATAGTCATTGAACAGTGATCATATGATTAGTAAAAATATAAAGCTTAAACAAATCCAATATATTCAGACAAAGGAAGCGATGTCCTCATCCAGTAGACACGATCCATACGAAGCCCATTTGTCAGAACTCAGAAAGGAGGTGGCATCATTGCGCTTCACTCTTGTCCAATCCCAAGCTAAGCTTCAATATGTTAAGATTGAATGGAATCACCTATGGGAGAAGTGGAAGTTGATAGATATTACCACATAAGCGATGTTATCAGAGCCACCCCAAGAGTATGTCACCATCGCACACCAAAACCTTCTGTATTCTGTGGGTGTTATAAGTGGTTATTTAAAAAGACCTTAGCACTATGAATATGTGCATTTTTTGTTATATAATAATGAATATACATTCATTTTGTTATTATTACTTTATAAATACTTTTTAAAGCGCATATAGATTTTTTATAAAATATTCAACTAAGAAATATATGTTGATGAATTAATGAATTTTTTAATTAAATAATACTTTAATAAAATAATAATAATATTATAAAATTAATTTTTATTAAATATAAATTATTGCATTATTTTTTTAATGAGATTTTATTTTTTATTATGCTTTACAATGTATTTTTGTCAAAACCCTTGATTTTTCCATAAATGTATGTTTTTATTTTAAAATAGAAAATAAACAAATTTAGAAAATTATTCAGATAAAATGAATATTATTTTTGGAATCAGGATGTCGAAATTATTCAATCGTGAATTTTTCATAATTTTACGAGACGGTCTATTTTTTGGGTAAAAATTAAATATGGTTTAAATATATAATGTGCTTTATGATATCAGAATAACACAATAGTGATGTTATATAATACTATAAATGATATTTTCGTCCAATATATGTTTTAATATCAAAATAATGTGATTTTATATTTTTTAGATTAATTTTATGATGCCTTAGTGGACCCTTCTTGACTTATAAATCATTTTATATTTTTAAATTGTTTTCCTTGAGAGTGTGACACACCTCCAAATAAAAAAACATTTCATTTTAAGAATTTATAACATTGGACTTATAATATATTTTCTTACACTCCTCTTTGAAAAAAACCATGGGCAATAACCATTTCCTGGTTTGTGGTTTTGATTACTTTAATGTGACGTGTCCCAAACCTAAATAATAAAGAATTCCTTCTCCTTTCCTATATAAACCCACCCAACTCCCACTTCCCCTTCATTAAAATCCCTTGGAGTTCGTCCAAAATCTTCCGTACTCGCTCTTGAATCCTCCCAGGGTTCCCTAGTCAACCAATAAGCCTCTCCCAAGACCCTCCGAATACATTGGGATCACACTTCCAAGTAAATGATCCTCATTTTCCTCTTCTTTAAAATTCAAGCATATTATTTGAAAGTAGTTATTTTAATTTAGAATGGTTATACTTTCAATATTCTATAATAATTATATTACATTACAATTTATGTTATTATAATGATGGATTATTTTTCCTTCCTCATTTTTACCACTACCTAATCCGTCACTATGCCGAAATTTGGTAAAGGATTCCTCCCTTTGTCATTTTGTCCATGTTTCTTAATATTGTTATGGACTTTTAATTTCAATTTTAAATGTCGGGGTATGATTTTTTATCCCCTATACTGTCCAATTTATGTTTTAATGATGATATACCACTTTATCTGTCATCGGTGCCTCCAATGTGCACGTGTTACCATGACGAAATTTCGTAAGGAATCACTCTCTCCTCATTTACATTCAACAGACTCTTTTTTATTATGAATCCAAATTTCATTACATATGTTGGGACATGTAGCTATATGAAAACCTTACATTCCATTTCATGTAAATATGATGAGACACCCCTTTATATCACATCAACCGTTTTTATGAAGTCTTATGTCACGTCGTTATGCTGCAGAAATTGCACCGCAATCTTCCAAGCCAAAATCATTGTGCAGTGAATACCCTGCCCATTTCTCTATCAAGTGTATTCACCTTTATGCACTTCTACTTAATTATGGAAGGGTTTCATGTATGAATTAAAAATTCATTAATTTTTGAATACATTATGATGTTTTTATGATTCCATGTTGATTGATATAGTGGACCAATTATGTATGAAATGAAATGTTTCAGAAGGGTGTGCCCTACTAGTGATCCAATATATTGGGTAAAGTATAGTATAATGATAAGAAATGTGCAATGAGTGTTGACTCATGCTAATTCAAATAAATTGAGGGTTTAATTTTCCATTATGTTCAATTAGGGTTTATTCATTATCCATGTTCAATGAGCACTAGCTCATACTAATTCCATGTTAAGTGTTGTTACCACATCTCAATGATAGGATTATCTTGATATATCCGGCCTTTATGATTGTGTTTCTGCTATGATCCATTGATATTCATATTGTCTACCAAGTTTTTTATTACTCATTTTATTTGATGTTTATTGTCTTAATGGGATTTATAGCTCACTGATGAGGTCGAAGTTCATCACGGCCCTCAAAATTACATTTATTACTCTTACACTAGAATAGTAGTGGAGGGTCGATCCACTGAGAAGGCAGATGAGTGAATTCTATGGTTTTCAAATTTTAACCCCCCCCCCCCCCACTATTGTTAGTAGTGGGGAAAACATCTTCTTACCTTTTATTTTTATTTTATTTTATTGATGAACTGTAAACATGATGAGGAAACTTTAATTTTTAACAATGAAACTAAAAATTTATACTAAGTACTTTCAATCTTAAGAATTAATCCAAACTAACATTTAGCAACAAGACAAAGGAGCTCAAATCAACAAAAATAACTCTAGAAATATAATATACTGGTTAAAATAATTGACATCTTCATGAATTTTTTTGAATTACTCATCAAAACATGCTGAAGAATCCCCCTTGCCAAGAAATTCAACAGGAAGAAGAATAAGATTTGGAGTTTTCCACACCAAAACAAAACCAAAATGCTAAGAAGTTTGAAAAGAAGATTAAATTTGGAAATAAAATCACCATAAATTTCCAAGTTTAATGACATTAATGTTCTGATAGATGAATTCAAAAACAACTTCTCTAGTCTAAATTGAGTTATTAAATTTTGAATATCAATTGATAGGTGAATCAACTAAACAGAGAATCGTAATTAAATCTCACCAATTGATTATGATTCTGGAAAATGTAAAGTAATTGAAGAAGTTTTAAAAATAAACCAGCAAAATTGAATTCCAATTCTAAGAAAATATTAACCTATGATCATCTTGATTATAGCAGTGAAAAACATCCAAAAACAGAGTACAAACATAAAGGAAAAAGGGAAGAAGAACTCCCTAAGTGACACTTTGCCTTCGGGCTCCTTAGTCTCTGGCTCATCTCCAATGTTGCTCCCAGGTATCTGCTCGTGAGACTGGTGTGTTCGTGGAATGAATGAGCATCGTCTCAAATTCTGCTACTTGTCTGCTTTAAGTACCCTGCAGTCATAAGATGTATGTCACTGCTCGATCTCCACCGACATAGAATGTCCTTCTTGAGTGCACCTCACACGTGCATTTTAACCTCAACCTCCATGTCACACTAATTTTTCTCACATAACTAACTCTCGCTGAGTTATTTGAATGCATCTGGACGTATACATGACTCATGGATGATCCTGCACAAGTATAAACAAAATGATGCAATTAAAACTCAAAAATGTTAATTAATATTTTATAGTATTAATTTAAAGTTTTTTGTCATAATACTTATTAAAATGTCATTTAATGTTAATTAATGAATAATTTAAACGGTAATAGTTATTGCATATTACTTAATTATTAGTATTATATTTTTGATTTATTATTTACTCTTTAATTAAATGAAATTATTAATTTCTTAATTTATTATAATTCATATATTTATTTTACTAATATAAGTATTATTATACCTAGTAAACGTAAATTTATTAAATTCATAAATTAAACTAATATTAAACACTTTATTTATTAAATTACATTATAGTTTAATTATTTATTTTAATTAATTTAATATTTTGGTTAATTAATTATTAAATATTAATTTATTATAACCATTTTTATTATTATATTTCTTATTTGTTTATTTGTTTATTGTTATTATTATTTTTAATAAATTTATCTATTCCGTCCCCCCAAATCATGACACACAACATGGGGAAGGGTTTTTATTTTCTTCTCCCAAGCAGAGCAGTGGCATGGCGCGCCTTCCTCAGCTCAACAGCACAATAGCTCCAGCTCGACTCCATCAGCAATGCACTACCTCCAGGTGCGGTAACCTCCCACTCCCTAGATTAGTGGCTGGAGTTGGCTCAACCTTATCCTCGGACAGCGCTGACTTGTGGAAATGGGGCGAATCCCCTCAAGGGGTGGATATGTCCCATATTTGGTCCTATGCTCGGTGGCTTCATGATTCACCAACAGCGGTGGCAAGTTCATCTTCAACATTTTCAGATTCAACACAGCATGATGGTGGAAATTCCAAGAGGCTTTATATTTCATATTGGTCTTGGTTCAACCACTCTAGCGTCACCAAACTTAGCTCGAGTAGTGGACAACATAGGACATCTCTTTTGAGCACATTGAAATCTATATAGTGATGGGGTTAGGGTTGCTTGATTTCTGAGTTTTAGAACTGAAATTTTTAGTTTAATTTTGGAAGTGTGGTCTAGTTCTATTGTTGTTCCAGAGTCGACAAGAGGGGGTATAGAAGTGGATTCCTATGTGAAGTAGGGGAATAGGGAAAGACAATGGTGAGAAGCAGTGACAATGAGAAGATGATGGGTATTGCAGGGGTGGAGAAGCTGTCGGTGAGAATACGAAACCGATGCATCGATAGGTGAAAGGCTGGAAAGGATCGATGAGTGAAAAATGGAGTGATACCGATAGTTATATCCATAGGAGGAAGAGTATCAGATCGGTGTCTGTGAGACCGAAGATGAAAGGAAATGAAACTGATCATGAGGTTTTGAATAAGTTAGTCAAGACTCACCGATAGAAGAAAATCAGCAGAGGAGAAACGGTGAAACGGATATGTGCATCGGTAGCAGTGGAAATGGGGGAGACCGACAATGTTAATTGAAATACAAAAGTATTTATTTCTAACTAACCAATGGAAGAAAATAACGACTCACCAAAAATTAAAATAATAAAAAGTAATTGATGCGTTGTGAAACTGATGATGATTTGGGATATCGGTGAGTCAATGACTCACCGATTGATGAAAATAATATAAGACACCGAAGAAAAGAGAGACTAAAACCGATGAAAGAAGAGACTTATGCAGAAGAAACCAAAACCGATGACAGAATCAGTACGTTGTAACAATGGTGTGATAACCCCCCAATAGTTATAATGAAAACTTCGGTGTGTTAAAATATCAGTGAGACAATGAATTGGTGTGACAACAGCATCGGTTGGTCACTCACCAATAGTACAATATTAATAACATTAACAATGAAAATTAATTTAGAATAGATAATAAGAAGAACAACACTAATTAATTAACACAAAAGAGGAATTAACTCTATTGGTTAAGATTAAATAATTAATTGTAAAAAAAAATATCCAAATTATTTATCAAAATGAAAATAAAAGAAACTAATTTTTTACTAAGATAATAGTAGTTAAAATTAATTTAATTTATGTCTAAAAAATTTAAGGACTCCTGCAATTAATTAACTGCAAACATATAATTATAATAATTAGAATTAAATATAGTTATTAAACAACACAGTTAATTAGTTATATGCTAAAATGAAACCTATCATTAAAAAATATTATTTTATTATGCTTTAAATTAAACTTATTTACTTAGTAGAATAGTTGAACTGGTTTAAAAGTAAAGTTATTTTTTTTAAATAAATCAGAATTAAATTGTAAAGATTTAGATTAGAAACTAGATTAAATTAATGAAAATAAAAATGACAAATAATTAAGTAATAAACATTTAAAATTATCAATAAGTAATCCAAATTAAAATTATAAATCTTAAAAGAATATTAATAAATTTGGAATACTTAAAATGACTATAAAAGGACGTAAAACGCATATTTAATTATAAGAAATGACTAATTAATAGATTTAGGGATAAAATTAAAAAATTTCCATATTTAATTAAAAAGTATTTAAAATAAGTAATTAAATTGATAAAAATTAAATAAATGGTGCAGAATAACTATGTAAAAATAGAGCCACATCAAATTCCCCGACACTTAAGCATTTTTTGTCCTCAAACAATCCCATGTCTTATTTCCTTTGAAAAATAGTAAAGTGTATATTTTTAAGACCACACTGTAACATGTCCAACACTCAAAATAGAGGAAAAAGCATAATATTAGGCTTTAAGAAAATGAATTACTCATTTGAATCTTGCCTATAACAAATTCTCAAGGGAAATTAAAGGAAGCTGTGAACCATCAAGTAATGAAGATTTTATGCCTCATAAATGATACAACTTAATGACTAACTTCAATCCAGGATTAAGTCCTAAGTACAAGAATGACAATAGGTAAAAAATCAATGGTATTATGATCCTAACCATGGAAAATTGTACATTAAATTTTTACCTTATTCCCAAAAATAATTAATTCTTTTGCGAATCACCTTAATAACACAACCTAAATGAATCCCATATAAACCAATTGTCCCCTTCTTCATTTGGTGTTCATCATTCCCCTCACCCAAATGAGCTCATTTTTGACCCTAGACCCTTTATTTATTTTTCCCAAGCCATGTTTTAGTATGCTGAGGACTGTGCAATGCTCTTATTCAAGGTGAACAGAGGGCTTATAGTAAACAGAAATGCACTCAACATCTAGGGTCTTAGAGACTCATCGTGGGATCCCAAAGGCCAAAATTACTCCCATTCCAAAAGATTTTAATAAAAAATCATTTACATTGGCTCATTAAAGAAATTAATTTTAATAATTAAAAGATAAAAGATGCCCCTAGAATCAGAATCAAATTTCCAGTTCCAAAGGGTATGATCATAATCCCATTAACAAGTGACCCAAATCACATTCATAAATTATTCCTAAACCGAATTCCCATCAAATTACCAAGTAAGATCAATCAACAATTATCCAGCGTCATCAATTTCAGGCTCTAAGCAGTTCTTAACCACCAACAAGGAACTTTCCTTAACATAAGACCCAATTGAGTACAATGCGAAGACCAAAATTATGCAAGAATTTTGAAAAAAATTACCATTTTTAACAAAAAAATTTAATTGAAGTGGGAATTGATGGGATCATAATTAAGCACAGTTAAGCACATTCAAGAATTGAACCCCTCCCCCAAACATAAAACCCAAATTTGTCCCCAATGTTGACTTCTAAATGTGGAGAAGAAGAATTTATCAATTAAGGATCAAAATAGATTTTCAATTAAAAAGATTTATGACATGTATAAAGGGTCTCAATGAAGTTCAAAAAGATTGTTTGCCAGAATGAATAAATAATTAGCAAGTTCATTAGAAAGTACATGCATTATCATTTATTCTATTGATTTTTTTTTAATTCAGCTCAAGAAATATCATGCAATTTGTGGGTGCACAATTAATTGGGTGTATGAATTTTAAAATAAATATTCTTCAAATAGATGTGCAATATAGCAGAAAAATGCATGCCAAACACCCTATTGACCAATCAGTTCAAATGAGAAACACAACTACTAGGAAGCATGTACCCCCCCCCCCCAACATAGTTTCAAGTAGTGAAAAGATTTTAATAATAATGAAATTCAATTTTTCAGAAATGATGCGCATGCAAAATTTATGCACAGTATAGTGACATGTAGCAGGATTTTCTAATACAAGAAGAATTTTTCAGTGAGCGTCATTTTATTAATAAAACAAGAGCATAAATAAATGAAGAAAGATGAAACACTTCCCTGATTAAATTATTGTCCAAATATGATCATGGGAATTCCACTCCATTATTACATAGCATCATCATCCTAAAAACACAAAACATGAAAATTAAGAACAAAAATCCAACATAGACATAACATACAGTTGGAAGCAAAGCTTCAAATTATTCAGCACAAAAATAGAACAAAAATGTAAACAAAGGAGCATGGGTTGAATCCCATGAATAATTGATTTTAAAGTCTTCTGTTAGAATTTATCTAATTACAATTTTTTAATTTCTTAACACAACAAAACCATTGGTTTCTTCTCATAAAGCGCTAGATTTATAGTCCCCAGCTGGACTCACCTAGCATCTAACCGTAGTCACTAGGGGGATGTGGTTTCCTTAATAGGAACCACCACATGTGTTTTGCCAAATTATTTTTAACGTAATGATGAGATTTGTTGGCCAAAAGTCAAAAGTAAACTAAAACCAATCTCTCATAACCTCAAATAACCCCTTTGTAGCACCCTTTAACCATAGTGGGTATAGTGTTGTCTACTTCCAGAATAAGGTTAGACATTTCAAGAATTGAATACTCATGAAGGGACAACATGGATCTAGGTGCTTCAAAGGGTGTATCATTGACCTCAAAGCTATCTCTCTTAACCTCAACATGAACATGTTCAAATTCAAGGGTAAAAATGGGTGAATACTGAATAGTAGGTTTAAGAAGAGATTCAATAGAGTGCTGAACAGAGTCATGTACAATGGAACTCAATTCTATTTCTCCCTCTAGACTACTATCAGTATCACGAGAAGGATTAGAACCCTACACATTTGAGGATGGAAGTGATAGGTAGGGAAGAGAATTTATTTTATCACTAACAGTTTCAAGTATAACATTGTTATAAATACCTTCCAAAATATCCTCAATTGTTAACTAACATTGAACATATACCTCTTCAATTAGATTAGTTTTTCCAAGATCATGTGTGTATTCAAACTCTACATTATGTTCATGTTAAAAAAACTCACTTTCCAAAAGAAAGTCTGTAGTTTGTTCCAAGAAGTTCAAATCAGGGGGAGTAATGTTTAATTTAGCTTCTATAAAATCAATTTCCAGATTTTTCAAGTTTAACCATTTACCCCCATGTGAAAAATCACTGTTTTCAATTTTAGTACACTCAGTTTCTATCAAACTATGAATCTGAGAAAATGAAGATGAAATATCATTATTTAATCTTTATTTAAACATCATTATCTCATCCTCTAAATCATCCAACATAATTTTAGAAATAGATGGGTTTGGAGTTTCAAAGCATGGAAGAGTAGTTATCAGTTTATGTTCAATGTTTTGAGATTCTATATTTTCCATTTTAAGGTTCTCTTCCAAAGTGTTCCCAATATTTTTTTCAGACTCATTATTCACAAATTCAGAAAAGGTGGGTGAAGAGTTTTTTACTTTTAAGTTTTCAGTTTCATGTTTTTCTTTAAACCGAGTGGCTTCATTCTCAAAACATCTAAAACAATTATTTTTCTCCAATTTAGGAATTATGAAAAGAACTGGGAAATATTTTTCAATATTTTTCAATTCATCTTCAAAATTTTCCAACTCAACAGCATTAATTTTCATTCTGGGGTCTTTATCAATGCTTTCATTGTTTAATGAGTTGGTTATTTCTAGATTTGGTTCAACAGATTTAGATTCATCAAAGTAAATAGTTTTTTTCCCATTTTCAGATTCACTTTCCTCTTCAACGTGATTTTCAAATGTTTTAAACACATTTTGATTTTTATTTTCTTCATAATCTTTTTTTTGTTTAACCATTTGTTGTAATTCCAAGAACATGTTTTCCAATATTTTTAGTCTTTGATCCCACTCTGGAGAATATATAAGTTGAACTTCATGGGTTTGAGTTAATAAATTGTTAATTAATTCCACCATAGCATCCAGTTTAGAATCAATTAGATAAATTTTGGCTAGGTTTCTAGGACTGGGCCAAGATATTCATCATCTTCAATGAAAGAAGTCTATTGTTGCTGGTTATAAACACATTGTCAGATAGTATATCCATAATCTCTAAAACAAACATAGGAAGGTCACGATTCATTCCAGTTCTGAAGTTGTTCCATATCCTTTAAACAAAAAACAAATGAGTTTAAACACCCATGGTCACATTGTTCTGAATATTTTTAAAAAAACAACAAGAGAAGCCAATAAAGTTCAAAGATGTTTTTTAAATCAGATTTTTTAAATGATTTTTTAAATGTTTTTATGGTTCTTTTGTTTTCCATACCCTAGACTCTCAGTATGTGCCTTCCCTAGAAATGAAGCCTAATTTTGATGAGGCCGGAGGTCTTCACAACCATCAAAATTACATTTATTACTCCTACACTAGTATAGTAGTGCAGGGTTGATCCACAGAGAAGGAAGATGAGTTAATTCTAAGGTTTTCGAATTTTAACCCCCACTGTTGTCAGCAGTGGGGAAAACATCTTCTTACCTTTTATATTATTTTATATTATTTATGAACTAGAAACAGGATGAGGAAATGTTAATTTTTAACAAAGAAACTAAAAATTAATACTAAGTACTGTCAAACATAAGAATTAAAGAAAACTAACATTTAGCAACAAGACAAAGGAGCTCAAATAAATAAAAATAACTCTGGAAATATAATATAATAGTGAAAATAATTTACTTCTTCATGACTATTGTTGAATCACTCCTCAAAACATGCTGAAGAATACCCCTCACCATGAAATTCAATAAGTAGAATAATAATATTTCGAGTTCTCCATACCAAATATTAACCAAAATGCTAAGAAGTATGAAAATAAGATTAATTTTGGAAATAAACTCACCATGAATTTCCATGTTTAATGACATTAAAGTTCTGATAGATGAATTCAAAAACAACCTCGCCAGTCGAAAATGAATTATTAAATTTTAAAAATCAATTGAGAGGTGAATCAACTAAACAAGAAAATCACAATTCTATCTCGTCCAATGATTATGATTCTGAAAAAGTTAAAGTAATTTTAGAGTATTTAAAAATAAACCAGCAGAATTGAATTCCAAAGCTATGAAAATATTAACCAATGATCATCTCGATTATAGCAGTGAAAAAAATCCAAAAAAATAGTACAAACATAAAGGACAAAGGGAAGAATAACTCCCCAAGTGACAGTCTACCTTCGGGATCCTTAGTCTCCAGCTCGACTCCAGTGTTACTCCCAAGTATCTGCTCACAAGACTAGTGTGTTCATGGATTGAATGAGCGTCATCTCAAATTTTGCTACTTGTCTACTTTATGTACCCTGTAGTCATAAGCTACATGTCACTGCTCGATCTCCACCGACATGGAATGTCCTTCATGAGTGCATCGCACACGTGCATTTTATCTGCAACCGGCATGTCACACTAATTTTTCTCACATAATTATCTCCGACTAAGTTAGTTGAATGCATCTGGATGTATACATTACTCTTGGATGAACCTGCACAAGTATAAACAAAATGTAACAATTAAAACTCAAAAAATGTTAATTTATATTTTATATTATTTACATTATGGTTACCATTATAATACTTATTAAAAAGTCATGTAATGTTAATTAATGAATAATTTAAATGGTAATATTTACTGCATATTAATTAATTATTAGTATTATATTTTTTGATTTATTATTTACTCTTTAATTAAATTAAATTATTATGTTCTTAATTTATTATCATTCATATATTTATTTAATTAATATAAGCATTACTAATACTTAGTTAACATAAATTAATTAAATTCATAAATTAAACTAAAATTAAACACATTATTTATTAAATTAAAACTTAGTTTAATTAGTTATTTTAATTAATTTAATATTTTGGTTAATTAATTATTAATTATTAATTTATTATAACCATTTTAATTATTAGATTTCTTAATTTTTTATTTGTTTGATGTTATTTTTTTAATAAATCTTATCTCTTCCCTCCCCTCAAATCATGGCGCACAACAAGGGGGAAGGGTTTCAATTTTCTTCTCCCAAGTAGAGTAGTGGCATGGCACGCCTTCCTCATCTCAACACCGCGACGACTCCAGCATGACTCCAGCAGCAATGTGCTACCACAAGGTGTGGTAACCTCCCACTCCCCAGATTGGCGGATGGATTCAGCTCAACCTTCTCCTTGGACAGCCCTGACTTGTGGCAATGGCGTGACTCCCCTCAAGCAGCAGATATGTCCCAGACCTAGTACTATGCTCGGTGGCTTTAGGTTTCACCAAAAGTAGTGGCATATTCATCTTCAACTTCTTCGGAGCTGACATGGCATGATGGTGGTGATTCCAAGTGGCTTTAGATTTCAGCTTGGTCTTGGTTCAACCCCTCCAGCGGTGCCAAACTTAGCTCTAGCAGTGGACAACACAGACGGTCTCTTCTGAGTACAAGGAAATATCTATTTTGATGGGGTTAGGGTTGCTTGATTTCTGATTTTTTAAACTAAAATTTTTATTTTTATTTTTAAAGTGTGGTCTAGTTATGTTGTTGTGCTGGAGTTGAGACAATGAGGTATGGATGTGGATGGCTATGTGATGTAGGGGAAGAGGGAAAGATGATGCTGAAAAAGCACTGATGGTGAGAAGATGATGGGTATTATATGGGTGGAGAAGCTATCGGTGAGAAGATGAAACTGATGCATCAGAAGAAGAAATGCGGGAAAGGATCAGTGAGTGAAAAATAGAGTGAGACTGATAGTTATATCCATAGAAGGAAGAGGACCAGATCGGTGTCCATGAGACCGAAGATGTAAGGAAATGAAACCGACCGTGAGGGTTTGAATTAGTGATTCAAGACTCACCGATAGAAGAAAATGAGCAGAGGAGAAACGGTGAAACCGATCGGTGCATCAGTAACAGTGGAAATGGGGGAGACCGACACCGTTAGATGAAATAAAAACATATCGGGGTCTGACTAACTGATGGAATAAAATAAAGACTCACCGAAAATTAAAATAATAAAAATTAATTGACACGACGTGAAGCCAATGATGATTTGGGACATTGGTGAGTTAATGACTCACCGATATATGAAAATAATATAAGACACCGAAGAAAATATAGGCCAAAACCAATGAAACAAGAGACCGATGCAAGATGAAACTGAAACCAATGAATGAATCAGTATGTTGCAACAACGGTGTGATGACCCAACAATATTTATAAAGAAAACTTCAGTGTGTTAAAAGATCGGTGAGATAAAGAATCGGTGTGACAACAGCATCAGTGGGTCACTCACCGATAGTACAAAATTAAAAACTTTAACAATAAAAATTAATTTACAACAGATAATAAGAAGAACAGCACAAATAATAAACATAAAAGAGGAATTAACTATATGGTTAATGATTAACTAATTAATTGTAACTAAAAAACTATCCAAATTATTTAACAAATTGAAAATAAATGAAACTAATTATTTACTAAGAAAAGAGAAGTTAAAATTAATTTAATTTATGTCGAAAAAAATGCAGGACTCCTTCAATTAATTAATTGAAAATATATAATTAAAATAATTATAATAAACAAGAATTTTTAAAAACACAGTTAATTAGTTAGATGCAAAAATGTGACCTAACACTAAAAACATATTATTTCATTATGCTCTAACTTAAACATATTTACTTATCATAAGAATTGAACCAGTTAAAAAATAAAGATAATTTATTTAAATTAACGTGAATTAAATTGTAATGATTTAGATTAAAAACTAGATTAAATTAATGAAAATAAAAATGACAAATAATTTAATAATAAACATTTAAAATTATTAAAAAATAAACCAAATTATTCTAATAAATCTAAAAATTAAGTTAATAAATTTGGAATATATATAAAGATTATAAAAAAGGACTTAAAACACGTATTTATTTATAAAAAAATGATTAATTAATATATTTAGTCTTACAATTAAAAAATTTCTAAAATTAATTAAAAATTGTTGAAAATAAGTAATTAAATTGATAAAAATTAAATAAATGATGTGGAATGACTATGTAAAAATAGAGCCACATCACTCACCCATTTCTCATGCATGTCCTTAAGTTATCCCTTAAAATGCTAAGTATGATGGAATGTATTGGCAATGTAAAGGATGTTTTCAACAAAGATGATGTATTCCATGTTTTAAGTTGTTATGTAATGATCCTAATCCCCAAAGACACTAGATATATCGATCTTAGGTGTTGTATCAAGTCAATATTTGGTAATAAATCATGTATAACTGTGTAATAAAGAGAAGGGTTACCATAGTTGGTATCAAAGGATAGGTTCAGTTATTTTGGGATTCAGATTTAAAAACCCTTGTAAAATCTTTAGGGATAAGAATAAGTATAATGAAAACATCCCGAAAATTTGGTGAATATTGAGTAAGAGATTTATCAATGAAATACATCTCTATATGGATACAAGTATGTAGAGGCGACTCTGGCATAGATGTACCTAGGAGTATAAACTCTGACAGAGGTTTCAGTCTTGACCTAGGGTATACTAGTACCTGACAATGGGCCTTGCTCCACTCCCAATTACGACACTTCTGGGGGATATGATTTGGTAAATTCAAAAGCTTAGTATCAACCATTATTAAGGGAATTAAAAAAAATTCCCCTAAGAATATATTTTAGAATGTAGATCATGGATAACATATATTAAAGCATATATATTTATAAGTTAAAGAAATAAAAGTTAATTATTAGTCACTCAATTATGTATTTGGATTTCCTTTTATGTGTTACACCTAAATTTCCTTTTATTCTAGCTAATAGATGACAATAGGAGGACTCGGGCTAACAACCGATGTGAAGATCAATGTGATGACTGTTATAATGAGATGCCCAATCTAATGGGACATGAAACCTCAAACATTTTCATTATTCTCTCTCTTTTATTTCAATATTTAAATAGAAACATGGGTCATGAGGAACGTTCAACCCCCCCCCCCCCGGAAATAAAATATCTTTATCAAGGGAATCATGAGACAAATGCCTCCTACTTTTAATGGATCGTCTGATCCCTAAATCGTAGAACAATGGATCAACTCCATTGAAAATATCTTCTCTGCCCATCAATGTTCCGAACAAGGGAAGGTTATTCTGAATGCTTTTCATATTGAAGGTGTAGCTGATCAAAGGTAGACATTGATAAAAAATATGAAGCTTGATGAGGAGATTGAGGTTTTGGAATGGATGGATTTCGATGAATTTTTTTTATAAATATTTTCCGTGCACCCTCCGAGTTAACATGGAAAGTGGCTTCCTTACCCTCAAAAAAAGATAAATAATCTATCCGAGCGTATGAGGAAAACATCACAAGTCTTGAATGATACACTTCTATCTCTATTATTAAGCATGAATTTAAGGTTTCCTGCTTCTTTGGTGGGCTAAAACCAAGCCTATGGAAATCCATATCAATCTATGACATCAAGATTTATGATTAAATTGTTTGATTTACCCTCAAAGTTGAAATGGATATCGGAGAATCACAGGGGTATCATGGGCATAAAATGCATAAGGTGGACTTAAATTCTGGTAGTCTTATGGATAATTCCAATGGTTATATGAAAATGTTGCACCCCATTTACCAAATTTGCAGAAAGAAGAACCCAGAAAATTTTCTAAAGGGGACAAGAAAATGCTTTAGGTGTGAAAGAGAATGGAACCAAGCCATTAATTGTTGTCATGTAAAACCCACAATTGAAAAATATTAGAGGAACCCTCCATTTTATCCTCAACATGTTTTTCATTTCTTCAACTGAAAAGAACCAAGGCACCTTGAAAATTAGTTCCCTAAGACAAGGGTTTTCGGAAGATACAGACAACCTCTGAGGCAGCAAGGGAGAGATTTTTTTAGCACTACTGCTGAAATGAACCCCGAAAATGAAGTGGTGATAGGTATTCTAGTTATTCATTCTATAATATAGAATTTAATTTTTGATTTAGGTTCTACACATTATTTATATCCCGAAGGTTTAGTAGAACAATCCCAACACCACCACAAATCCGGGAAGTAAAGATGTATGTGAGTACGGAATATGGGGCAATCATTGCATCCCATTAATATAACTCCTCCCCTGTTATAATCTGTGGATTTATCCTCATAGAGAACCTCTTCATAATTAATTAAGTGTAATTTGATGTAATTCTTGGCATGTATTGGATTTATTTATATAGATCGAACAAAAATTATCATGATATGTAAATCACTCTCCATGTGGAGAATTGACCCCTAATTCTGTACATGTACAAGGAGGAGGAAGATTACTCTTTAGCACCATAATATCAAGCATGGATATTAATGACCTATGAGCATGCATATCTAGATCAGATGATTGAGTCTACAGAGGAAACCATCCTTAAATACATGCATACTTTGAGGGAATTCGCGGATGTGTTTCCTGAGGAATTTCCTAGTCTTCCTCCTAGAAGAGATGTTGAATTCTCAATTGACCATATACTTTGGGCATTTTCAATATCCATGACTCTATATATAATGGTTTTTGTGGAGCATGGGGAGGTTAAGAAACAACTACTGTAGAATCTGGATAAAGGGTTTATACGACCAAGTACTTCACCATGGGGGGGGGGCACTAGTCCTCTTTTTCAAGAAGAAGGATGGGTCAATGCGCCTTTCCATTGATTATCATGAGATCATCAAAATCACGGTAAAGAATTAGTATCATCTTCCACAAATTGACGACTTGTTTGATCAGCTACATGGAGCACAATACATCCTCATGGTAGATTTGTGGTCGAGATATTATCAAGTAAGGGTAAAGATGGAAGATATCTTCAAGACTGCTTTTTGTAAAATATAGGGGCACTATGAATTTCTATTATATCATTTTAGACTCACTAATTATCCATAAATATTCATGGACATTATGAATAGAGTCTTTAGTTATTACATAGAAATATTTGTGGTAGTCTTTATAGATGATATTCTAATATAATCCAAAACCTAGGAGGAGGATGAGGAGCATCGATGAATGGTACTAGACACCTTAAGGATGGAGAAGATCTATGAAAAGTACTTCCAGTGTGAGTTCTAGTTGAATAATGTCTTATTCTTGGGTCATTTCATCACATCAAATGGGATACTAGCGGATCCCTCAAAGGCAGCTACAATTGAGGGATGGATGAGGCCAACATAGGTATCGGATATCCGTAGCTTCATGGGGATAGCTGGATATTATCATCGAATTTTTAGAAATTTCCCACGATTATCCAAACCTCTTACCAAGATAACTCAAATGGGAGTAAAGTTTTCTTGGAGTAATGAATGCTAAGAGAGCTTCGAGGAGTTGAAAAAGAGGCTTATCAATGCCCCCGTGCTCACATTACCCATGAGTGGTGAAATGTTTTTGGTATTTAGTGATGCTTCGAAGAAGGGTCTGGGTTGTGTATAGATACAGAATGATAAATTGATAGCCTAAGCCCAAGGGCATCTGAATCTTCATGAGAAAAACTATCCCATGCATGATCTGGAGTTGGCAATTGTGATATTTATATTGAAATTATTGTAGAATTATCTCCATGGTGAGAAATGTGATATATATACTGATCAAAAGTGCCTCAAATACCTATTCATAGAAAAAGAGATTAATATACCCCAACGAAGATGGATAGAACTCATCAAGGATTATGATTAATCAGTCCATTTCAACCCTGGGAAATCAAAAATGGTTGAAGATTCTCTAAGTAGAAAGGATACAGTGGTTCTCTCATAAATGAAAATTGAGAAGGATCCAATCTTCTTATATATTTAGAGGATAGACAAGGGAATCATTTACGTATGAACATCATCAACCCTTTCTCAAGTGATTTCTCAACCACCCCCTATAGAGAAAACAATGATTCTCAAATAAAGGATGTGAATATTCTGAAAAGGGTGGAAACTATCAGAGATGGGAATCCTCAGAGTTCGTGGTTAACAAGGATGGGATCATGAGATTCGGGTCACGATTATTTGTACCATCCAATCTAGAGATAAAGAAATATCTTATAAATGAAATAGATAGATCAACCTTCTATATTTACATGGGGAGAATAAAGATGTATCAAGATCTCCTAGAAAAAATTTTGTGGGAAAATATGGAGAAGGAGATTTCTGAATACACATCAATGTTCTTGGTATGTCATCAAGTGAAGGATGATAGAAAAAAGTCCAATGGGATGATGAAACCACCACCCATACCAATATGTAAGTGGGGAAACATTACTATGGAAATTTTCACAGGTCTTCTAAGGAAATACTGAGGAACAAATGATATATGAGTCATTATGGATTGTCTTATGAAGACAGCTCACTTTTTTGTGATCCGAGAGGACTTCTCATTGGACCTACTTGCACAGATTTACATCTAAGAACTGGTAAATCCGCAAAGAGTTCCACTATCTATTGTATCTAATCGTGATCTGATATTCACATACAAGTTCTGGAAAAGGCTCCAACATGCTCTAAGAACTGAACTAAACTTCAATATGGCCTATCATCCTAAAAAAGCTGGTCAATCTGAGTGAACTATTCCGAAACTGAAAGATATGTTAGGATCATGGTCTATGTACTTCAAAGGAGGATGGTACCAGCATCTTCCACTATTTTAATTCTCATACAATAATAGTTTCTACTCGAGCATCTGAATGGCACCATATGAATCCTTTTATGGGAAATGGTGTAGAACACCGGCGTGTTGGGATGAAGTCGTTGAGCATATGCTTCTAGGACCTAACATGGTCGAAGAAAGGGTGGAGAAGGTGAAAAATGTTCAGCAGTATATCAAGGCATCCAAAATTTGACAGAAGAGTTATGAAGATAACCTTCAGTAATACCTTGATTTATAAATTGGAGACATTGTATTTCTATGCATATCTCCATGGAACAAGGTCATGAGGTTTGGAAATAATGGGATGTTAAGTTCTAGGTACATCAGACCCTTCGATATTCTTGATAATGTCGAGGTTGTGTCCTATCAACTAGAATTTCCACTTACTATGGCCAAAGTACATGATGTATTTCATGTATCCCTCCTAAGGTAGTACATACCAGACCCTTCACATGTACTCTTTTCAGATGTAGTATAGATATAAGATGATTTTTCTTATGATGATCAACCAGTGAAGATCTAAAATCATAGAGAAAAAGTTCTATGAAATAAGATAATGACACTCGTCAAGGTGTTGTGGAGAAACTAAAAGTTTGATGAAGCGATGCGGGAATCAGAGGATGTAATGAATTAGAGTTACCCACATCTGTGTTAGTGTGGGAAAAGGATATTTTGAGGGTGAAATTCTTAAGGGGGGAAGATTGAAAGGATCCAAACATTTATTAATGAAAATTCCTCTGGATCTATTTAACTATATTATTAAGTGTATATAAAACATACACACTTATTTGGTTTTATGATTTTGGATTTTTTTTAAAATACAATTAATAGTTTTGACTATTGATAATATAACCATTGACCTGTGATCACATGATTAGTATAAATATAGAGCTTTAACAAATACAATTTACTCAGACAAAGGAAGTGATGGCCTCATCCAGTTGACTTTCTCTATAAGAATCCCATTTGTCAGAACTCGGAAAGGAGGTGGCGTCATTGGGATTCGATCTTGACCAAGCCCAAGATGTGCTTCAACATGTTAAACTTGAACGAAACCACCTACGACAGAAGTTGAGGTTGATAGAGATTATCACTTGAGAAATGTTAACCGAGCCACTCCAAGAGTCTGTAACGATCACACACCTTACCCTTTAGACATATGTGGGTTTTATAAGGGGTTATGTAACAATACCATATCACTATGAATATGTGAATTATTTTTGTATATAAAAATGAATATACATTCAATTTATTATTTTTACTTTGTAAATAGTTTTCATCATGTAAATAGTATTTTCAGTTCATATTCAACCAAGAAATCAATTTTTGAAAAATAATGGATTTTTGAAATAAATAATATTTTAGTAAAATATAATTATTGTGATTAAATTAATTTTTATTAAACATAAATGATCGTATAATTTTATGAATGCAATTTTAATTTTTATTATGGTTGGAAATATATTTTTGTCAACACCCATGAATTTTCGATAAGTTTCGATTTTTATTTTAAAAGTGAAAATACAAAATTTTAGAAGTTTTTTTGAAAAAAATGAATATTATATTTGAAAACTGGATGTCGATGTTATCCAAGGTGTATTTTTCATAATTTTTTGAGACAGTCATATTTTCGGGTAAAAATTAAATACTGTTTAAATATAAATTTTTTTATGACATCCTAATGAACCAATAGTGATTTAATAAAATACTATAAATGATACGTTTGACCTATATATGTTCTATCCTTAAAATAATGTGATTTTATATTTGTTTGGTTAGTTTTCTGATGCATTATTGGACCCTCCATGAATTATAAAACATTTTATCTTTTTAATTTTTTTTCTATGAGAGTGTGACTCCCCATCACATAAGAAACCCTATTATTTTAAAATATTTGGGAATTGGCCATATAAAATAATTTTTTCCAATACCATTTGTCAAAAACCATTTTCAAAAAACATGGATGGGTTTTTGGTTTTGATTAGTTTAATGTGAGGTGTCGCAAACCTAAATAATAAACAATTACTTCTCCTTTCCAATATAAACCCACCAAATATCCCACTTCCTCTTCAATAAAATCACTTGGTGTTCTCCCAAACTCTTCCCTACACTCTCTATAATCCTACTGAGGATTTCCAAGTTCCCAAGAAGCCTCTATCAAGCCCCTCCCAAGCCTTTTGGATGACAATTCCTAGTAAGGGATCCTCACTTTCAAATTCAAGCATGTTATTTGAAATTAGTTCTTTTAATTTAAGAATTTTTATAATTTAATTCTTTTATAATGATTATATTAATATCCATGTGATGTTAATTTACAGATGAATTATTTTTCCTTCCACATTTTGAGAATTACCTAGGCTGTTACTATATATAATTTTCGTAATGGATTCCTTACTTTCTCATTTTATCCAAGATTCTTAATATTGTTATGAAATTATAATTTCAATTATAAATTTTAGGGTATGATTTCACACCTCTCCTATACAGTCCATTTAATTTTTGAATAATCAGAGACCCCTTTATCTCGAATCGGTGCCTGCCATCTACACCTGTTAACATGCCAAAATTCCGTAAGGAATCCCTCTCTCTTGATTTACATTCAAGAAATTATTTTATAGTATGAATCCAAATTCCAGTACCTATGTTGGGACATGTATCTATATGACCCATTAATGTAAATTTCATCTAAATATTATGAGATGCCCCTTTCTATCTCATCAACAATTTTTATGAAGTCTTTTGTCATGCATTTATACTGCATAAATTTCACTATAATCATCCAAGCCAAAATCATTGTGTAGTGAATACCATGCGCATTTCTCTATCAAGGGTATTCACCTTTATGCACATTTACATATTTATGGAAGATTTTATTTTATTAATTCCACATTCCTTAATCATGGAAAAAATAATGATGTTTTTATGAATCCATATTGGTATGATATTGCGGCACACTTATGCATGAATTGAAATGTTTTAGAAGGCTGTGCCCGGATAGCTCTCCAAATCAATTGGTAAAGTGTATTATCATAATACTTTATTTTTAATGATTGTTGACTCATGTTAATTCAAGTGAAACAAGTGTTTACTCATTCCTCATGTGCAATGAGGGTTTACTCATTCTCCATGTGCAATGAGACTTAGCTCATGTTAATTCCATGTTAAGTGTTGTTGCCACATCTCCATGTTATGATTATAATGCTTTATAATTCCATTACATTCAAATTTCTCTTGTGATCCATTGATATGCATATTTTCTAACAAGTATTTTATTCCCCATTTTATTCCCTGTTTATTCCCTTACTGGGATTTATGGCTCACGCTTTTCTTATGCATGTTCTTAGGTTATCCAATGCAATGCTATGTACGAGGGAATTCAGTGGTCATGTAACGGAAGTTTTCAACATAGATGTTGTATTTCATGTTTTGAGTTTTTATGTAATGATCATAATTCCAAAATACACTAGGCCTTTCTATCTACTATGTTGTATTGAGTGATGTTTATGTTATAAATCAGGATTAAATTTGTAATAAAGAGCAGGGTTGTGATAATTTCAGAGTCAAATTTAATAGAAATTATCTTTTGAATTTTCAACTTGGGAATATAAATAATAAATACAACCAAAGTCCCCATATAGATGTATTTTTGGAATCATGTTGTCATAAATCATTATAGAAGTGTGAATCATGTTAATTAAAAAAAATTACAAATTAACATTAATTAGTTGTGGTGATATGTAATTCTTACTATTTGATGTAATAAATAGTTATGTATATAGAACAATGAGTACTCATGAAGTTGGTGGGTATAGGTACATGATAACCTTTAGTGATGAAATCTAGAAGTATTATTATGTGTATCTTTTTAGAATTTTTTTATATTTAAAAATTTCATGGTGTTCAAAAGTGAATTATAAAATCAACTGGGGAAAATATTATTATTATTTAATTATATTGGGGTGGGGTATGTGTACTTGAACAAGGGACTTATTAATTATTTTGTTGATTATATGATTTTTACATAGTTTAATCCATTTGAAACACTATAAGGAAATGATGTTTTCTATTCTATGAATCAAACATTCTTAATAACAATTAGATTAATGAATATTCAGTGTAATTAATTGGGTTTTTTGAGCAGGTCAAGATCCACAACCCGTTTTAATTTTTAGAGTTTTGTGGTCTGGAGAACTCTTTAATTTTTTATTCTGAATCGATTGCTGATTGTTTCATATACAATATAATTTTTTGATGGTTTATAATTCTCTACATGTTACAAGGGTTTTTTTGGGGGTTTTAGGATTTTTGGAGGCTGAAAACCCAACTTTTTAGAGTGCGTAGATTGAGGTTCACAATTTGGATAAAACTATGCAACCTCCCTTGAGAAACAGTGAGACCCTACATATGTAGTGTACATGGTATAAAATATAGTGAAGTAGAGGGTGGATGGAGGTGTTGGGTGTTATAAATATGTATTATATACTTCACACATGGTTTTTTAATGGTTGGGAAAACTGTGCATGCCAACCATAAGTGGTGGGGTTCCTAGATAGTGGGTATCACACGGTTGGCATCCTATTAAACAAAGCAAGTATCCTAGCCTTTTAGGTCAATTAAAGTGGAAATTTTAAACTCTTTAACCCCCTATATTTGTGTTTCATTCTCATCCTTACCTACTCAACTACACACACAACAGATGAGAGATTCTCATTTCATTCTACCATAGGTTTCGAGATCCACTCTTCAAATAAACTATGAATCAATCATTGTTGGTCCATTAGAACTACTTTATTATGACCTTAAATAATCTATAACATTTTTTTCTCTTTCTATATAGTGCACTAAATAAGTGATAGAAGAACTTGTCATTTGGTATAATTCTATTGGCCTTAAAAAATTAATTCATATCTTTTTATTAATAAATTGACAACATGAGAAGCCTTTTGGAAATATGATCCATGAAAATATATTGTTTATGCTTTGTGAGAGCCTTTAAACGACATGGAATTTTATGCCTGGAGGGTTATTTAATTTTAATTGTTTAATATATATATTTAATGTGATGGTCCTTATAAAATGTTACCATCTTGGTTTGAGGATTGAGGTGGTGATGTACACATGAACTGTGGTAACATAAATCATCAGGAGAGGCTTGAAATGAGGTATATGGTGGGATATTGATCACCGGGTTGGGAGACAGAGTCATCATATTGATTTGATGACATCATCATGGTTGAGATCACAGATCGAGTCTTTGAGATAGTGTTGACCATCCGGTTGAGCAACATTGTTGCAGTATCATGAGGAATTAGGACGATGTGGGTAAGGTACTATGTTTTGGTGACTTAAAATCATGTTGTTTTGATGACATTCCATTGGAGTTATGTTAACCCAGATAAGACTCTGGTTATGAGGTTCAATTGACCACTCATGTGGGTAGAGGCCTCCATTAGGTGCGTCCTACGATGGTGTTGACCGTTAGTGATGTTGTATGTTCATACCATTTAAATTTAAATGGATGGTGATGATTTGTCGATTTATACTGATGAGACCATCAGTTTGGGGAAAAGTATATCAATATAGTGAGATCATTGTGAAATGATCATTTTGGGGGATGGATATTGTCATTATTCTGGACATCAGTTGTTGAGTTTCTGATGTTTTTTATTAAGAGGATAGGCATCACTCTTCCACAAAATGTCAGGCTTTGAACTGATATGAGATTTTGAAGAAGTTGTATGAGGGACTAGGTACTTCTCAGTTGGGCATTCCATTTTGGATGTCGATGCATGATTGAAGGAATGGGGTCCTAGGTGACACTTTTAGAGGTTTAACCAAACAGTTTAGATGGGATGATTCTCTTTAGTAGATTCATTAGGATTCTGGATAAGGATCCTCCCAACTACAATTATATATATATAGAGACATTTCATGGTATTCTATATATATAACTAAGGGAAAATGGTATATTCGTGTCAGAAAGTAGGTGATCACTACCTTGTGGATATTGAGAACAATGGAAGAAGGTATTTGTTTATAAATGTGTGTAGATACTCATTTATTTATTTTTTGTATACAACTACTTTATTATATATCTAATATTGGAACACATTGGAGGTGGAATACATATATATTTCTAACACAATACATGGGACTTTCTCGAGTGTTATAGACTTTATGATTTTGTGATCATGTAAGGGACTGAGGTCAAGAGATGGACCTTAGTGACCAACTCATATTACTTATCCTTGGATGGATGAAAAGAAAAATGTTTTCACAAATTATCTAGAGTTTACGATTATTTCATTATTTTTATTTCCACATTTCTTATATATATATACTGAGGTTGACCAAAATAAGTTGTTTCTATTTATTTATTTATTTTTGGGTATGAGAAGGCTTGTTTGAATGTTCTATAAATGGTACCATATGGTGTTTTATTTTTCAACTGGTATATTGTGCTTGTTGATTATTATTATGGATTCTTGATTCCGTTATTACTGGTACATATCTAGTTGTTTATGTTCTTTATTCAATTGATATATTTATATAAAACATTAGTATTATCATCAAGAGTGTGTATAGTATGCTCACTATAACTTATGTACACCATCACTTATAGTCAACAACCATTGGGGTACATGGACGCACACCTATGACCTAGTGGTTATGCTGAAATGAGCATTTTTCTGCTGAAAAAATAGGAATTTGATATAAATGGTATAAACGAATTTTATTTTACTTATTTTGGGTCATAATAATTATTTATATGGTAAACTAGATTGTAGGATATTTTCATAAATCATTTTTGAGAACATGTTTGGGTGTCTTCAGACCCATACATGGGGAACATACCATGTTTCCAGAGGTGGGATATTGACATTCTGTTATGTTCTATTACAAGTTATATGATATCCACATTGAGTGTTGTACATGGGCATGATATATATCTGTTATAATATTCCACCCATGGTTCCGTATATAAATTGAGGAGATATAGACACTTAGATGGTATGATAAGGTATAATTAATTATTATTTCCTCATAGCAACATATTTTACTTTATATATATATATATATATATATATCTCTACTAGTGATAAATTTGTTATGATTTTCATTGGGAACCTAGACTTCTCAAAGAGCATTTGGGTTTTTTAATGTGACAACAAAGGAAGATAAAAAGTGTATTCCAACTTTGCATCTCTTTGGTGGGATTGTACTCAGCCATCTTAGAAAAGTGGTTATAATGAAATCCATATGTGGTTCCATGTGATGTGATATGTATGATATATGTGGGACCAGATCTGATAGGACCATGAAGGGATGAAATCAGGGTGTGAGTAGTTAAAAATTTCAAAAAATAAGCTTAATTTTTTTTCATGGAAACCCTATTTGGTGTAATTATACTTCGAAACCATAGATTTATATGTGAGACTTGACTCTGTTGTTGGCAGGTGAGGGACGATGAAGCCAGACTCATATGTGTCACATAGATCTGATATGGATGGGTTCGAGGCAATGAGGCGAGATTTTATGTGACATGGTTGTGATGTGGGAGTGGACGAGCACTGATATTGCACTTCATGTTACAAAATTCCTTGTATGGGCTATATATATATATATATTGTTATCGATTTCTAACTGTTATATTGGTATTTTGTGGGATTCCACTAATACTGGATTAGATGAAAAATCAAGAAGGACGTGATTTGGTTTCATAGGATCATGCATATGTTGAGACCCCTTAGGGTTATGATATGGATCCATAGGATTAGTTTGATCTTGATCTACATGTACAACCATAGGTACAGGCATAGGTGTATATAGGAAAAATATATGATATGGTAGATTTTGGATCATGACTTGAAAATAATCTTAGGGAATCTTGGTTTGGGTCATGCATGGGACTAATAGGGGATCTTGTGGAGTTGATCCATCCATGGAGTACCGGAATCATGAGTTCTAGTAACAACACCCGCCACAATTTCACGGTGAGGGCGGACCAATGATAGTGGAGAACAAGATATATTCCATTCAGACCGACTTTGAGATGCTCGAGACACCCACATGCTAGAGAGTGAATCTCTATATGTACATAGTCATTGTACTAAAAAATAACTAGTTGTATGTTTAGGCTCAATCATAAATCATTGATGGACTTCCATGTATGGACTTCGAGGCAAGGTTCTTCAATAACATTTTCCGCGAGAATCTATGGGTGGAGAGACAGTCGGAGTTCTTGAACCTTCACCGAGGAGACATTCCCATCAAGGTCTATGAATCTTATTTTACATTATCTCATTTCAAAAAAATTCTAGTGAGCGTTGAAACATTGATAGTGAATATTTTCAAGGATGGTTTACATAATTCCATATGTGTGCAGGAAAACATCATCAGGTTGGCATCATTCTTAGAGGCTTGAATTTTTCCCTAATAGAGTAGGTAAATTTTATGGACTAATCATACTCAATTTCTATGATGACATCAGGTGATGTTAGTGGTGGTGTTTTATTTAATAGGATGTGAGTTAGAAATAAGTATAAATTGGATGTTTAATATAGATACATCATCATACCACAAAGTAGTGGGTCTTTTGTGGTGTGAATCTATTCTGGGATGTTTTTACATGTTCATACATAGTGTGATAGGGAACTGAATGAGTTTTGAGCATGAAATGTGGTTGGGATTCTCGACAAGTTCTATAAGAATACTTCTCAAATAGTGTACAGTGAGAGACTAATGCATAATCATGCATATGAGGATCTACTAGGAGTAGTAATAGTAGATGGTATGTTAGATTCATCTACCTGATGAGGTCGTTGAAGAGATCATGAGACCTAGTAGTGGGGTTAGTGGAAGATAGCTGGTGGATTTCAGACCTTAGGTAGTCATGATTTAGGCTTGGTAATGTAATAGAGCTACCATGTTCAGAGTAGGATTGGTAACCAATTATAGTTAGAGGAACTCCATGGGAATAATCGGGTAACATTAATTTTGAAATTAACAATTTTTTCTCAGAATGTGTTGTTCTGGGAGCATGAGGTACAAGAGTTGTTTTTGGACTAACGAGGCACTTGTTAGTAGGTTGACATCAACTAAAATGCATGATATATATTTTTTATGAGGTTTGTGGAACCATGATTTATTTATGGGCGTATATGTGACACTAGTTTTATGTGATGTGTGGGGAATTGGGATTGATTTTTGGCATCATCAGGGATATGAGACCTCATAGGGGCCCTGTGTGACAATGGAACGTGGTGGGTATCTGATAAGATACAAGAGTTGATGTGAGTAAGATAAGGAACCCTTATGATATGATAATCCAATGAGGTGAAAGAGTGGTGATGTTTCATGGGAGGAATTTTGATTTTAGGAATGTCTAGTAGACCATTGGTCTTATTTATGTTTCTGTTCAGGGATTGATCGAGGTAGGTAACTCCAAAGGTAGGGAGAACCTTGAGAGAGTTCACATATGAACATGTGACTGGGTTATAATGAGACGATATTAAAAGATATGGGTATAATGGTACCATATATGGGTAATGTTTTATTTCTTAGGGATGAGCTAAGTTATGGTGGGGAGATTTTAACATAGTAGGCTTTTGGAGTGGGTCAAAATCTGTAACCTGTATTGAATTTTTGGAGCATGGTTGTCAGACCCACTCTTTCTTTTCATATTCAGAACCAAATTTTAATTTTTTTTAACCTTATTTATTGATTTCGGATGGTTTTTAATACTAGGAAATTTCATAGGGTGTTCAGTTGGGTCTCAAGAGCACCAATGGCTAAACAACCAACTTTTTTAGAGTGCGCAAACTAAGGCACATGGTTTGGAAAAACATTGCAGCCTCCCAAGAGAAACTGTGTGACCCTCCTTCTTCAATGGACACAATTTGAAAAATGTTATAGGAGGGGGTGAACAAATTTTTTGGGTCATTTTTTGATTTTTCATAATATTCACACAAGGCGTATGCATGATTTGGAAAATTGTGTGGGCCAATATTGTGAGGTGTGGTTCCTAGATTATGGGTTCCATATAGTTGGCACACTGTTACCCAAAACATAAATCCAAAATGTGTGTCCTAACCATACGGTTCAATTATATCAAAAAAATTATTATTTTAACCTACCACTATTTGTGTTTTTTCCTCCCATTTTACATCTCCACTGCATGCACATCAAAGGGGGACCTCATTTTTTCCTCCCATCCCCATTTAGATCCTATATTTATCTGAGATCTAATTTAATAATTGATGTATTCATTGGAACTACATCATGAAGGACTTAAATACTCTAGAGTATTTTATTATTTTCTCTCTCCATTTGGTGCACTGAATATGTGAAAGTTGTTTTACCCTATTTTCATGACATTCATCTAAAACAGTAATTTCATTCAAATCGATGGAAGTTTGAGGTTGATATCATGTGAGAGGAGATCAACCCGTATGAGGATTGGAGGTTCCTAGATTTATATTGTATTTTGTGGTGTTTTGGGGGGATTTATTCTTGAGCATGAAATTGGGTTGATTTAGAGTAGCCCTATAAAATTTGCAACAATATTTTAATTTATAAATTTTTTATGTGTTCTGCCTATGGACATGATCCTCTTTCATTACAAATGTTTTATGCCTAGGGATTGTGTAATGCCCCGACCCCAGTTACCTAGAGTCGTTGCATTATTACATAACATTGGCATGATCCCAAAAGATCAAGTCTCGAAAGACCGATTAGTTTAATAGCCTTAGAATCACTAGATACAGTCTTTAATTTTACACTACATCATAAAGTGAAAACTAAAACAACATAGTCTCCACTGTCATATATCCTTATATTATCCCTGCAGGTCATTCATAAAATACTTCTTCACATCCCGTGAAAAATAAAACATTGAAAGGGGTGAGCTCAGATGCTAAGTAAGGATAAAAATATAGCAGAAACTTTCATAAATAAGCATAAACATTTAAGGCAGTGTATAACTAAAACAAATGCATTTTAAACTTGAACTTTAGTATAATATGGAAAATCATAAATGAAATAATTCCATTTACTCATTCACATGGATATTCTATTAGTATAATAATAACATGAAATATCAATAACCACTTTCATAATGATGGATTGCATTATGCTAGACTATCATAACCGCATAGTCAAGGCCTTGTGGAAAGACTACAAATATGATTTTGTCAAAGCCTTGTTCCAAGAACCTAGTTTTTCTCATGAGATCTACCGATGCATTGAGGAGATATAGCAGGCTCCACCTAACACTTATTAAGTCCAATTCATTCCTCATATGAACAGGTTTAAACATCTCAAAAACATTCGTATTAAAACGAGTATATGAAATGTCAATACTTTCTCCATAAAAAATTAATGTTATAAAAATAAAACATCCATAGTCAAATGTGTCACAAAACCCTCAATATAATATGTAATATTTTTATCATAATAAATAAACATCAAATGATCTTAAAATCCATCAACAGATGTTGACATAGGGGAAATCAAAACTATTTGAGAGAAATATCACATTTTTTTGAAATCATTTAAATGTCACAGAATTATAAAATAAAACATTTAATTTGAAAATATTCTTATAATCTTTTAAGGGAAGCTTAAACTATTTTATAACGGAAGAAAATAGATGCACCTTCCATATAAGTTAAAAAATACCTTCTTACCTTAATTTTGTCGAAAAGGTTAAAAAGGACCTTGTTTGGAAAACGACAGAAAGATTACATTATAAACATCTTATAAAAATTCAAACAAGGGTATAAATGACTTTAACCCATATTCTGTAAAATAGTAAGAATTTTTAGAAATACATTTTTTAAGAAAGATGGATGTGGATGATAAAGAGGTCCCAGTAGAAAATTATGTATAAAAAACCTCGGATAATGAAGAGATTGTGAAATAAACCATTACCTTGTAATTTTCCTTGGTTAAAGGTATGTTAACCTCCTGTATAATGGTGAAATAATTGTTACTAAATAATAAAATAATCATATAAATTAATATGATATCATATATGATCTTTTAACATCACTTTGTTAATAATATCTTAGTATTATCATCGTTTCGGGTGTTAACTTACTCGTTTTCTTTTATATGTTTTGTCATGTAAGCCAAGTTTGTTATTGATAGGTTGTATCTTATTCATATAAAAAATTATATCAAGTCCTTAAAAATAATTTGTAATCATCAAATGAGAATTAGACTTGAATGGATACGATGGGGAATGAATCTCATCGCGTTTGTGGAGACGGTAGTCCGTACGTACACACGAGCGACAATATCATTCATTTGTTATTAAAATAATATATAATTGGATGGTATATCATATATAAAGAATACTTATCATGTCATATTTATGATTTACCTGAATTACACATCATTATTATACCCATCCACATAATAATGCATTGAATAACAATTACACCACGACGTGGAGATGGTAAGCCGTACGTACGCACGTATGGTGACATGTCATTAAAGGGATGGATAGAATACTGAATATGTTAGTAACATATTTATAATAACATCACATTATATAGTAGATACTGGAGTTATTATTTGAGAATGGAAATAATAAAGAAAGAAGAAGATGAAGAATAAGGGAACTTGAAAGAGGGTGGTGAAAACATTACCTCTTCTTCGGGTTCTTCCTTTTGATTTGTTCAAAAGAGCTCTTAGGTCAGATTTATGATCAAACTAAGACCTCTAGGTTTAAGTGAGGGAAGTTGAGAGATTATTTGGTCAGGTGTTGGCCAAGCTAGATGGCTTTGAATGTGTGAATTAGTGAGACGGGTGAGTTCCCTTTTATAATAGGGGAGAGGGGAACCTTAGGAAAAACCTAAAATATTATTTTATAATAAATAAATATTCAGTTTATAATGGCTCCAAAGAAACTTATTTAGAGGATAAGGTTGGGATGTGTAGAAATTCACTCAACCAATAGGTTTTAGAAAGGTTTGGATCACTTTATTAAGCTTATCTTTTTGGTTTAACACTTAGTTAAATTGTTTGACATTTACACTGTCTCTTTGTATTTTTATATTATATGTTTAATAAAGTTAACATATACATCAAAGAGAACCCCAAGTGGATCATTAATTATACACCTATCATTATATAAGTCTCTTGGCTGAACCATAGATTTTTAGAAATTGAATATCAATTAATAATATAATTTTTGTTTTAAAAACTATTTTATGTCAATTTTGACAATCTTTGGTATTTGATTTTTATGAAAATCATAACAGAATGATTACTTTGAAATAACATAATTAAATATATACTAACATGTCATATTAACCTATAAAATTAGTGTAATTTATAAATAGTTTGAAATTAAATTTATTTGGGTATTTACATTATCAATTATTTTAATATTTCATTAATATTATAATTACTGCATCATCATTGTTTCATAAATAAATTAAATTATTTAATGTCTAAAAATTATAAATAAAATACAATTTTGGAGGACATATTTTTAGATTTCTAATGAAGATTTATCATATAATTTATCTTATTTTTAACCCTATATTAAAAAATGTTTTAGTTAATAAACTTTGATTTTAACTCTTTTAACTCTACTTTGAATTAAATAATAATAAATGTCCTAATCTAATCCAAGTGGACCTAAATGATAATATTTTATTATTAAGGTTGTTTTTGGTCAAGATAGACATTTCTAATTGAATTAGGACATGTGTTAGAGTAATATTAGTATCATTTTTACCCTTAATTACCCTACTTTCTTTTATCCGTGGAAAATAAAAGTAAAAAGTTATTATTCACCAAAAATTATTTTTATCTCATTGAACCACATTTTACTCCATGATATTTACTGTGTCTCTTAGATTATTGAAATTCCACTCACAGAAGCCATAAAATTAAGTTTTATGTGAATTTCCAAATTCTTCTAGGAGGTGGGTAAAAGAAAGTGAAAAGTTCCATAAAATTTTTATATATCTAAAATTATTCTAAACTAACTTCAGTGAATTACATTGAACATATATAGGTATTATGTATATATTTTGACCTTAATTAAATTTAAATAAAATTAATAATTATTTAAATAAAATTTTAGTTTTAAACTATAACTCAGTGTTTTTTCAATATTCATAAAAAATTTAATGTTTTCAGAAAAATATCAACAATTCACCCAATGCTAAAATTGATATTCTAATTCCAAAAATAAAGTTCATTTTGAAAAATAAAATTTATAAAATTCCAAAATGTACGTATTACTATTCATAATGGCTAGTTTTATTGGTTGTGGTGTGTGTTAGAACTCGAAGTTGTGTACAACATACGCTACTGTATTATTCAAAGAGAAGTGTACTGTGGAAGCTTGGGGTGTTACATTCTCCCCTCCTTAAAATAATTTCATCCTTGAAATATCTAAAATACTACCACAAGAAAAGACTCATGTGGTTCTTCATCATAAGTTCCTCAGGTTCCCACTTTGCCTCTTCCATCGTATGGTTTCTCAATAGATCTTTTACCGGACGAGTCATCCAGTTTCTCATCACATGTTCTCTTGTATCAATAATCCTGATGGACTCTTCGCAATAAGACATATCGGGTTCCAGTTCTAATTCCTCATAAATGAGTACATGCGTTAGGTCAGGAATGTATTTTCTCTATAGTGATACGTGGAAGACATCGTGAACATTGGAAAGACTTGGTGGCATTGCCAAACGGTAAGCTATAACCCCAATTTGTTCTTGAATTTCAAAAGGTCCTATATACCTGGGACTCAATTAACCTTTCTTACTGAAACGTATAACTCCCTTCCATGGAGATACCCTCAAAAAAACATGATCTCCTACCTAAAATTCCTAATCATTCCTTCGGTTTTCAGCATAGCTCTTCGGCAAACTTTGAGCTGCATTGATGTGGTATTGGATTAACTTCAGCTTTTCCATCGTTTCCTCCACCAGTTCTAGGCCTACGAGTTTTCTTTCACCAACGTCATCCCAACAGGTTGGTGTGCGACATATCTTTCTATATAACACTCCATATGGTTCCATCTGAATACTAGAATGGAAGCTATTGTTATTGGAAAATTCTAATGGAGGTAAATATTGATCCCATATACCTTGAAAGTCAAGTGGGAAGGATCTCAACATGTCTTCTAAGGTTTGAATAGTCCGTTCTGATTGTCCATCTGTTTGAGGGTGGTAGGCAGTGCTCAAACAAAGTTCAGTATCCAAGGCCTTCTGAAGACATTTCCAGAATCATGACATAAAATGGGGATCACGATCAGAAACAATCGATAGGGGTACACCATGAAGTCTCACAACTTCATTAATATATAGCCTTGTTAGACGTTCAAGTGGTAAATCTTCCCTTATATCAAGAAAATGTGCAGACATGGTAAGACGATAAAAAATGACCCATATTGCATCATTCCTTCTAGGAGTATTTGATAGTCCCATGAAAATGTCCATCATGATATTATCCCATTTCCAATAAGGTATTGGAAGAGGTTTCATGACTCCTCCTGGTTTTTTACTTCCAGCTTTCACTTGTTGAAAAACCATACATCTTGACACAAAATCAGCAATCTCCCTCTTCATGTTGTCCCACAAAAAATGTTCCTTCAAATCTCTATACATTTTTGGGATCCCAGGGTGTATAGATAAATTAGAACTATGAGCACCATCCAAATATTCTTTTTTCAGATCAGTTATATAGGGAACACAATTTCTCTTCCGAAATTTTAAAATTCCATCTTCATACACAAAGTCACTCAATCTCCCATCATTCATAGCTTTAATCTTCTTTTGAAACTCATCATCATTAGTCTGAGAACTCTTTATCTTTTCTAGTAAATATGGTTTCGAAACCATTTGATAATGTATCGATGTTTCACCTTCCATGGTTATTCCCATATCCAAATTTACTAGATCAATGAAAATTGGATCCCTCTCAACTATGATATTTTTTCAAAACTCCATGATCTTTTTTATCAGAGCATCTTCCACCTTATTTCCTTCCCTGGGTGGTAGTGTATCATCAAATCATAATCCTTGAGTAGTTCAAGACATCGCCTTTGCCTTATGTTGAGTTCTTTTTGTGAGAGAATATACTTCAAACTCTTGTGATCATTATAAATCTTACACTTTTCACCATAGAGATAATGTATACATAAATTCAAAGAAATGATTACAGCAGCTAACTAAAGATCATGAGTAGGATAGTTTTTATAATGAATTTTCAGCTGTCTTGATGCATAGGAAATAACACTATCATTCTGCATTAGGACACATCCATGTCTTTTCATCAAGGCATCACTATAAATAACAAACCCGTCATTCCCCCAATGGTATAGTCAATATAGGTTCATTGACTAATATTTTCTTCAGTTATTCGAAAAAATCTTCACACTCTTTTGTCCAAACAAATTTAACCCCTTTACGTGTGAGCATTGTTAATGGGTTAGCCAATCGGGCGAAATTCTGGATAAACCGTTGATAATATCCTGCTAATCCAATAAGACTGCGTACCTCAGTTATACTCATAGGTGCTGGTCATTGTTGGATTACTCTTGTCTTAGAAGGATCAATAGAGATTCCATCCTTAGAGACAATATGGCCAGGAAAAGAAATCTCCTAAAGCCAGAATTCACACTTTCTAAACATCCCATATATTTCATGTCTTCTCAGAGTCTTTAGGATAATGCGCAAGTGATTTTCGTGATCCTCATAGATTTTGGAATAAACTAAGATATCATCAATAAATAACACTAAAAAATCATCGAGATATTCCTTGAAAACTCTGTTAATTAGATCCATGAAAACAGAGGGTGCATTAGTCATCCTAAAAGGCATTACTGTAAACTCGTAATGCCCGAACCTAGTTTGAAATGTTGTCTTCAAAATGTCTTCCTTCTTGACACACAAATGATGGAATCTAGATTGATGTTCAATATATGAAAAGTAATGATCTCCATACAGTTGGTCAAATAAATCATCAATATGAGGTTGGGGATACTTGTGCTTTATTGTTATAGCAATGATTTCCTTGTAGTCGATACATAACCTCATAGATCCATATTTTTTCTTAACAAAAAGGACATGGTCTCCCCATGGAGAAACACTAGGGAGAATAAATCCCTTATTAATCAATTCCTCTAGTTGTTTCTTTAGTTCCACTAATTCCACAGTGGCCATTCTATAAGGGGTCTTCGGTATAGACCTTGAACCTGGAATTAAATCAATTGAAAACTCAATTTTCTCGTTCTGGAGGATGTCTAGGTAAATCTTTCAGAAACACATCTGCATATTCTTTCACAATAGTTACATACTCTATTTTAACATTCCTTTCCTCACCCATAGTCATTTCATTCTCTTCCTCCCCAAGAATTGAATTTAGTTGAGCTAATAGGGGTGGATCTAGATAAGAATTAGGTGGTGATGATTCTGCTCTAATGATAAGGTGTTCCTTATCATCATCATCAAAAATCATAACCTCCTTCTTCTTACAATAAGTCCTCACATCGTGGTACAAAATACAATCCATATCGAGGATTATATCAAATTAAATCATGGTTATGATGATGAGATCAGCGGATAAAGAACATTTGTGTGCTCTAATGGGGACTGATCCACAAAACTTTGTAGCAATGAAAAATCCCTTGAGATTTTTAATTGACAACTCTACTGTTAAATAAAATTGGAATTAGCTAATTTTCATAACAAAGTATGAAGATATGGAACAATTTGATGATCCAGAATCAAATAAATCATTTGTTAAACTTGAGAAAACCATTAAATTACCTGCCACCACGTCTTTCAGAGCTTCTACCTCAGTAGTAGTGATTGCATAAGCGTGGCCTTGATCCCTTTTCCTTTTCTAAGGTAAGTTACCCTGACGCTTAGGACATTCATTTGCACAATGTCTCATCTCCCAGCAATTTTAGCACTGAACATCGGTAGCTTCTTTCTTCCCTTTTCAATCACGAGCTTGGTGGCCCTTTTCACCACACTAGTAACAGACTCACATTCCCTTCATGAAAGTGCCGGGGTGTTTCTTCCCACATTTACTACAGGATGGATAATAAACTTTTCCTTTCTTCCCTTTATTTCCATTTCCAGAGTGATCATCAGATCTTATCTTCTATTGATTTTCATTAAAGTCGTAAGACATAGAGAAATCTTTTTCTGTCTTGATAGCACATGAGATAATATCTTCATACGATGAGAAGGATTGTGAAACTAATGCTCTATGAATAAATGGTTTTAACCCATCAAATAAATGATGAATCTTACTTCTTGGGTTACATATATAATCTTCACCATTCCTTGCTAACCTTGTAATGTTAGCCTCATATTTAGTGACATTCTCATCATCCTTTTGTCTCAGACTCAGAAATTTCCTTTCCATATCTGCTCGGTTGTCACGAGGAAAGTATTTATCTAGGAAAAGCTCTTTGAAATCCCTCTATTCCATATTTGATACTTCATCATCTTCCTTCGTGTTTTGAATCAATGACCACCATTGATCAGCATCTCCAGTGAGGCGGTAAAGTGCCATGACAACTTTTCCCCTTTCGTTACTCTCCAAGGCATGGAATATTTTCTCTAAGGAATTTATCCATTACTCAGCTACTAAGGTATTTATACTCCCATTGAATGTTTGTGGTTGTTGCCTCATGAGGAGATCTAACATTGATCCTCCATGCTGCGGATCAGTGTGCTCCATATGGGTAAGGTTATTATTCATAACCTGAGTGAGTTGTCCCAGTATGGTGATAAGCTGATCTGCACCAGTTGCATCACCAGCTCCACTATAATTATCTTGAGTAGGACGGAAATCCCTACATGGAGTGTGTGGATTGATAATGTTTCTATTTCTTCCACTAGGCGCTATTTCTAAAAAATCATAAACTACATCTTTTTATGATTCATAATACATAATTCCATACTTGTAAAACACTTAACATAAATCGAACTATTTATGGATATAATCCATAATAATAAAAAAAATGTTTTCCTTGTGTAAGAATATACTCATAATCCCTTCATAATGGTTTGTAAAGAAAATGATAATTCTCCTAAGTATATCCCTCTGGAGTGTCGTAATCAAGAGTGCAGCAAGGCCCGTTTTCGTACACCGGTTCCCGTTCGAGTCTAGCTCAATGAGGTGTTTTCTGGTTTTACCCCTTGGTACATATTTTCCAGAGCTGCCCTTACCTGCTCATATCCACACATGGATGTATTGCTCGGAAAACACAGAAAATCTCAAAAATACCAAAATTCAATGAAGTTCTTCTATACTAATCTACAAAGTCCATCTTAGGTCAATGTTCTCTAATCAGAGTTTATATAAATCTATCTTCCAAGGACTGTACTAAACTTCCTTTGATACAAACTGTGACTCCACGACCCTAGTTACCCAGAGTCGGTGCATTATTACATTACATTGGAATGATCCCAAAAGATCATGTTTGAAAAAACCGATTAGTTTAATAGCCTTGAAATAACTAGATACATTCTTAATGTTTACATTACATCATAAATTGAAAACTACAAAACCATAGTCTCCACTGTAATATCTCTTTATATTATCCCTGAAGGTCATTCATAAAATAAATCTTCACATCCTGGGAAAAATATAACATTGAAAGGGGGGAGCTCAGATACTCAGTAAGGATAACAATATAGTGGAGACATTCATAAATAAGCATAAACATTTAAGGCAACATATAACTAAAACAAAATCCTTTGAAACTCAAACTTCAGAATAATATGGTTAAATATAAAATGAAATAATTCCATTTACTAATTCACATGGATATTCTACTAGTTGAATAATCACTAGAAATATCAATAACCACTTTTATAATGATTGAATGCATAATGTCAGACTATCATAACCACATAGTCAAGGCCTTGTGCCAAGACTACAAATAAGATTTTGTCAAGGCCTTGTGACAAGACAATAGTTTGTCTCATTAGACCTACCGATGCATCAAGGAGCTATAGAGGCTTCCACCCATCACTTGTTAAGTCCAATGAATTTCTCATATGAACAGGTTTAAACATAACATAAAAATTCATATAAAAACTAGTATATGAAATTTCAATACATTCTCCACAAACCATGAATGGTATGAAAATAACACATCCATAGTCAAACATGTCACAAAACCTTCAATACAATATGGATGTTTTGTATCATAATATATAAACTTCAAATAAGCTTAAAATCCATCAAAGGATGCTGACATAGATGAAATCAAAACTATTTGAGGGAAATATCTATTTTTTTGAAATCATTTAAATGTCACATAATTATAAAAGAAAACATATAATTTTAATATATTATTATAAGCTTTAAGGGAAGATTTGATGATTTTATAATGGCAGAAAATAGCTACACCAACCGTAAAATTTAAAAAATACATTCTTACCTAAATTTTGTCGAAAAGGTTAAAAAGGACCTTGTTTGGAAAATGACGGAATGATTCCTTTATAAACATCTTATAAAAAGTCAAACAATGATATAAATGAACTTAACCCATATTCTGTAAAATATTAAGAATGTTTTGAAATACATTTTTAAGAATCATGGATGTGGATGATAAAAAGTTCTCATTAGATAATTACATATAAACAACCTCAGATAATGAAGAGATTGTGAAATAAACCCTTACCTTGTAATATTCCATGGTTGAGGGTAGGTTAAACTCCTATATAATGGTGAAATAATTGTTATTAAATTTTAAAAAAATCATATACATTAATATGATATCATATATGATCTTTTAACATTGCTTTGTCAATAATATCTTAGTATTATCGTCGTTTCAGGTGTTAACTTACTCGTTTAATTTTATATATTTTGCCACGTATGTTGTGTTTGTTAAGGATAGGTTGTATCTTATTCATATACACAATGATATAAATTCCTTAAACATTATTTTTAATCATCAATGAGAATTATACTTGAATGGATACGATGGGGAAAGAATCTCTTCGCATTCGTGGAGATGGTAGATTGTACGTACGCACGAGCGACAATATCATTATTTTGATTTTAAAATAAAATATAATTGTATGGTATATCATATATACAGAATCATTATCATGTTATATTTATTATTTACATGAACTAAATATAATTATTATACCCATACAAATAATAATGTATTGAATAACAATTACACCACGATGTGGAGACGGTCAGTCGTACGTACGCACATATAGTGAGATTTCATTCAAGGGATAGATAGAATACTGAATATGGTTGTACCATATTTATAATAATATCACAATATATAAGAGATACTGGAGTTATTATTTTAGAATGGAAATAATAAAGAAAGAATAAGTTGAAGAAGAAAGGATCTTGAAAGAGGGTAGTTAAAACATTACCTCTTCTTCAGGTTCTTCCATTTGATTTCATCAAAATAGCTGGTTAGGTTGTATTTCTGATCAAAATAAGGCCTTTAGGTTGAATTGTGGGAAGTTGAGAGAATATTTGGTCAGGGTTTGGCCGAGAAAAATGGCATTGAAGGTGTGAATTAGTGAGAAGGGGGAGTGCCCTTTTATAAGAGGGGTGAGGGGAACCTTTCGAAAAACGTAAAATATTATTTTTTAATAAATTCATATTCAGTTTATAATGGCTCCAAAGTGACTTATTTCGATGATAAATTGGGGATGGGTCGAAATCCACTCAACCAATAGGTTTTAGACAGGTTTCAGTTACTTTATTAACCTTATCTTTTAGATTTAACTCTTAATTAAATAGTTTTACATTTACCATGTCTCTTTATATTTTTATATTATATGGTTAATAAGCGTACCATATAAATCCAAGTTAACACCATGTTGTTCATTAATGATACACCGAGAATTATATAAGTCTCTTGGATGATCCATATATTTTTAAGAATTGAATATCAATTAATAATATAACATTTGTTTTAAAAACTCATTTATGTCAATTTTGACACTATTTGGTATTTGATTTTTGTGAAAATCATAACCGCGAGATTACTTCTAAAAAACATAATTAAATCAATATTAACATGTCATATTAACCTATAACAATAGTTGAATTCATAAAAAGTCTCCAATTACAATTATTTGGGTATTTATATTATCAATTATTTTAATATTTCATTAATACAGTAATTATTGCATCATCATTATGTCATAAATAAATTAAATTATTTAATGTCTAAAATTTATAGATAAAAAACCATTACATAGGACATATTTTTATATTTCTAATGAATATTTATAATAAAATTTATCTTATGTATAACTCTATATTAAAAAATGTTTTAGTTAATAAACCTTGATTTTAACTATTTTAACTCTTCTTTGAATTATATAATAATAAATGTCCTAATCTAATCCAAGTGGAACTAAATGATAATAGTTTTTTTCTAAGGTTGTTTTTGGAAGAGGTACATGTGTCCAATAGAATTAAGACATGTGTTAGGGTAATATTAATATCATTTTAACCCTTAATTAACCTATTTACTTTTAATCGTGGTAAATAAAAGTAAAAAGTTACTATTCACCAAAAATTATTTTTATCTCATTGAACCACATTTTACTCTTTGATATATACCTTGTCACTAGGATTTTCCAAATTCCACTCACAGACATGGTAAAATTATGTTTTATGTGAATTCCCAAATTCTTCTAGGAGGTGGGTAAAAGACAGTGAAAAGTTCCATAATATATTTATATATCTAAAATTATTCTAAACTAACTCCAATGAATTAAATTAAACTTATATAGGTATTATGTAACTATTTTGACCTTAATTAAATTTAGATAAAATAAATAATTATTAAAATAAAAATGTGGTTTTAAACTATAGCTCAGTGTTTTTCACTATTCATCAAAAATTGAATGTTTTCAGAAAAATACAAACAAATCACCCTAAGATAATTTCGATATTCTGAATCCAAAAATGAAGTCCATTTTTAAATATAAAATTTAAAAAAATTCAAAAAATGGGTATTACTATTCATAACGGCTAGTTTTATTGGTTGTGGTGTGTGTTAGAACTCGAAGTTGTGTACAACATACGCTACTGTATTATTCAAAGAGAAGAGTACCGTGGAATCTTGGGGTGTTATAGATTGAATACAAACGACATGGTAAGATTAAGGAAATTTTTTTTAAAAATTCAAGTGAATTATATTAATTTCTTATGAAGGATCAATGAGAACGATCCCATCTGGTACTGATGAATAATGTGTGGATGCCCACCTGAATTGAGGTGACAAGGTTCCTTAGGAAGAGCTTTTACCAAGGAATATGTTTTGATTTTGGTCACCATTTTTGGAGAAATGGTTATCAGATTGAGGAAAATATGAATTCATTAATGAGGGAATTGATTTGTTCTTTGAGATGGTGTTGAACATCGGTTTGATTGAAATAGTGGTAGGGGTATGAGGTTCCACAATGATATGTCTATGTTAAATATTTGGATGATTTATGATCACTATGATTTACCAACAATCTATTGAAGGATTGTGTATACAAATAGGACTCAGATGATGGGGTGGTTCTAACCACACGTGTGGGTAGATGTCACAATCAGTTGTAGATTAGGTTGAAATTGACCATCATTGAGGTTGGAGAGGTTTAATATTGAAATCCATGTGTATTGTAATTATTCATTAGTTGATGGTGATGAGACCATTAGTTAAGGTATGAGTCTTTTCATATACTGAGGTCGTTGGGTCAATATTTTTTCAGAGGACGGATATTACAATTCCTTGCGATTTTGGCCACTAAGCTAATTGTGATTGTTATTCACATGACATTGACCTCTGTGAATTGCGATTACGGTCTTCAATCCAGTGATATATTTTGATGCATGGGTCCAATGAACCATTTACATATCATTTGAGTGTGATTTTGTGGGAACCAAGGCGTGATTGATGGCTTGATGTTCTGGGTATTACTTTTTGAGATGGAACATGAGGGTTCACCTGACATGATTCTCTTCAGGGGATTCCTTTGGATATAAGTTAAGGAACCTCACTATTATAGTTATATATATATATATATATGCAAACATGTTATTATATGCCATATATACTACTAAGGGTATGTGGTATAATAATGTTGGCCAAATTAGGTGATCACTACCATATGGAATTGGAGAACATGTTTTTTGGGTATTCGTTTATAAATGTGTCAAATGCCTTATTTATTTATTTTTTGTATACACCTACTTTATCAAAGATATAATAAAGGGAAATTATTGTGGTGAGATACTAATATTTTTATCACACCCTACATAGTTCCTTTAAGAAATGTGTAGACTTTTTCTCTTTTGTGATCAGGTAAGGGACTGATCTCATTAACTTGACCTCCGTGGTCATGTCATATTTCTTAGCATGGGATTGATGGAAATTACCTTCGGTTTCTACATCAACTAGAGTTTACCTTTATGTATTTCTTTTTATTTCTACAATTCATATATATATATATATACTATGGTAGGCCATGAGAGAACTTTTTTATTTATTTATTGTCTTCCATAACTTGGATTGTATACATGTTCTATAAATGGCACCATGTGGTGTTTTTTTTTCAAACATGTATGGTGAGATTATTGATTATTATTTCTTATTATTCCTTCCACTTTTGTGGTTTAATGGTCCATTTTTATAGAAATTATTACAGTTTTCTATTTATATAAACAATTATATTTGTCCTAACTAGATTGTGTAGTCTCCCCACTCTCACCTGTTTACACCCTCACTAGTTGTCAGTAGCCTTTGGAAAATGTGGAGGTGCACCTTTGTCCTAGTGACCAAATGTCCCCGACAACTGTTTAGATGAGAAAATGGGTCAAGGTGCTACATGCAGTCTGTCCTTCCTATATAATCTTAAAGATATCATATAAAAAATTCCTATTTTATACCAAACCACAGTCTATATAAGGAATCTATAACGGATCCACATGAGATATTTAATTATAAGCATTATAATATATCATTTTTGAGTCCATTGGTTTTTGAATAATATATATGATGTTTAGATTCTGATAAAAATTTACATAACTCAGATAAATTCATTTTAATTTTTTATCCTACAGATAATGTCTATATTATATTTAAAATCCCACCAAATACAAATTTATTATGGTTTGATGTGGTTTTTCGTTAATAAGTATTACATTTATGGAGGATTAAGTGGGATAAAATATTGACCTTGATAAGTTCAATTCAAATAAAAATAAATTTTCTTAGATGGAAGATGATCAAATTCTAAAAAGGCATACGAAAATATATTTTAATTAGTTTACCTAAGAACTTTATAGGTCAGGTAGGAATTTTTATCATCCTGAATGATATTGTTTTATTATAGAAAATGATAATGAATTAATTTTTATAAATTTTGAACAGACTACATTCTGAGATTACATTAAGAGGATTGATTATATGAAATGTTTAAAATTAATGAAATCTAAAATGGACTCCCTATACACAACCCATGGTTGGTACATAGAGGATGAATCTAATGGGGTGATTCCAATAGGTTATAAGTGGATTTTATATAATAAAATTCACTTGGATAGGGTATTATATTCTAATAAATTTGACTTTGTAGAATATGGTCATAAAAAATCATGGTATTGATTATGAAGATACATTTTCTAAACAAGTGATGATAATTTCCATTCAAATATTTCATTCTATAAATTATATTTATGACTGTGATGAATATAAAATGGATGTTAAAATTTCGTTCCATAATGGTAATTTAATCTTAGGTATGTGTATGATATAGCCTGAAATTGTTCAGGTACTAAATTATATTGTTATGGTTTTCTAGTTGAGATAGTAGATTTATGGATTAAATAGTGTTTCCTAGAGTTGTGATATATGGTTTAGTGATGTAATCAATTCTTTTTGCTTCATAAAGAATATATACGATTCTTGAGAATGAATGTGAATTGGCGACATCATTTTTTTATCCGGTATATTAAATGATAATAATAAATTTCATATTTGAAATGATGCCCCACATTATATTTTGTAGGTTTGTGGTTGGGAAAGTGTTAATTATTGAAATTCATTGATAAATTATCCCACGTACTGGGTATATATTTCATTAGATAAAAATTAATGATGTTTCTTGGATTGAGCAAAAAAATGTATCAATAAATTTTTAAAGCGATTTTGGCTAAAGAACATCAGTAATGGGTCTTTACTGGTGTTCAATGGAATTGACCATTTGATGGAGCGATATGCATTAAAAGAGTTAGAATGGATGTATAATATTATTTATACCTCTACTATATGACTTATCACGTATTCCATTTTATATACTCGGCATAATGTCTTATATTATTTGAAAAAAAAAGAATATGTTTTATGAGTCACTGTATTTATATAAATAAAATCCTCAAATACTTTATAACTTTTAAGGATATGTTCATGGTCTTTAGGGGATAACAAGAGTTTATTATAAGGGGTTATATTGAAGATAGTTTCTTATATGATTAATATTATCTAAGATATCAATATAGATTTGTTTATTTAAATAATGGTTTTTCTATTAGTTATAAGTGTTCTAAATAATCCATAATGGTATGATCAGAAATAGCTTCATGGTAAATCAATACATCCGATGATTTTAAAGAAGCTACTTAGATCAAGAAGTTCATTTCTAATGATAGGGTTTTTCCTAGAATTAAAGACAAAATTGATATTTATTTTCACAAAAATAGAATAATTTCTCATGAAAGGGGACCCATCCTCACTGAAATACTGAACACATCCATTGTAAATACCATTTCAATCAAGGGATCACTGATAGGGGAAATATATAGATATTTAGGGTACTTACATCATAGAGTGTGTCAGATAAATTGAAAAAGAAATTACAAATGAAAAAACATAAAGGTCATGTTGAATGTATTAGTATTAGATACATTACAGATTATATGTAATGTTTATAAATTGTATCATATTTTGATAATAAATAAAATCCCTAATTTTAATTTATTTATGTACAATTTTTTTATAAAACTTGAATAGTATAATGAAAAAACTCCCTCTAAATTTTACAGTGATTAATCCCAAATTGATTATCATCATTGATTATTATGGTTTGTGATAATATGTAAATATTAAACTAAGTGGATGTATCTTATATGATACTATGTAGACTCAAAATATAATTAGTCAAAAGTTTTTATCTTGACGGACCCACGAAAGTATATCATATGGAATATCATTTGATGACAGTTATACTTAGGAGTGTATACTTATTATAAAATAATTATTTCCTATTTTTGAAGAGATTCATAGTTTATAACCCTTCATACTAGGATATACTTTTTTAATTATTCTTAAGGCTGAGAAAATCAAGTGTGGTTGGGTATGTTTCATATTATTTCATCTGTTATGTTTAATAAATATATATTTTTCGACATATATGAAAAGAAAATACATCATGGACATTGATTGAGTGATTGATTAAATTTATTTCCATTATTATATTAGTGATACATGATATGATTATCAATTAAAATGAATAACCTATTCCATTATCATTATATATCATCAATCTACATAGAGATGAAAATATCGGTGAGTTGACCAATACTAGATTAACAAGATCCATGTCTAGTAGTCCATCAATGTAATTGAAAAAGGTAATAAGTAGACCAATGGTTTATATGATACATGTTATGGAGTATATTTTCAAATAGTTATATGTTTATGTTTGATTTAAATCATTATTAAACCCTTAATAGATTCAGTTATAGTGATGTTATTGTAGAGTTTATTCTTTTTGTAAATTTATGAATTCATGAATTTATGTTTTTTATCAAAAAAAATTATTATAGTGTCACCTCATTAGGAAATTAAATAAGGATGAATATTTAAACATGGTTCTTTATGTTAAAGGAATATTTTTGATAAACCATATCTAAATGAGTTTAGATGGATTAACAGGATGTTGGGAATTATTTCATGGAGTTCTTATCATATTTTTGTGTAAGTGGGATATTTCTTGATATGAATTCCAATAGTTGAATCATATTGTATGATTTAACCAGATAGTATAATTTGTGGTATTTATATGATTCATATAATTGAAATTGATAATTATTAACCATTTAATACTTGATATTTCTATATTTAATTGTATGATGTAACTTATGATATGTTATGTAGACTGATTGAGTGTTTCCAAATATCATAAACCATTTATTTTTAGTCATAAATCATCAAGATGATTGGTTGATGAGTCAAAAAATATGTTACAATAATTTAAACATTATACGATCATAATATAATAGACCGAAATTGGTTACAAGTAAAGTATTAACAATTAAAAATATTGGAAGATAATGATTTCCCTTATTCATTGATTTACGTTGAGATATTTAATGGATAAGTCCGTTTATATTTAGTTTTATGGTCCATTTTCAAGCCAATATGAAACAATATTATTCCCTATTCATTATTTATCTCCAAGGAGAAGGATCTTAGAAAACTTTAAATGAAAATTGGATTCTCATTACACTTACATTGATTTAATCACCAAATGAATCATTTATGGAAGAAAGTGAACAATTATTTTTTATAGTAATCATCCTCAGGTATACACCTAAAATATGGATCTCAGTAGACATTATTTGTTCTTGTTTATATTTCTATTAATAAAAAAAATGTTTCCATGATGATATATTTGAAATTTTATTTCATTTCTTCCACAATTTTTATAATGTGAGTTTTTAATATAACCTATAAAATGAATTCATCGCTGCCTTGAATTTCATTCATTTTCGTTATTTTGTTTCAATACAAAGAAAATTTATATTTATTTAATGATCTTATTCTACATATTATCCCACAAGAAGCATTCTAGAATAAATCTATGAATCTTTATGATTCATAGTTGGATATAGAATGTTGATAGAAGTGAATTATCTAAGAGATCTTTTTTTTATCACAAGATTAGATGGTACACATAATAATGTGCTAGAACATATAACTACTATATTAATGGTGTACTATGATACGTTCTTCTTTCTGATTTCTTTACCCTTATTTTTTATCTCCACCTCATTCCATGTTTCCACTAGGATGTTCCATAATATAGATAGTTTGGAAATAAATTTAGGAAGGTATGACGTCATACCATCCTTTTAGATTCCCTTTTTCTTCCTTTTCATGTTTAATATGATTGGATCACTTTAAATCCTCATCAAATATGTGGTTACATGATCTTTATACCTTAAATGTTCTTCCAATTTATTTAATTTTCAGGGATGACAATTGATTATGCGTTAATAGTATTAGATCAACAATGACTATAATCATTTGAAAATGTAGTTCTCCTTATATTTGAATATATATTTCATAATTTTATGATCATTATATATTTCATACATTTTCCCAAAGAGATAATCCATCTAAATTTATAAAGAAAAAATTACTACTGCCAACTTCAAATCATTTTTAGGTAATTTCTCTCATGTTCCTTCTCCTTTCATGGAGAATATACTATCCCTTAAAAAATTACATGATTTATTAACCTAATAATTTCTTTAACGAATCACTATATATAATAAACTCTACTTTTTAAACTATTTTTTTGGTATTGCTTCAAAAAATATCATTTTTTCATCTCCATGAACCTCTCTTCTCATTTGTTTCTTTATAAAATCATTACACTAATCCATGTTATCATCGATGGTTGGGTTGATATTCTTGATAAATTTATCACAAACCATTTATAGTACCCATCTAGTCCAAGAAAACATTGAACCTCTTCCCAAAATATGATTATAGGATATTTTCAATTTCTATAGTCATTAAATTATTAATCAAAATTGTGTATCTTGTAATTACATTCCCTGTGAAGGTGAGTTTTCCCATATATATTTCATACCTACAATAATTTTCATAAAAGTTCTATATTTAAAAATTATTTAACAAAACACTCAAATTACCTATATTTTCATCATTACTTATGTATATATAAGAATATAATCTATAAATATAACCACAAATTTACTGATAAAAGCTTTGAGGAATCTATTCATCAGGTCCATGAATATTATTATGACCATAATAAGTGGGAATGAAATCAATATAAACACATATTATCCACATCATTCATGAATGGTAGTCTTGCTAATATCATCCTTTCACCTTCAATTTATGATATCCTAATAAAATATAAACCTTTTAAAAAGTTCTAAGCCCCACATAGTTGATGAACCAGGTCATTGATCCATGATAGATGATACTTTTAATTTATCATGATCATGTTAATATCATGATAGTAAATAATAAGATTCACCAACCCATCATTATTCATTCAAAATAGGATCAAAGTACTATATTGAGAAACAAAATGCGATATAAATTGTTTCCAACTATTATTGTAGTTTATTCTTCAACTCTTCCTATTTAATGGGGTCTATTATATTTGGATTATTTGATATGATATAGGCTCTAGGTTTTAATTCTATAGAGAACCCATAATCTAAATATTTAGATAGTCCTAGAAACTCGGGGTGGATACGTCAGTATATTATCTCATACCGGACTCGTATTTAAAAACAATCTTTTCCATTATCTCAATAATTTGACCCATATAATCTTTTTCAAAAGAACATAGTATCTGTATATGGGATAATGATTCCAAAGGATATTCATAGTTTTCCTCAAAGTTTTAAATAATATTAGGATAGTTTTGGATACTAAATATGATTTATGAATCTCATAAATTGATATTGGGTCTATATATGTATGACATTGAATTATACAAAAGGGATAACCACAAATTGTTTTTTGATTATTTTCCCAAAACAAATATTGGGGAGGAGTTGTATACATAATAACCAATGATAGAACTACTTCATTATTTCCTCAATAGCCCATCCTTTATGTATCAAGGTGTTGTTTTAATATTTGAATAGATATTAATTGATAAAAATGAATTCAAAGAACCATAATCAAATAAAAAAATTATTATTGCTGAGTGAATAAAATGTATACCTATTATAACATAATATTCACCATCCACATTGATGGTAGTGATCACATAATCTATATCTTTTTACCACATATGTTGAGGTTATGGTTTTCAATTTTCATTTATGAACCTTGTATTAGTTCAATGATTTACAAAGTTTCAATATTACTTGAAGATGTTGATGACGATATGTCATAAATCCCTTTTTAATGTTAATCAAAAATACAGGTTGTATCTTATGATATAGTTATATCATAATTAATGAAATGATATCTCATGGAACTTCCATATTCTATTATATTGTATTTTTGATAGATATCATAATGATTGATTATTATACTACCATTCCAAATAAAATTATACGATTTTATGATATCATGTGGTTTGTTTTGAGTATAATTGGATGGTAGGATGAACACTTGAATTATATGATATATATAAAGACCAACTATTTTGTGTTAAAATTTGTATAATCTTCCAAAATAGGATTAATAGAAGTGAAATATCATATGATGAAATTAATGGGTAGTGTGATAAATTCATCAATTTGATACATAAAGTGTCTGAGATGTTCTATTTTGCGCTATAACGCATTACTTAATACACGAGTGATCGAGGAGAATCCTAAAAGGATATATATAACAAGATAGTATCCATTTTTTGGGTATGTGGGTATGTATATAAGACTTAAAGATCCTTGACCAAAACTACCCTTGAACAAACTCTCTTATCCATCCAGCATCATACCACGAGGTGACAGATCACCGCATGGAATGCAGAATCCTACTCGAGTGTCAAATTTTTGGTGGCTCATGGATACCTCCAGAAGGGGGATGGAATTTCTCCACAAATACTCTGATCCTCATCATGCATGGATGAGGATCATTACTTCTATAATCAATGGTGCAAGGTAAAAATAACTTGTTATTTATTTATTTTTGATGTATGGTTATAATATTTATAAAAATTTGATCATGGAATGTATTTATTTAATCTCATTAGTTGAGGATACAAATTATAGTTCAATCCATCAAAACCTAGTAATGCACTCATAGCCATTCCATGCTTTTAGATTAATGAAATCTGGTAGTTAAATGAGTATTTGAAATCATATTCAACATATCAATTCCAATAATAAAATATGATTCATATATTTTTTCTTCTTGATTAAATAATGACTTTCCAAATGTGGATATAATTATTAGTGATTCAATAAAAATCCATGGTTTAGTAATAATATTAGCATAAAAAATTGTTTTATAATCTCCAATGATTTTCTACTTCATTTTAATCAAAAAATATTGTATATTATGACCAATATGATATCATAGTTAATAATAAATTATATATTCTATTCATATTTAGTGATTAAATTATCAGTAATAAAATCCAACTAGTAGTTCATAAAAGGTTTATGTGCCATTATATATCATATTTAACCTAAAACATAGCCTCAATTCTTAAATACAAGTCAATAAAGATATAGAGTTTTTCAGTAAATTCAATTATCATTTTAATTATGTGGCTTATAAACTATTTATGAATAATGATAAAATATTTTTTTTCTGATATGTCTTAATTTATAAAGTTTGTATAAATTAACTAAGTATAATGTTTTCATAATTAATTTAATATATGTTTAGGAATCATTTATTTATAAGTATACTATAATATAAATTTATAATAATTAATTATATTTTAAAAACTAATTTTGTATTCCTTAATACATAGAAATAATGTGATTATTTATAAATAAATATGGTAGATTACATGGGTTTTATAATTTAAAAAATAAGGGAAATATTAATAAGTGTTTTTATTTAATTTTAATAATTTATTAATTTTAAATATTGAATATAAAAGGCCTTAATTGGGATATTATTTAGACTACAACAAACTAGTTTTGATGATTGATTTGATCAAGGATTAAATTGTGTTATTTATATGGTATATAGTTTATTTTAATATTTTACATAATTTAAATTGAAATATAAAATTATATATTATAAAATATAATATATTTAATATATAAAACACTCTAATTAATAATATGAAGTTGTTGAAATTTTTAAATTAATTTAAATTATTTATATTAATTTTTATGGGATATTTATAATGAAAAACTAATGTTTTGATGTGTTTTTTATTATATTTAATTTTTCAATTGATCATAAGTGTTGGTACAATGTCTAAATATGATTATTATTTATTTATTTAATGTCATTCTATTATTTTTTATTTACAGTTATAAAATATTTAGATTTTTAATATGTGTATGATTTACTGTATTTGTTAAATGAATTCTATATTGTTATACATGCATATAAGGGTATACATGCTCATTATTATAGAAGGTTTAGTTTCTATCTACCGTGACATTATTAATTATTAATGTAATTAGATTGTATTTAGTTATTGAATGCAGTTTTTAAATATTTGGTTTTTTAGTTCTGATGAATTGGGATCCGTCTTGAGTAATGTATCCCTGGGGTAGAGGGACATTGGGTAAGAATTCCCATAATCCTGGAGGATTATTTATTATTAATGAAATGTGGGGTTTGGTTATCCATGTATTTCGGATCACCTATTAAATTAATATAAATTTTTGATAATTCGATACCATTTAATGAAAGCTATATGTACCTTATGCATGAGATACATTTAGATCTGTATAAATATGTTTGGATATATTTTTTGATGAATAATATGACCTATAGATTTTGTAAAGTGATACACATCAATATAGTTTAAACATAATGATTTAGTGGAAGTAATAATACTCCAAGCAATATAAATTGAATCATGAGTGCATTTAATGAAAATAATATGAGATAAAATGGAGATATCAAATCACCTTCAAAATACAAAGATTTAAATTCATCCCAAAGTGAAAATTTACAAGAACACCATTATTCAGTTTGGGTGACCACAGCGGTAGGATTTCCATGGATAATCTTATGTACTGAAAGAAAGTAACTAGATGGCCTTAATTGTTTGGTTCCTTGTTCTTGGATATTTTTATAGGGTACACTAAGCTATGAAAACTATTATGGTTAGGATACTAGAAGAATAGGGATGTGTTTATATCCATAGGATGAATTTGGATCATGATTAATCCAATCAACTATAAAGAAATCATATATAATATGATTGAAAATTATTTTATTCTAGTAATAGTCATGGATTTTGTATGTGATCAAATGAGTGTAAGTCATGTTGAAATATGGATTTCAACCCATTAATCAGTATGATACTTTTATAACGTGACACAATTTTAGAGGGACAATGTTTAATAATATTATAAACTAAATTTTTGTAAAAAAACATACACATATAATAAAATCATTCAATGTAGATAAATTATATAATCAACATAAAATAAAAATTTTGAGATCACACCTTGTGAGATGATTATCTTAATAAATGAATATTTCTAGACTCTTAACATAAGAATAGTTCTTAAGTAAGTGTACAATATTTTTATTACATATCCATCTCAAGAAACCAAGTGATACTGATGGTCAATAGATGAAATTGTTTTATTATAATAATAATAAAATGATTCACCATTTATTTCAAAAGAATTTCAAGCAAAATGACCTAATGTATTTTAGGTACATATACTCAATATTATTGGGTATTTCAATGATACTCAATATGATTGAGTATAATAACAACTTAGGGATAATGGATATTTCCTTAAGTATTATTTTTGTTAAGGGATTCTAACTATTAGAATAGATTAAAATTTTATAACAATGTGGATGGATTCCACAAATGTTTATCCGATATTCTAAAAGTATTGTGAATATATGTAATAGGCAAATGGTACCTAGGATTTGGTTCTTGTACAGATTGATTAAGTGGGTAAACGGTCAAATTGACAGAAGAAAACATTGATAGACAATCGAGGAATTATTCATTGAGTATCCAATCAAGGTAGTTGAAAACTACAAGATAAATCAATATGGATTTAATAATGACTCCATATTATGGGATTAAATGATATACCTTAATAGGTTTTGAAACTCCCTAGGATTTCCTTTCTAGGTATCAATTTTTTTGAAATTTTTTAATTAATTTTTATGGGTATGTGGTACTGAAATTATGTTTTACAACTATTTTAAATATAATGGAGTTCAAAATCAATGGAATAAGTTGTAGATCTTATATTTTTCATTCATGCGGTGAATCAAAAATTTTACATCAAAAATTTGAATGAAAATAAATACTAAACTCAATTGGATCTATATAAGGGATGTGTATAGTTATAAAATTAATCCTATATGATAAGAGGAGTTATTTTTCAACAGAGTTATTATAAAAATGATATAATGATTTCAATACACATGTATTATGATTATTTGTGTTTTATAACATTATTTTAAACTGGTGAAAGGTAAAATATTTTTTATCAATGATAAATGTTTTTTATATTTGTTTGTTAAAAAAATTAGGAAGATGTCTCCACTGCCCATTAGTTATATATTTTAATGAATAATATTATTTTTATTGGAAATTATCAAAAATAATACAATTACATATATCAAATTGAAATAATATATTATACATTACATGTTATTATAAGAATAAAATAAAAATTAGTCCTTGAACACTATTACATTTATTTATTATCATGATATTTTGATTATAATATAATGTCTATGTGGATTGTGGGAGAATGTTTGAAAATAGATAAGCTAAAATTCTACAAATAAAATACTGTTCATGTCTAAAATTAAATTGATTTTAACATAATATCCTAACTAGTTTTAGGGTGTGGGGTTAAGGTGAAATGTTAAGTGTTCTACTTATTTACCATTATAATGTTAATGTCACTTTATCCTTAAGGATTTTGGGATTATATGTTCAGTAATAATTGAAATAGTCACATTGATTCCCACAATTTATAATTGGAAATTTTGGATAAACATTGTTATATGGATGATGATGTTTAATATACATTGTGTTATAAGTATAAAATAAATACTGATATCATAATATATAATATTTCAAGGCTAAGTAGTTTAAATGTGTTCATGGATTTGAAAATTAGTCATATGATTCATAAAAATAACAATAATTCAAACATTAATTTTGATATATGTTAATGAATAAAAGTATTAGTGGGAATTTTTTATTAGATAATGTCAGAGAAATGTGGAATTAATTTTATATAAATTTAATGAGTTAATAAAACCCTAAAAGATTGATGAAAGAATAAATCTCATATAGAAAACAATATAAATGATATTATATAAATGTACTTATGTAGGGTTTCTATTAAGTATTATTCAAAGAGTTATGGAGGATAAAATGTATCATAAAAATGTGATATTCAATATATCATTCTTTTGATTGGTTGCATACATTTATATTTTGATATAATTTTTTTGATGTGTAATGATAATTGAACTCTCATATTAGGACTTTTATATTACATAATAAATTTTTCTTAGGAAGTATTATAGGTTATGATGAAATGTTAAGGTTATATTGAGTTGAAATATTGTATATATATATTGAATATTCTCATGAGACACAGAAATTGTTTTGTTTTTGCGCTGGATGACACAAGAATTATATGACATGGAGTGTCATACACTATTTATTATATATAATAGAGATTCAAAGATCATATTTAGTTCCCCATTAATTTTATGTAGGAAAGATAAAATTATTGAAAACCATTATACTTTGATGCAATTATTTCACAGTCCTTAGGGATTAACTAATCAAGGGGTGATTGGGTATGTTGAGGGAAATTATTTTTGCTAGGGATCGACCAAGATGGGATTTTTACTCAAATATAACAACTATGAAATTTTTTCTCTCAATTGAGATATAATGTGGAATTTGAAACTATACATATAAAATAAATATGATATAAATACCTATTTATGTGAGGGATATGTGATGTTCTCATCCATAATAGTGAATATCATGTGTTTTATTCATTGACATGATCAATACATACATAAAGATTAAAGAACATCTGAATTTTCTATGTGGGATTTTCATCATCTACATGACAAGTTAACTTTATTTAAAGAAAAAAGGGAAAAAATTAGAATGAAAACTATCATGTGATGCAACTAGTGGATGTAGGTATAAACATACATGGCATTGTTGATTGTAATTCAATATCAATTTTTAATTGGGTAACATTGATTCTTTTCTAGAGGTGTAACTTTTATAACATTTTTGGATTTATATTTCCAAATTTTCTCTAATTTACAATGTACCATGGGGTCACATGTTCTTGTTGGTTTAATGAGGATATCATTTGAAATAGTGGATTTCTCAAAAAAAAATATTCAATAAAATTATGTTTAGGAAGGGTATTCACATGGTTTTGCATATGATTTGATATATAGTGAATTTGGGGATATCTAACACATAGTTTTTATGGAAGATATCAGAATATATTTTTATATATGAAATCAAAAGTTATTTTTTATAATAATATATAAAGTAATGGAATGTATTTTTTTAGGCATCAGTTAATGTTCCAGATTTAAGGAGATATTCCCTAAATCCCTTTTTAGCTGACTTAGTAGTCCATTTAATATTTGATGATAGAAATTTTTCATAAGGCCTGAGATGAGATTTCCTACCACAACCATATTATATCATACTATAAAATTTTTATATATCAGAAGTAATTGTTATTATGCTACCTTTTCTAATTGTACTGTTCAATTGAGTGATTCATATTGCATATTTTGAGAAAAAAATAAAATGGAATGATAACTTCATTCATCCTATGATAGATATGATGAAAAAACATTATGTGTTAACATTAGAGCTAACTCCATCCATTATTAACCTAAAAAAGGTATTTAAAAACAAAAATTGAATGTTATGTGTTGTACAATTATGATAGTATTGAATGTTGTTGTTGATGATTTTAATCATTTGGTATAACACATGTATAAATGTGAGAGTTCTTGGGGAGTATCCATGAAGGATCTATATAATGATGAATTACCTGTTAAGTGGGTGTGTGTGTGAACACGAAATACTTCCCAAGACTTAGAAAAAAACTCCCAAACTCATATATATCATCTCCTACTTCCTTTACACCATGAGGTGCTAGAAAACCATCTAGGTTGGAGAACCAAATTCGTCAATAATTTTTTTCTACCAACCATGGATATCTACAAAGGACAGATTTCATTTGGATTCCTCTTATATGATGTTAATTACACATGTATTAATATCACTGGGGCTACAACCAATTATCAAATTTACAAATTTACTTGTTCTAGATTCCCAATTTTTGAATGGTTTCATCTTTCTAACATTGTGATATTAGATTAGTCTAATTTAATTTCATTCACTATATCTTCCATGAATAACTAGATCCTTCGAAACACTGGGTTTGTGACATTAGACAATGGGGGAGTACTTGATGGAACCTTCATATCTTCCATATTATTGATCATATACATAATATCATTTTATCATTATTTATCATGAATCCCTTATTTTCTATACATTAATAATTTCACCAATAATTTGATTCTATTTCCAAAATTATTATCACTACAAATCTAACATGTAGGAAACTAGATTTTCTTCCCTCCACAATTTATATCCCCCAAAATATCATAACTAATCTCCTATCATTATATATTATCTCCAGTCCCATAAGATCATTGAGACTCAACTATATCAATCTAAAACTCAAGAAAAATTGAACTATTTCCACATAGTTATTAAATTATCAAATCACTAAATGTATTAAAAAACTTGGTTTAAGGCTACTAAAGAAGAATTTAGAATTTCATTTAGGTCATTGAAAAAAATAGAGTACCTTACCAGCATTTTGAAGTAATATTTTGAGGTCCCAATTAACTCATCCTTTATTTTATTGAGTTAAAAAATTGATCTCTCAATTTTAATGTTTATAGTTTAAGGAAAATATTTATTACAAAATATTTTATTGAATTTATCTTATTAAATTGATTCAATGTCTACCACAGGTTTCATATTTTTGATCAATGTACACCATTGATTGGATTATTACTCTATGTAAAAAATAGATATGTTTAAAGAAAATTGTTTATTGTAATAGAACATGAAGAATATTTTTTCCATTTTTTTTAATTTCACCCTAATTAACATACAAAATGATCCACTAAAATAGGGTAGTCATTTCCATTGAATCGGAAAAATGTGGGGTTAGATATTATCAATTTAAATCCTTATAACATGGGATCATAAAGAAATGGAGCATAATGTTTCCCATTAAAACATGGAATAAAACAAAAAAAATCAAAGGATAAAGTTAAAAAATTGAATCAATAAAATGTTTCATATAGAAAAGGAATTTCATCACAAAATAATTTGAGGATCACTTATAATACGACATAGCATATTAAAAATGCTAACCATGTAATGTCCATACATAAAATTGTGTTAATATATAATTTTATCATAATAAGGATTAATTACCTCTTCATATATGAATAATTACCAATAAAAATGAAATTAACTCATGTGGAGCAAATGAGAAACATAATAAACATTTAAATATTTAACTATCGTTGAATCATGTAGTATCCAAAGAAAAGATTGGATTCTAGAATATTATACATTAATTATCATGTAATGAATCCTGATAAATGAAAATAAATCTAATTATTAAGGGAAAAACAAAATATAATGTATGAAGATAAAACATATGAAATTGAACCCCTTTTTCAGATTTTTATCAAATGGGTAAGGCAATATTTAAATGATATATTATCATAAAGATTCTAAAAAAATAAATAAACTAGAATATTTTTTGCTAATGTAAGGATGGTTTTATAAATAATGAAAAAATAATAATTTTTATTCGAGTTGACAATGAAAATTTTGACGAAATAGAAATTTAGACATTATATGTTTAGATTCAGGTAAAAAGTTGAAAGGGAATAAGGGAAACATGAATATCTCCAAAAAATATAGGGAAAATGTAAGGACCTCGCCCCCAGTTTTTTCTGAGTTAGTTCCTTACATCATTAAAATATTATGATTATAAGGAATCAAATCATTAAATAGTGGATAGATTAGTAGAGTTGGGAAGCCAAATACATATATATTTTTTACATTACAACTTGAATGGAAATAAAACATAAGAGCTCAAATGGAAACATCCATAACTCTTAGATTACTCTTTAAAGTCATTCATAATATTCATCTTTACACCCCGAGGAAAATAAAACACAAGAAAGGGATGATATAAGATGCTCAGTAATGGTAAGTAGTAAAATGGAAGGAAATTTTTTTTAATAATGTTGAATACCTAAAATAATCAATTCCATTAAAAATAAACCTGATCATATTATGGGAGGAATAAAAGATAATTACATAAAGACATAGAAATGATCATAAGAGAATAAAACATAACCATTTATGTTATAATATTCTAATAATTGCATGATTTATCAATAAATATTATCATAATTATGGAATGCACAATGTCATACATTTTAAATATCATCAAGTCCTCGACCATGACTTCTGAAAATACTAGGGTAAGGCCTCAGCCAAAACGCAATTCTGTTTGATATCATTATACCTACCGATGCATCAAGGGGATAGAGAGGTCCCCAAATGTATCTTGATCAGTCTAATTACATCCTAATACTAATAGTTCTAATCATAAATAGCATTTTCATATGAAATAACGTTGCTTAATATGTATACTTAATCACTAAAATATTTAAGTAGTATGGTGAATGGTATCAAGATACAACGTAAATAGTAAAACTGGTCCTAAACCATTTAATTATTTTTGTTATATGATAATAGTAACCAATTAATGCCAATAAAACATAATATTCAATAGGGGTATTGAAATATATAAAATTCTCTAGTAAAAATATTGAATAATTCAATAGAGTAATACACTTTTACATTAAAAAGAAGTGTTATTTTGTAAAAATAATTTCATAAAACCTAAAATGAACTCAGTATGTTTTTACATGATAAAATTATCTGTTTTATAAAAATAATGGTTCATTAATATAGATTATATATGTCACATGATATTAAGTTAAAAATTGTGATGTTCTTTTTTACCAAGACTTCTTATCATGAAGAATTCAAAAGGGTGGCCTTTTTAAACATGTATTTACCACCAAAAAAGATGAAATGATAAGAATAAATTATTTTGGAGTATATTACCAGAATTTAGAATAATTAAATACAATAAATGAACAATTAAATTTGTTTATAGAGGAAGAAATCCCAACTATAAGGAAGATGAAGGTTGAAGAAGAAATCTTTTACCTTATGTATGAATGGGTTCTGAACTTGACCTTAACATTCCAAAAAATCATGTTAAATACATTTTTTTAATTTGAAACCTTTTATATAATTATTTTCTTCATTAATGTTTTATTATGTTCATTTTTTTATTTACTTATGAGTAACATATTTTAATTTCATCGTTTGGGAGAATTAATTTTTTGGCTTGTCATGATTTATTCACTTATTTAGAAGTAATGGAGATCATGTAAAAATTGAATAATTCTCTATACTTTTTTAAGAAATTTTATTAATAATAATTTAGAAGTGTAAATGGATATATATATATATATATATATAATATATATTTTTATATGGTGTGGGGATGAATCATTAAACCAGACATTTAGTGATATTCGTTTAGATTATTATGGCAGTATTTTGACCACCATGAACTAGTTTTGTAGTATAAAATAGTTTTATGTATATATACTAGTTAAAGAACATTAAATAGGATATAATTAATATATTAGTGACTTTTTTTACCATAAAAATGGTTTCATGACCATCCTAGAATTGACATTAAATAAAAAAAATTTATTTGTCCATTAAGCTTGTAAATTAACACCTGCCCGATGATGATTTCATTTTCAAAAATAAGAGAGAGAGTGAGGATATTAATGATGATTCTTTTATTAACATGATATTATTCTAGAATATAGATTATAGTGTAATTTTCAGAATCATTTTTATAAATGAGTTCAGGAGGGTATATGAAAAGAAAATAAATTGAAATGAAATTTAAAAAATGTTATAGGGTTTACCTCATGAATTATCCTCATTGAGAACCTCTTTAAGTGAAGGGGTTTTGAAAATTAGGGAATAAAATGAGATGTTGGATGTAATGACCCAAACCTAGTTACCCAGAAATAGTCCATTATTACATAATGTTGGCATGGTTACAATGAATCACGTCCCGAAAGACTGACTTGTATAGCAGTCTTGGAAAATAGATTATAGAAATAAACGTTACATTACACTTTCTAACATACAACAAAAATAAATAATTTCATGGTAACTCCATTTTTCAATTTTCTAAACTCGTAATATCAATCATAAAACTCTTCATGGGATCCTACGAAAGTAAAACATAAGAAAGGGGTGAGATCAGATGCTCAGTAAGGGTAAATATTTTAGCGAAAGCTATAAACATTAAAGGAAAGATGTGTAAAAAAGACTTTTTAATCATAATCTTGAACATAATATAGAAAAAAATAAATCAAACATTACTATATAAAAACTGAAATTGATATTCTACTAGTCGAATAATCCCATGTAATAACTAATATCATAACAAGGGAACACATAATGCCAGACATCATAACCACATAGTAAAGGCCTCGTGGATAGAATAAAAATAAATATTTTGTCAAGGCCATGTTCCAAGAAACTAGTTCGTCTCATTAAACCTCCTGATGCATCGAGGATCTATAGAAGGCTCTACACGTCACTTACTATGTCCAATGAATTACACATATGAAAATGTAGAAACATAACATTTACATTTATATTAAAACATGCACACAAAATGTCGTTACATTAACCATAAACCTTGAATGGTATTAAAATTTCACATCCAATGTCAAACGTAGCATAAATAATTCAATACAATATCGAATATTTTATTATAATAAATCAAACTCAATCAAGATTAATATCCAGTAAAGGATGTTTACATAGTTGAAAATGATATAAAAAATTCTTTGAGAGAAATACACCATTTTCATGAAATCATTTCAAATTCACTCATTTTAGAAGGTATAAAATTTAAAGATATTTTTTAATAAAAGTTTCCCATACCACTTTAAAACATTTGAAATGAGTTAACATTTTAAAACATTCATGTTAATATAAATAAATCCATAAAACCATTTTGAAAACATAAGCATTAATGAGATTGATTTATAAGAATAGATATTTAAAACATTTAAATTGATGTTTTAGTAAAAGATTCCATTAAAAGGAATCCTTTTGAAAACTCTTTTATGAAACATTTACATGGATAATAATTAGGTCCTAGTAAAAACATACACACAGACATTCTCGGATAATAATGAGATCGAGGAATTAACCCTTATCTTTTACTTTACATTAGTCAACTGTATATTTAGCCTCTTGTATAATAAACATATAATGTTATTAAATTATAATAGAACCATATTAATATTTACGATACCATATATTATTTATTTATGAGTTTATACTACCCATTTAATAATAATTTCCAAGGTAAAGTAACATGTTGGGTAATAATCGCTTTCTTTATCATACAGGTTTTAACTTCTTATTCATAGTCGAATAAATTAGATCATGATTTTAATACTTAAGTAATATAAATCATGATTTATATAATGTATATATTCAGAATATAAATATTTATAAAATATATATATATGAAATGGACACACCATTAATGGAGATGGTAGTTCATACGTACGCACGGACACTGTTTCCATTTTCTTATCATATTGAGTGGAAGTAAGTGATTGAGATATATGTAAATACATATATTTATTAAAAGTAGCATTATTATGACATATATTAAATACTTATTAATAATATATATTTTTATAATCATCATTTAATGGTGAATGTGGAAATGAATCTCCTCGCGTCGTGGAGACAGTATGTCGTACCTACGCACGAGCAACGATATCATTTCCATAATGATAAAATGGTTTATAATTGGATGGTATATTAATAATAAAGAAACATTAAAATGTTATATTTATTATTTACATCAATTATACTCATTATTATACCAATAAAAATAATGAAGTTTGGAATAACAAACTACACCATGATGTGGATACCATAAGCCGTACGTACGCACGTATGGTGAATTTCTCATACATAAGATGGATAGAATAATAAATTTTTTGTACCATATTTATAATAACATGAAATTATGTATATGCTACTGTAGATATTATTTTTTTATCTAAATAACAAAAAAAGAGGAAGTGGAAGAAGGAAAGAACCTTGACAGCGTTGATGAAATAATTACCTCCTCATCGGATGATTCCTTTTGATTTGATAAAAAGGTATCATTAGGTTGGCTTTATAATCAAATTAAAGACACATGGTTGAAGTGAGGTAATTTCATAGGATATTTGAGCTGGGTTTTCTTAATAAAAATGTATTTGGATGTGTGAAATTAAGATAAGGGGAAGTACCCTTTTATAAGAGAGGTGGGCGGAACTTTAGGAAAATCCTGAAATATTAATTTATTATAAAATAATTTTCAGTTTCTAATAGCTCAAAATTGATTTATTTCGAGCCAAAGGTGGGGATGGGGCGAAATATTCTCAACCAATAGGTTTTAGAAAAGTTTAGGTCACCATATTAACCTTATCATTTAGATTTAAATCTTATTCAAATAGTTAACTTTTACCATGTCTTCTTGTATTTTTATATTACATGGTTAATAAATTTACAATAAAATGACAAGAGAACCTAAAGTGGTTTATTAATGAAATATATGTAAATATATAAGTCATTTGGATGATCCATATATTTTTAGGATTATTATATAATTTAATAAAATAGTATTTGATTTAAAAACTCATTTACATCAATTTTGACACTATTTAGTATTTGTTTTTTGTGAGAGTCATCACAACATTATTAATTAGAAAGAAATACATTAAATAAACCCTAAATTTCATATTCACCTTGAAAATTCATGGATGTCATCAAAATGTTGAATTTTGTTTATTTTAATATTTATAATAACATTTATTTGATTCTTTCATTTATAAGGTAATTACTGAATCATCATTGTATGATTTATAAATTTAATTATTTAATGTAAAGGAATTATAAATAAAATAAAATGATTTTGGAATGGTTTTTAGCTGTATTATTAATATTTATAGTTTAATTTATCTAATTTATAACCCTATATTAAAAAATTTTAGTATTTAAAATTTTAATTTTACACTTTTAATGATTCCTTAAATAAAATAATAATAAATTTCCTATTATATCAATGTAGATAAAAAAGGATCATATTTTATTCTTAAGGTTGATTTTGGTCGAAATAAAATTTTCCTATAAGAATTAAGACATGTGTTAGTGTAACTATAATATCATTTTTACCTTTATTTACCCTTTTTTTATTTTTAACCATGGTAAATAAAAGCCAAAAGTTAATATTCACCAAAAGTTATTTCCATCTTATTGAAAAAAAATTTACATAATTATTTCAACCATGAATCTAGAATTTATGAAATTCAATTCAGAGAAGTGGTAAAATTATGTTTTATGCAAATTTGCAAAAAAATTTAGAAGGTGGGTGAAAGATGTTAAAAAGTTCAGTAAAGTTTTATACAAATATTATTTTTATAAAATCGATCCAATGAAATAAATTGAACTTATATAGGTATTATGTACCAATTTTTTCATTAAATAAATTTAAATAAAATCAATAATTATTTATAAAATAAATTTGGTTTTAAATAATAACGTTGTGTTTGGGACTATTCATCAAAAATGAATGTTTTCAATAAAATACAAAAAATTTGACCTAAGTTAATTTTGATATTCAGAATTCAAAAATTAAGTCTATTTTAACAAATTCAATACATTTATGTGTCATTAATTAATCATTAATTAATTATCATTGCCAAAACCAAAAGGCCGACTTTTTAAAAATTTAACACTATCAAAAGATTGAGATTTGATTATGTTCAATATAAATGTCAAATTACTTATAATGAATTAAATTGTATTAAATTATAAAAATATAATCTAATTATAATTCAAGACAATTGAATTGAATAATTTAACATGATAAATTATTTTGATTAAAATGGTCTTTTTCCATTAAAATTTAGCATCTTTAATTATTCATGAAAATATGAAAGTTTTCAGAAAAACACCAATAAATTTTCCAAACTAATTATTTATGACCTGATTCTAAATAAGAAGTTAATTTTTTCAAATTTAATATAATAGTGTCAAATATTTCATTTAAAATGGTTCACCATTAATAGGTGGTAAAATATTCTTTTTTTTTTTGAAAAATACTTAATTTATCTAAAAAATTAAATTTGTCCTTATATTATGGAAAATAAACATAATATATGAATGTAAAAATTATATAGGATATATATAAAATTCGAAATTTTGTTAATACACTTCATAAACACCTTTAAAATGGATAGTTTTATTAGTTGTAATGTGATTGTACTCAGTGTTTCATGTAGCGCAAGATATTGAATTACATTAAAGAGATAACGTACTATGAAATCATGGGGTGTTACACTGGATTTATAGAGAGACTATAGAAGAGGATTTGGATTAATTTTGAAAATATTCATCGATCAATGGTGTGAGGATAAGTGGTGGTGAGTGGATGTATTTATTGTGGAGGAGAGGGGTGATTTCTCATTTTTCTATTCATTATTTTATTATTTTTCTGAACACAAGAAATATGGTTGATTATTTTGACTAATTATAGTAACAAGTTCATATGATTTCAAATCAAGGGTTTTTACAATAGCTAGGAACCAAGGAATAGTGTATTTAGCTTATAATATATTTATATAGTAAATTATTGCATTTTACTATTAACTAAAAATTCATGTATCATAGAAAAATTCTGAAAATTCACCCAAACCATTTTTTGACATTCATAATTTTAAAGTAAACTCCATTTTTTTAAAATAATTTCAAAATTTTAGGAATTAATGTTTTAACTAAAATCATCACTTACTCTAAAAATAGAGATTGTAAAGATAAAACTAAATTTATAATAACTAGAAAAATAAACATTGTTCTTATTATATTGTCCTTAAATGATGAACAAAAAAATATTAATCGATGAATAAATTTTAATAAAATTAATTTTCATTTAAATAATTTTATAAATTATTAACTTGTAATTAAATATTTATTAATCACAAAAATAACAACACTTAGTTATGTATTTTTAAAATATTCACTTACTTGTACTATGATATCATTATATCATACTTTTATTTATAATGTGCCTAAATTTTATTTATAGTCTCAAGGATCATGTTAGTATTCATTTAGTTGATTTACTACTCATATGGTTTATATTACTATTCATAAGGGACCATTACTATTCCAAAGGATCAAGTTACTATTCATCAAAAATTACGAGAAAACTCAGCCAAAGACAAAGTCTTTGACCATTTATTAAAATAAAGGAAAAGTTCAGTAGGAAAGCATAACAAACAAGAGCATACAGTTACATGTCATAGAACCCATACCCATCACCATATCTGTCGCCATATCCATGATCGATTGACTATATTTTTCAAATAACTATAATAAGAACGAATTTTTTTTCGGAGTCTCAGAGTGGTGTGCATTACATTCTATATTAGAGTTGCTTTCAAATCGATGGGTTGTAACATTCTCCCCTCCATAAAATAAACATTGTCCAAAAAATTACTAGAATGTTACCTAATTAAATTATTTGTGTAGTTATTGTATGATTATATTCAATTTCTGTATTAGGGGTTTTCACACTAATTAATGTTTTCTATATCAATTTTACAGGGTTTCCACAAAACATAATCTGATACCAACATTAATGACTACACCCCTAGTTTCCCGGAGTTGCTGTCTTACTTCATTAAATTGGAATGATTATAAGGAATATCATCCCTGTGGAATGAATTGTTTAGTAGAATTTGAAAATGAAATACATGCATAATAGTTACATTACAACATCAAAGGAAATAAAACATAACTACTCAATTAGAGACATCAAAAACTCATATATTATCTTGTAAAGTCATTAATAATATTCCTCATCACATCCCGAGGGAAAATAAAACAAATTCTAGTTGTGAGATTAGATACCTAGTAACGGTATGTAGTATATTCGAAGCACAAATAATTAATCATGGTGAATAAAAAAAATAACTCATTCCATTAAAAATAAACTTGAGCATAATATGGAAGGAATGAGATCTGATTACACAAATCCATAAAAATGATCATAAGATTGTGAAGAATAACCGTTGATATTCATATAGTTGAATACTCAAATGTTTTATCAATTAAATTTATCATAAATATGTAATTCAGAAATACCAGACACCTGAATTATACAATCAAGGCCTCGCCCAAGAGGTCTAAAAAATTTGGGTAACTTCTCAGCCAAAACCCAATTCCATTTTGACTTGTCATACCTACCAATTCATTGAGGGGATATATAGGGCCCCACCAATCACTTTCTATGTCCAATTAATTCCTCCTATGAATGTCTTTAAACCTAAACAACATTAACATATGATATAGCATTCCCTAATCTGTAGACGTAATCAGTAACCATTTTGAGTAGTATGGTGATCAGTATCGAGATAGGACATCCACAATTAAAATTATCAGAAACCATTTATAATAATATGTTAGATAATAATAAGAATAGGTGAATCCCAATAAAAAATAATATTCCATAGTTTTGTTGAAATATATGACAATTCTCTTATAAAATCATTGTATAATTCATGAGAGTAATACTCCTAAACATTAAAAAGAAGTGTTTTTTTGGAATTTATTAGCAATAAAACCAGAAATGAAATAGGATAGTTTTTACGTGATAAATTTTGTGTTTTTGGAAAAATAATGGTGGATTAAAATATAATATAAAGTTAACTTAAAAATATGTTATAAATCGGGAAGTTCCCTTTAATTCAGATTGCTAATCATGAAGACTTGAGAAGGGGGCCCCTTCAAAACACAAATTTCCCCCAAAACATTTGTTGAATTGATCATAATACATGATTTGGGAAACTATAAATAGAATTTAGATTTTTAAATAAAATAAATGAATAAATAAAAAAAATTTATAGGAAGAAAGCACAAACCGAATGAAAATGGTCGTTTGGGATGAAAACTCTTACCTTTTGTACGAAAGGGTTCTGGACTGCAGTTTAACATCCTAGATAATCAATTTAAAACTATTAATTAATTAATTCATAAAGTTTTATACAGGTATTTTATTCTTTATAGTTTTTTATGTTTATTTATATCTTTATTTATGAGTTATAGAGTTTAATTTCATCATTATGGAGAATTTTTTTACTTGGTTTTCATGACCAGTTCAGTTGTTTATATGTAATGGAGTTCATATAAAATGGGTATAATTAAATAGAATTGTAATTAAATGATATTAATTATTATATATATTTTTAAATGGTTATGTATATCATATGGTTATATGGTATGGGGATGCATAATTAGATAAGACATTTATTTATAACCGTTTAGATTATTATAGTGGTATTTCAGTCACAATAAACTAGTTTTGTTGAATGAATTATTATTATGTATATATAACGGATACAGAACATTAAATAGGTCATAATAAATATATTATAGTCTTTTATAACCACAAAATTGTATCATTACCAGTGACATAAATAAATTAATGAATGAATGTATGTCATCAAAGAAGGATGTCAATCAACACCTTTGAGACGATGATTTAGTTGTTAAAATAAAAGAGAGAGAGTAAAGAGATTGATGATCGATTATTCATTAAATTGATATGATTACACAATATATATGATACTATATTTATCATTATCATTTTTATAGAGAAGGGGATGAGAGTATAGGAAGTGAAAATAAATTGAAATGAATTAATATGAAAAAAATAAGAGGGTTTACCTCTTGAATTATATTCATTGATAGCTTCCTTAATGGATTAGTTTTTGGTCTCTTGGAGTTACCAAGATATCCTTGACATAGGTAGAGACTTGGTAATTGGATTTTGGAATGATTTAGAAATGATTAATGGATTATATTTTTTGGGATAATGGGTGGTGAGTGGGGGTATTTATAGTGGAGGGGAGGGGTTATTTATCATTCTTATATTAGTTATTTCATTATAATTTCAAAGAAAACAAATATTGTTATTTCCTGAGAAAAAATATATAAATATGTGCATGTGAGTTCTAAAACATTTTTCCTACATTATCCATGACTCAAGGAATTGTGTACTTAGATTATATTGTATTTAAACTATAAATAATAATATTTTTCTATTCACTAAATATTCCTGTATTTCAGAAAAATCCCAATAAATTCCCCTCAAAATTTTTCATATTATGAATTAAAAAAACTCAATTTTATTAAATTAATTTTTTAAATATGAGAAAAATATTTGTTAATTAAAATCACTACTTACCGAAAAAATACAGTATTAAAGTTAAAATAGAATTTATAACACCTTGAAAATGTAGGAATGGTCTTATTAGATTATACTAATGTAATATAATGATAACATATTATTTTATGAATATATTTCATGATAATTAATTCTATTTTATATCAATTTATTAATTATAAAATTCTAATTATTTGTTTTTTTAATTAGAAATGTTCCAAAACATAATTATTAGTTTTTAAAATATCTACTTAAGTGTTCAGTGATATAATTATATCATACATTCATTTATAAGGTTCATAAAATTTATTTTTACTCTCATGGTTGTGGATAATATTCATTTCGGTGATATATTATTCACAGGGGTCATATTACTATTCATAAGGGTACATTACTATTCCAATGTTCAAGTTATTATTCATCAAAAAAATTAGTTGCTCCTATCAGACCATAAATATATTACTGATCAAAATAGTGTATGTTCATTTTTTAAAATTCAAAAAATAGAAGCGGAAAAATTTGTTTTACTGGTTCGGTTATAAGTATATTTTTTAAATAATATTAAGAACAAATTGTTGTTTCATGGAGACTCAGTGTTGTATAAATTACATTCTATATTAAATTTATTTGTAAATCATTGGGGTGTTATAGAAAATATAATGGTATACAGCAAAGAAATATGTATAAATATGAAATAAATAACATAAATTAAAAGGATATGGAGGAAGAGGTAGAGATATATAGTGATAGAGAACATAACTATAAGATCCAAAATCCATGTGGACCTACCCTTTGTTTGTTTTGGAGGATATAGGTGCTCAGAGTATTCTCAGAAAAAGTTTAGAGATGGTTGGTCAGGTAATAGATTGAAAGGGGGGAGTTACACATCGTGTAAAAATATTAAATGAAGTGAAATCCTACTACAGATTTTTTTAAGATGTGAAAGAGGTATTTATGCCGTGTAATATTTTGGGGTTTGAAAAATAAAATAATGTGTTGAGGTGATGTGTTTTTTGGAAGCAACTGGCCTTGAGGCATTACAAGCTGGGAAAGGTGATTTCATGTCACTTAACGCCCCACTGTTGTGTGTTTATAAAATAATCCAGACATTTGGGAACCTATGGTTGCAGCAGCTCTCCTTCAACCACATGCGACCTGATGACCCTATCTTCATCATTTTGTGGATGACATTATCACTAAATGACCTATTTCCCCCTCCTTCGATCCATATCGTTCCATCTATAATATAAGGTATGATCAACCTCCATTCTTAGGGTTTCTTTTATTTTTTTCCTCCCATTTATCTTTTTCATGTCATGGAACATTATCTCCATGTTTTTAATGGACATTTCTTGGTGGTTTGTTGGGGGTGTTTGTGCCCTAGAATCCTAAGGTGGGTTTAGTTGTTGTGGGAGTGGTTATCATGATGTCTTTCTTTGATACAATCTTGTGAAAATAACGTCAATGAACATTTTATATATGATATTCATTTCTCTCTATATGGTAACATGTAATCAAATATTTATCATGGTTTAACTCCTTGGATCACAATGTAATTGACTGAATAACTACTTGAACCTGTTTTAATAATTTCCATCGATCACGTTGTGATGTGGATTCTTTATTCTGTGATAATAGGTTTCATCTTGATTTTCATGATTTTGAAATTTCTATGCCTTTGTTTTTATAGAATTTTTTTATTAATGGAAACTAGTAATAAAAAAAAGCTCGAATTTATCAATAATTAATTGGATAATTATTTAAAGATGCATGTATAATAAATCAAGTTGATGTTGTTATAATTTGATGTTAATAATATTTTTGGATATATGCATGTTTAATGGAATTTTTTAATGAACGAGAAGCATGTCTATGATTTTTGGTAAAAGTATAAAGGAATAATAAATTAATTGACTAATTAATATCTCATAGAATTTTTCTTGGGTTACCCATAGTTGGAACCTGTGAGTAATTAATCAATTACTTCCTGATGGAAGAAGAACCGTTTGTGTGATAAAGGTAATTTTTTGTTGGGCCTGAGTTTCCTACATACTTATAAAGGCCATGTTCTTTTAGCTTTAGACCTATGAGAAGTCATTGTATGTGATGATTGGATGCATCGTTTGTGGGATGAGATCTTGTTTCTATTTGTTTCCTACTTCTTGTGATGTTATATATAGATGAGACTTGTGTTATATGGGATAGAGAGGCCCATATGTGACGTGAGCCTTGGATAGATAATATAGGAGGGTTTTTGTGCTATGTGGGGCTGGAAAGCCTAGTTGATGTGGCATCAGCTGACTCCTGGAGTGGAAAGATCCATCGGTATATGCATGAGGTGTCATGGAGGACATGAGAGATAACAGAATGGGTTGATGCTAGGCTTACTTGTTGATATGAATTCTGGATGTTTATTGGATATGTTGTTTATTTATCTTTATTCAATTCCCCTCTTCTTGAGGTAGACAGAAGTGTTTGGTTACTCTATTTCCATTTTTGGTGAAGACATTCAGGGTATTGTAAATGCTTTGTGGGTTTATCTCCTCTTGGTTAGACAAGTTACTCTATGGCTAGAGGTGGCAAAGACACCACGGGTTGTTCATCTAGTCACCGTGTTGATCTCCTTATGTTTGGGGATTTTGGAATGTTTTTCTAGATATCATGATGATATGGAAAGTCGAAATGTTGATAACTGAATGAATGCCTTTTTGATCCATAGGGTTATATCTTACATGGATGCAATGCTATGGTTATAATTTTGAGGAACTGTGGACTCAATTTAGATATGCCTATAAGAAATGGAATTCTGTTGTGATGTTAACGCAATGAAATTTTTTATTTATTATTGGTTATTTAATAGTTAAGAAACAATTAAATTTAAATGAATCTTATAAAATAGGATAAAATAATTTTTTTAGCTATTTAAATGTTTCTGTGCGTATATGATATCTAGTATTAGTAGTAGAAGCTGGGAGTCTAAGAGACATTAACTGCAGTTGAGTATAACAGTTGGTCATACTCATCCTGTGGTTGTGAGCTATATTATATAATTTACTTCTTGTGTTTCTATATTCTACACAACAATATCATTTAAAGAAACTGACACCAAGAGGATTCTGAGCCATGGGGGGTTTTTTCCCCAACATCCTAGTGGGAGGATGGACAATAGACTTCCAACACTAGCACTACTCTCTCCTCTTGGTAGTTACTTATAATGGTATTAGTGGTGGCATGTTTCCCCTGTATATGTGTGTGGGGGGTTGTAATGTCTTGTGGTTATTCAGACACAAATGTTCTAGAAATAGTTTCCTAAAGGTAACTATAGTTATAACATGCATGGGTTAGGTTGGCTTGAGGATACTTACTCAATGTATGGGATGTAATTTCATGACATATAATACTAGAAGTATGATACACGTTATTCAGGCCATGGTGGGTCTTGAAAAATACATGGCCAAATTGGATATGTAGACTTGGTTGTGTGATGCATAAGGTGCATGATGATGCACTATGTGCGTGTTTTGGAACTTTGACCAAGTTTTTTCAGGATATCATTTTCTATGAGAGATGATTAGGATGTGTGACATTGGGGAAAAGTGAAAAACCGGTTGGAAAGTTATAGAGCAATACCTTTGATATTATTTATTATAATATATGCTCATTTTTGTGATACCTGGTGAGAGTATCCATAGTGAGGATAAGAACATATTATATATGTTCAGGTGATAAGTTAGTTTCAATTTTTGTTCGTTATACATTCTTTACTTTTTAAGGAGAGAATCTGATGAGGATCCAACTCTGTAAACAATTATACCCACCCTACATATATATTACATATTTTGAAGTCAGTTTGGATAGGATGTAGATAAGGCTGGTTACTACTATCTTCTGGGTTAGATGAGCTGATTGGGCTTCATGGTCACATCCGTCTTTACTTTTCTTTTGGTACATGCTATATTTTCTTTTCAGTTTTAGTAGTTCTTTGCTGAAATTACATTTTTGTACATGTGATTCTTTTATATTGTAGTCTGAGCAGGAGTTTGTTGCTGTCTATATTATCTCTCTCTACATAATGTGTTATCTTAGAGGGTAATTATTTCCATCTACAAGTTTATTATACCATCAGTTCTAGTCACCATCCCTAGACCTACTAGAGGCAGGACTCAGGGGTCACTATCTATATTCCACCATTAGTAGCCACATAGTGGGTAGGGGGTCGTGACAAGAGTTATCAGAGTTCTAGTTGAGGGATATGATGGATTTTGGAGTTAGGAATATGTGAGGTTTCATGGTTTAGTAGGGAAACATTATCATATATGTTTAGGAAGCACTATAAAAACATGATACCTGCTGAGATTTGGGTATTTAGGGACCCATGTGTATGATGCATGGACCTTTAAGCTTACTTTGGGTACTCAATGAAGTGATACTAGTTACAAGGTAGAGACATAGCAATGGGTAATGTATCATACTACATTGTGCCTATGTTAGAATGGGCATAAAATGGGATAGATTAAACTAAAATGAATAAAAAATAATTAATTAATGTGAAAGTCTTTCATATTCTTGGATTAAGGGTCTAATTGTTTATTATTTTAACATTATGGCTTCAGGATGATTCCCTAATCAAATTCATGTACTAGATTTCCAATAGTTTCTGCCATCAGATCAACATAGAGTATTGGTTGATGTTGATAACACATAGAGGAGAACACTCCAAGTGTTTCAACACCATAGTTTAAAGATGTACGAGGGATCCCTATTAGATGCAGTTATAGAAGGCTCTTTGGAGGAGTATGAGGTAACTTTCAGTTTGATTCATGCTGGTAAATATCAAAGGGTGTCATTGGTTTTGGTGATGATGTCTGGGGAAGTGAGAAAATGGTGGTTCTCATTCCTTAGGGACCACAAGGAGTTGGTTGTCTCATGTGAGGAGTTACGAGACGAGTTCAGATCCATGTTTCATTCTTCGAACTTCAAGGAAATCAGAATCCTAGAGCATCTTATCCTTTTTAAGGGGAGATCCAGTGTGTGACAGCATGTAATCCATTTTAGAAACTATTTCTGATATGCTTCAGACCTGTTCCCAGATGAGTAGGGTAGGGAGATGAATTTCTAAATGGAATTATATCCAGAGATATAGTGCTTGGTCACCCCATTTATACTAAAGATGTATCTCAAGTTTCTAGATGTATAAGAGGTCATCAAGAGTATGTGATCCAGTACTAGATCATCATGAGAGGGGAATCTTCCGGATTCCTCACAATGTAGAGTTCTGGTCCAGGGTTCCATGTTTTCAATGAATAAGACATTTTGGTGATCAAATGGTAGGTCCCATCCCTCGTCATATCTTTTTTGGGGTATCATATCTAAGGCGAATGCCAAGGTATTAGACACATGTTTTTATTTTGGAGGTTGTGTTCCTCATTGGAAAGTGTGCCAGATCATTTTGATTAGTCAACAAGATATGGGTGTTCTACTATTGAATCCTTCTTCAAGGCTGTTCTAGCTAAGGTAGTAGCATTAGGTTTGTAACATCCCAGTTTTGGAAGCCACCCAGAGGTTCCCTGTACCCGGTTCATCACATGGACTCAAGCACATTTCCCCGAATGCCAGAGGCTTCCGACTATTAGTGAGGGTCTTGGGTGTGTTAATGGGGAAACTATGCCCACATTGGCAGAGTACACAGTGGAAGTAAACAACATATAAAATATCGGAATAAGTATATATCCAACAATAGTAAACTACTTAAGACTAAAATAATAAACAACGGGAGGACACACATATATATGAAATGATGTATGATAAATATATCTAGGAAAGCATCCAAACAAGTCACAATACTGAATACATTAATAATCCAAAATAAAAATGAATAATAGATAAGAAAGTCCTTAGCATTGCAAGCCTAGGCTTGGTACCATGCTCTCCTGCTCCAATGAAATCAAGTAACCGGAGTCAAAGGGTGCCTACCCTTGTCTATACCTACAGAAACATAATCTGTTTGGGCACAAAGCATGACCCAGATAGGGTGTGAGACTAAATCCCAGTAGGCAAAAAATCGAATATCTATGCCTAACAGTCAGTGATCATATGTCATGTAATATTATAGTAAGTAGTTAATAGTAACCAGTAAACAGAATGATACACAACAGTAAACAATCCGCAGATCAAAAAGCTGCAGTGAAACAAACTGCTTACCACAAACATGAATCCCTCTAGGAAGTACTCACAACCATCACCTCTAGTCCTATCCAAGAAATACCAACAACCCTCTAGGCAGTACACTCAGCCTAACCCCTCTAGTTTGGTCATATGATAATATAAGACTCTCTGAGGAATCATGGTAAGTCAATTCCCCTTATAGTCTAAGGTAGTTAGGGACTCTATGAGGAAGATCACACGGTAAATTTCCCTTATATTCCCATGTTCTAGATACTCTATGAGGAAGCTCACTCAATCAATTGCTCTTATAGCCTCAGTTCAATCATAGACTCTCTGAGGAAGCCCACTCGGTCAATTCCTCCTATTCCCTGGAATGGTTTAAGGATATTCAAACAGAACAAAGACTCTCCGAGGATGCTCACTTAGTATATCCCTGTATAGTCTATAAAACTCAAGACTCTCTGGGGAAGCTCCTTCGGTCTATCCTCCTATGGTATATAATTTCCAAGACTCTCTGTGAAGCTCAATCGGTCTATCCCCTATAGTCTATAATGTCCAAGGCTCATTGAGGAAGCTGACATGGTCTAACCCATTATAGTCGATAGCCCTATGTTCTCACGGCCCCATGCAAGTCAGTTCATAATAATGCTATATGGCCATTGTAAACCTACAGAGCTACTCGTCTAACCAGTCTGCAGCATAACAGGCACTTTAGGGGACACCACTCCATCCTACGGTCACAAGGCATGGAAAACAAGTATAATGTCCAAAGGCTGAACAAGAACAAAAGGTCATAAATATAACAAGGCATGGGAAAAACATCCAAGCATATAAATTATCCTTATACATAGCCAAATTACCTTTACACAAGCATACAATCAAGGCAGTAAAACAATAAGGGAAAAACAGTAAACACGCAATACCCCGTTCAAGGGTATTGGTGGAATTTTCACATAATACACAAAGAAATTTAATATAAAGGCACAAAACACCTACCAATATTCTAGGATATCAATATACTTGAGCCATGAGTCTTTAATCTCAATATAATGTCATAGATCAAAAAAATGCACAAAATGTTCAACTGACGATAACTTTCAAAAGAAGGGGAATTTGAAAAAGATGCTCTAGAAGAAGGAATAGATTACCCCTGCGGTTCCAATGCCATCAACGATGGTCGATTAAGAGAATGAACGGAGGCAAGATGGCTCAAATATGTTCCTGGACCATACGAATTCTCTCAGTCGAATGAGTCCTAGAAGAAGACGATTCTAGCGGTCATACATGAGCCCGGTCCGTTTAAAAAAAAGAACGTACACGGAATATACTTTTGGAGTACACGGTGTGTACTAGGATTTTCCGTACTCCGTTTTAAGAGGCCTCCACATCACCCCATAGGACAGTGTGTGTGGCCCGAACAGGACCAGAACATGGCCTCATGCAGCATTGAAGTACACGACGTGTACTTAAAAAATTTCTAGAAACTCCTCTTTTCTCAAAGTATCCAGAAAAAGGAAAAACATACCTGAACTGAAGGTCCAGGTTCATACAAAATTCCACCCTTAAAGAAATTTGTCACCGAATTTCCCTAGAGAGGCGTAGAAGAAGAAACCCCAAATAGTTCCAGACACTGCGATCGTACATCGGCCTCCCACTCCCAAGTCTCGTCCGATACTCACCCATATTGCCATAACACCTGTACAAGAGGAACAGACCAGCCATGGAGAACCTTCATTCTAAGATCGAAAATCCGGATAGGATTCTCCTCAAATGATGCATCCGCTTTGATTTCAACCTCCTCTGGTTGAAATACATGAGATGATACTGAAAAGTAACGTCAGAGCTGAGAAACATGGAAGACATTGTGCACAGGTCGGTACCTCTGAGTTAACTGCAACCGATAGGTAACCTACCCAACTCTCTCCAACTCCTTAAATAGACCGACATACCATGGTGAAATCATACCCTATCTTAGAATCCTCTTGTGTCCCAACCTCGGTGCGACATGCAAGAAAACCTGATCCCCGACCTCAAACTCTAGAGGTCATCTCTGCTGATCAGCATAAGACTTCTGTCAAGACTATTCCATATCCATCCTCTTATGAATCAACTCTATCTTCTATGAGGTCTCATAAACAAGACAAGGTCCCAGAAAAGCTACCTCTCCTACCTCCATCTATCATAAAGGTGATCAGCATGGCCTACCATACAAAGCCTTGTAATGTGCCATCTGAATAGTCTCATGAAAATTGTTATTGTAGGTGAACTCCACAAGAGTTATATTCTTATCCCAAGAACCTCCAATGTCAAGAATTCATGTTTGGAGCATATCCTCAAGCACCTGAATCAGACGCTCAGACAGTCCATCTATATGGGGTTGGTATGTTGTACTCCAAAGTACCTATGTATCCAAAGCCATCAGAAGCCCCTACAAGAACGAAGAAGTAAAATTTACATCCTTTTCTGAAACAATGGAGTGTGGAAATCCATGTATATGTACACTCTCTTGGATGTAGAACCATCCCAGCTCGTCAACACTGAAGGTCTCCATGATCGGCAAGAAGTGAGCAACATTCGTATGCCTGTCAATGAAAACCCAAACTACATCATTCCCTCGAGGTGACCACGACAAACCATCAATGAAGTCCATCATGACATTGTTACACTTCCACTCTAGAATGGGAAACTACAGAAAAAGACCTACTGGTTGTTGATGCTCTTCATTCACATGCCGACAAGTGGAAAACCTCATAACAAAACTGGCAACATATCTCTTCATAGCTGGACACCAATACTGGCGGTGTAGATCACGATACATCTTGGTGACACTAGGATGAACTTCCCATACTTAGGAATGAACGTCCTGCATCATCTCCTCACGTATGTCTGCTGGCACCCATACGCGTCCCTGGAAACACAAGATCTCATCCTTGCCTACTGTCCATCCAGGAAGAGTGTCCCCTCCTGACACACTATCCTGCAGGACTAGGCCTTCCGAATCTGATTGATGTCTCATTCGTAACTGATCGAGAAGAGTAGAGGTAACATCTACATAAGATAGAAAAGTCTGGCCTTATCTGTCATGCAACTCCAAATGCATCTCTGTGAAAAGATCCATAAGCTTCCACTCATTGCTTGCCTCTTGAAATATCTATATCTAAGTTCTCCCGCTCAATGAAACAACCTGTGTATATCCCTTTCCTAGTGTACAGGCAAGCTCAAAGTTCAAGGACTTAAGATACTCGACCAACCTGTGCTGTCTCAAAATCTGATTATACTGAGTGAAGATTTACTTGAGACTCGTATGGTCAGTAAACACCATAAAGTTCTCTCCCAGAAGATAATGTCTCCAACAGTGTAAGGCATGAACAACAGATGCCAACTCCAGATTGTGCGTCATGTAATTCCTCTCGTGTGGCCTCAATTGCCGAGACCCATATGCAACTACTCCATATCCTTGCATAAGCGCAGATCCCCTCCCGATAGCTGATGCATCATATTAAACGGAATATCTCTTTCCTAGCTCTGGAAAGACTAGTATCAGTTATGAAGTAAACCTTCCTTTAAGCTCCTGAAAGGCTGACTCAGAAGAATCTGACCATAAGAACTTCACCCCTTTCTTGGTCAGACCTGTCAGTAGTGCTGCTAGGCGTAAAATTCCTGTATAAAATTCTTGGAGTATCTATCCAGCCCTAGAAAACACCGCACCTCAAAGACGTTCTTCGGCTGCTCCCAAAGAAATTACTACTATCACTTTCTCTGGGTCTTTTGATACTCCTGACTCTAAGAAAACATGACCCATGTAGTGAATTTGATCCATAAAAAGGTGTCAAATAGAGAGTTTAGCATAAAGATAATGCTCCCTCAGTGTACTCAGAATAATCTCATGATGGGCAGCATGGTCGTGTCGAGTGTGAGAGTACACCAATATGACGTCCATGAACACCACCACGAAGGAATCCAAGTATGGATGGAATATCCGATTCATCAGTTCCATGAAAACTGTTAGTGCGTTCATGAGACCAAATGGCATAACCTTATACTCATATAGACCATACCTACTCTGGAAGGAAGTGAGAGGTATATCAGATGGTCTAACACGCAACTGAAGATAACCGGATCACAAGTCAATCTTTGAGAACACTCAGGCTCTTTGAAGTTGATCAAAGAGATCATCAATCCTCAGAAAGGGATATCAATTCTTTATCGTCAACTGGTTTATCTTTCAATAATCCACACATAGCCTGTGGGTTCTGTCTTCCATCTTCGCAAACAAGATAGGCAAACCCCAAGGAGAAATACTAGGTCAGATGAAACCCTTTCCTAAAACTCCTCTAACTACTTCTTGAGATCCTAAAACTTAGCTGTAGCCATCCTATAAGGAGGAATAGACACCGGTGCAAATCTTGGCATGAGATCAATCGAAAAATGTACCTCACACTCCGGAGTCAAACCTGAAAAGTTCTTTAGAAAGACATCTCTGAAACGATCCACCACTGGTTGAAAGTCTAACGATGAATCCCCTAGTCATCCAGATATAGACTAGAAATATGAGTTGTAACTCCTCCTATACCATGATGCTCAGGTCCTTCTCGACTCACCTGGACATCCCAATCACCTCTATGAAGAACAGATCCACCCTCTAGTGATACGAAACTCACCCAATGGCGATAGCAATCAACGATTGAATGGGAGGGAACTAATCAGTCCATTCTGAGAATGATATCATTACTCATCATCTCGAAGACATGGAGGTCTTATAAGAAGTGACACCCTGCAACCTCAAGAGGGCACTCTCTGGACTGACGTACACTAACCGCTCTATTCCCCAATGGTGTGTCTAGAATCAAGGTATTGTCAGAGGAAAAGATGTAGATACCAAGGATATCCACAAGAGTAAAAGAGATAAAGCTATGCGTAGAATAGGTTTCGAAAACAGTAGAAGATAAAACATAGGCTACTAAGATCATACCATTAACTATAGAAGGGTCAGGATCCTGCTCATGATGGGTCTGCTCCACTGCAAAAGTCTGGCCTATACCGTGGCAATGTGACCCTGGTTGACCACTCTGAGCTGATCCACTCTGTTGTTGCTGGTAACCTGGTGACTGACCACCACGGCCACGACCCCCACCTTGGCTTGAACGGCTGGAAGTTCTCCTATTCCTAGACTGGTGAGAAAATGTTGATGTATCTCCCGAATGCGGGGTCATAGAAGAACCCCTACCACAAGCTGTAGATGAGAAAATAAGAGAAAGACACTAAAGATGACCCATCTAGCTGAAAGATCGACACTCCATCTGGTCTCTCTAGCAGTAAGGCCTAGTATGCCCGCTCCTCCTGCACTGGTAGCATACTACCAGGCTGCCTGAAGATACATTCCATCTACTCTGATATCCTCGAGAAGACTCCATGCGGCGCTTCCTGCTATCATTAGGAGGAACACTGACTCTAGATGTCGAACCACCCTGGCTCACTACTTCAGAATCCCTCAGATTGCACTCAGTGATCAACACCTAGTTGATGATAGATGACATCGAAGTCAACCTAATGATGTTCACCTGCGAGTGGATGTTGTGCCTCAGACCATCCTCAATCATTCGCGCAAATAACAGCTCATCACCTCCTCGAATAGGCGTGAAACACTGCAGCCTGGTAATGTGAGGCAAGTACTCCATAATAGAAAGAGTACCCTGATCCAGACTAATAAACTCTTGGGATCGATCGGCCCTCTAGGTCTCCAGGTTGAAGTAATCATGGAAGATGCGCCGAAACTCATCCTAAGTCATACTCTGCTGGCACCCTGACTGTGAAATCACCTACCACCACCTCTTGGTAGAGTTTTAGTGAATATAGGTAGAGATATTCACACTCTTCTATGGAGGTATCTCCAGATGCTCGAAAACTGTTAGTGTGGCCTCTAGCCATGACTCTATTGCCTAAGGTCCTCCATCCCCTGAGACTGTAGGAGGATGCTGCTTCTGGAAAACCCATGTCAACTCTACCATCGATGGGGCAGAAGGTGGTGCTCCCTGGAAGGTCAGCATTATCCTCAGAAAATTATTCCTAAAATGCACATCGGTGCCTGAAACTGGTATAACTGCTTGTTCTAAGGCTATCACAACATGAATATTTATAGGAAGTCCCTGATCAACCATCTTGGGCATCAAATCACTGCCCTGTAACTGGAGGTCAACTAGAGGACGTCTTGGTGGCATGACTCTGTAAGGGAAAATGCACACCTTAGATTCAAGATTATCAAAGACTGAAAACATGATGTTTAAGAATAGAACATGAGAAATAAAACATTCATGCTTTACAAAACATGACTACACGGCGTGTACACTACCTATACGACATGTTCCTTAAGGTCATTCACATGGGCATGTACATCTGCCACAACTGTTCATGTAACGCCCCAACCAAATGGCATGTTGTCCCCACACACAGCGTGTACATGAACTCTATTCCCCTACCCGAGTCTCCTTACATGGCTAACCCACACGGTCCTCTTAGTCCTAGACTACACGTCATGTTTATGAAGGACACGACGTGTACTAGACAAGGTTTCGACCACACGTGTTGTTATTTACATGTCCGACCTGTGATGTTTCTAACACGGACGGGTACTTGGGTTACATGGAATGATGTGTGATAACCAGACATGGCATGTATAGTCGATGTTTCATCCATCCGTGTTGTTAGTCAAAAGGGTAGACACACGGTCACAACAACATGACATGTTTATACTGTACAAGGCATATTCCTGAAGATTTTTCACAACCTCGTGTTTCTTCCCACACAGTCAGTGACACGGATTAAAAACTACAAGGTGTGTATTAATAAATTACACGTCGTGTATTTTGGGTTTTTTCGGGCAGTAGCTCAAAAATTACACTGAAGCCGGGAAAACACAGAAAACAAGAGTTAAGGTGACAAATTCCGATCTGTGAGGGCCCATACTCCCCACGAATCAAAGCATGGAATCTTATACAAGTTATAACATTGGAACCAGGCAATGATCCCCCAAATTATGGTCCATGAGGGCCCATTACACCTCAAGAACCAAAGATTAGCATCCATCTAAGCAAAGTACTATACTAACAAATTCTCTATCAAATAGAAGAGATTCTATCAAATCATCTATCACAACAGCATGCATAATCTACACAAAGTCTATCCCAACAACATGCAATTGCAAATGCATCCTAGATGGCATGGAAATAATGCATGTCTTGTGATTTCTATCAAGTGCCTATATGATGTCGGAGATGGCATACCCTCATCTCATCGGGTTGTGATAGAAATAGAATATCAATAACAAAAATGGTAACAACACAAAGCAAGTGAATCCCCCAATGGTGAAATCATATCAACTGTAAAAATTGAAAAACCTAATGAAATAACAATATACTATGTTGATTGGGCTTTCCTTGTACACGGGTTAGCTACTCCCAGGCACAACTTATTACCAAGTACATATTCCATCCAATCCCTCGTTGTATGCTCCATACAGTGAGTCAAGTGAAAAGAACTCCTATGATACCACTTTGTAACGTCCCGGTTCCGGAAGCCACCCAGAGGCACCCCATACTCAGTTGGTCTCATGGCCTTAAGTTCATTAATCCGAATTCTAGAAGCTGCTGACTAGTAGAGAGGGCCTTGGGTGTGTTAGTGGGGAAAATATGCCCTCATTGCCAGAGTTTATAGTGGATGTAAACAACACATACAATAGTGGAAGCTGTAAATATCCAACAACAGTAAATAATAGAAGAATAAAATAATAAACAACTAGGGCACACACACATATATATGAAATGATGCATGATACATATGTCTAACAATGCATCCAAACAAGTCACAATGCTGAATACAATAATAAACCAAAGTAAAAATAAAAAAAGATAAGCAACTCCTCAGCATCGTAAGCCTTAGCCTGGTCTCATGCTCTCCTACTTCAATGAAATCAAGTACCTGATGTCAAAGGGCGCTTGCCCTTATCTATACATGCAGCAATATAATCTGTTTGAGGCCAAAAGCATAACCCAGACAGGGTGTGAGACTATATACCCGTAGGAAACCAGCCAAGGAATTGTGCCTAACAGTTAGTGAACATATGTAGGTAATTGTACAATAAGCAGTAAACAATAACCAGTAAACAGGATGATACACAATTTTAAACAATCCACAGATCAACAAGATGTAGTGAAACAAACCGGTAACCACAAACATGAATCCATCTGGTATGTACTCACAGCCATCCCCTCGGGTCCTATCCAATAAGGACCAACAACCCTTTACATATTACACTCATCCTAAACCCTCTAGTTTAGTCATAAGAAAATATAAGACTCTCTGAGGAAGACCGCTTAGTCAATTCCCCTTATTTTCTATGCTAGTTGGGGACTATCTGAGGAAGACCACATTGTCAATTCCCCTTATATCCCCATGGTCTAGAGACTCTTTGAGGAAGATCACTCAGTCAATTCCTCTTATAGCCTTAGGTCAATCATAGACTCTTTGAGAAAGCTCACTCGGTCAATTCCTCCTATATCCTGGATTGGTTTAATGAAATTCAAACAAAACAATAACTCTCCAAGGAAGATCTCATGGTCTATCCATGTATAGTCTATAATCTCATGACACTCTAAGGAAGCTCACTCGGTCTATCCTTCTATGGTCTATAATGTCCAAGACTCTCAGGGAAGCACACTCGGTCTATCCCCTGTAGTCTATAATGTCCCAGACTCTTTATTGAATCTCACACGGTCTATATCCATGTAGTCTATAGCACTTGGTTCTCAAGGCCCCATGAAAGGCAGTTCATAATAATTCTATATGGCCAAAGTAAACCTATAGAGCTACATGGCTAACCAGTCTACAGCATAACAAGAATTTCCAGGAATATCACTCCATCCTGCGGTCACAAGGCATGGAAAACATGTATAACGGCCAAAGGCTGAACAAGAACAAAAGGAAATAAATAGAACAAGGAACAGACAAAACATCCAAGCATAGCAATTATCTTTATACATAGCCAAATTACCTTTACACAAGCATTCAAGCAAGGCATGAAAACAACCGGGGAAAAACAGTAAACAAGAAATACCTCGTTCAAGGGTATTGGTGGAATTTGAACATAATACTCAAACACTTTGAAAAAAAGGCACAAACCCCCTACCTTGATGCTAGGAGATCAATATAATTGAACCCAGAAGATTGAATCTCATTATAACGTTGTTGATCTATGAAAATGAACAAAATTTTAAACCCATGATAACATGAAAAATAGGGGGAATTGGAAAACAATGCTCTAGAAGAAGCAAGATCTTACTGTTGTGGTTACAAAACAATCGATGGCAGTCGATTCTGAAAATGAAGGGAGGCATGGGGTCTCAGAGTTGTTCAGGCATTGTATGACTTATATCGGTTTAACAGGACCGAGTAGAAGATGAATCTTGTTGTCAGACGCGAGCCTGGTCCATTTAATGAAAAAAATAAAGTAGATAGCGTGTATGTTTGGAGTACACGGCATGTACATGGTTTTTTTGTACTCCACTTTAAGCGGCCTCTATATCAACCCAGACGATTGTGCGTCTTTCCCTAACATTTCCAACACATGGCCTCACGTGGCATTGAAGTACACGTCCGATACTTATAAAGTACATGGCGTGTACTTCAGAAATTTCCAGAAAATCCTCTTTTCTCAAAGACTCCAGAAAAAGGAAAAACATACATGAAGAGAATGTCCGGGTTCTTATCAGGTTTCTCCAGTTAGGGATCCATATCTGGAAGATTGGGAAGGTAGAGTACAACCCCAGGATGCTCCCCATATTTAGAGAGATGATCATGGCCTTAGTGGTGGTCTTAAAGAGGTTCAGAGAGGTTGTGGAGAAGGTCGTGGTCAGCTTCCGGCTTTAGTTTTTCCCGCACTAGGTGATCCAAACATCATTCAATATACCGTTATCTTGTTTTCTACTAGGGTGAATGACTTGTTTCATTCTGGATCTATACATTCATTCATATCAAAATACCTTTTCCATGATTTGGGACATGATGTAGAGAGGCTTCCATTTTCCTTAGCATTGAATATGCCAGTTGGAGGTGATGCTGATTTGATTGAAGTATGTAGAGACTCTGAGCTCATTCTAGGGAAGTACAACTAATTTTTAGAATTCCAATTTTGACAAATACACACATATGATTTCATAATATACATTAATTAGTTAAATTCAGTGGATACTATCATGTATTACATTTGGGAAAAGGCCATGTTCATCAATGTAGATAGAGATCCAACAATATATGTTGGTGAGTGAGACACTCAGATGGGTCAGATGAATGTTTTTTCCCTCTCATCCTTTATGGATGATTTAATGTTGAGTTCATCAGAGGTTTAGTAGTTGGCATTTCCTTGGATTATAGAAGTGTTCCTTGATGTCGTTCCATATGAGTTTTTAGCATTACCCCATAAATGATAGATTGAGTTTGGGATTGAAATACAGATAGAAAACTCTCCTATATCGATTTATTCATATATGATCATACCATTTGTGTTGTGAGGGTAGAGTATATAGCTTTATGGTCTGTTTCATTATGCTTTTATTTAGCTGAGTCTGTCACCATGGGGTGAACTATTTTTTTTAAGAAGGCAGATTGTGGATTGTAGTTGGGTAATGATTATCATCGCATTAATTAACTGAGTGTTAATAATCATTATCCCCTTTCACTGAAAAAACATTTAGTCATTCAACTGAATGGTGAAATTTTGTTCTCAAAGATTTATTTATGGTTATGATATCATTATATGCGAGTGAAGGATGGGGATATTCCAAAGTCATCATTCTGTTGTCATCATGGGAATTAAAAGATCATTGTGATGCCATTTAGTGTGACGAATGCTCTATCTATGTTCATTGGATTATTGAAAGATGTGTTCTCTGTGTTCTTTGATATGCTTTTGGTGGTTTTCATCGACAGAATCCTTGTATAGTCCACATCCAAGGAGGATAAAGAAGAGTAAATGTGTGCCTTCTTGGGATTTTTTCATAATGAGATGATGCTTTGGTAGTTGTGGATGTTTGAGTTTTGGGTTGAGAAGTAAGTTTCTTGGATCATTTTGAATCCCAGCAAAGAGTTTTTATAGATCTGTTTAAGATAGAATAAATTGTGTCTTGGGAAACTCCCATGAAATTTCCATTTATGTGATGAATCCTTAATCTTTCTAGCTATTACATGAGGTTCATAGAAGATTTCACTCAGGTTGGTACTCCTTTGGCATCATTTACTAGAAAGGATCACACGTTCATGTTGACTAGTCAGTGTTGGGAAGCTTCTGAGTATTTGAAGTAGAAGTTGGTCAGTCCTCAAGTTCATTGTTTTCCAATAAAGGGATCTCAGTTTTTGGTTTTCTATGATTCCTCACATCTTTTTTTGGGAAATTTTCTAATGCAATAGAGATTAGTAACTTCTTATGTATTTTTAAAGGTGCATCCACATGAGAATAACTTTTTCACCAATGATATAGAGTTGGTGGAATTTGTGTTCTCTCAGAATTTGTGGAGACATTACCTCATCAGTGAGTAATTTATTGTATTTACCGATCACAAAATCATGAGGTATGATTTCTCGTATCCTGACATGAACATGGCCCATCACCGGAGGACTGGTTTATTATAAGATTATATATTTGATATGTCGTATACACCTAGAAAAGGGAATTCTGTGGCTGATGAAATGAGTAGAAATTTATGCAGAGATGTAATGTGGAAATCAGGTGATTCCTAGGGATTAATGGAAGATCTTTCAGTATTACTTCTATATATGGTAGTAGTTTGGGGAAGAGGTTCCATTTTTTAAATAACGGTGTAGTCATATTTGGAGAAGCATGTGGAAGGGTCCCAGTTGGAGGATCATGAGGTGGATGTCTAGAGAGACCGAGTTTGGGTAAAGAGGTCCCTAATGGTTGGTCTTAAGATGAAAAACATCGATTTTTTTTTCTGGGGAAGGATTTTATTTCATTCTGTAATGTAGGAGTTGGTTCACAGATAGTTACATATTTCACTCATAGTGGTAAATCCTAGAATGAAGAAGATGTACTAAACAATGAGAGTTTAGTTTTGGTGGCCTGAGTTGAAGTGTGCAGTTGCAGTGTTTTTTTCATGATGTTTTTTCATCCAGAGGTTGAAGGTCCAGCACAATGTTCCTAGAGAGTTTATATGGCTATTAGATGTCCCTCCATTGACGTGGGTGGACATATCGTTGGACTTTTTTGAATGTTTACCTTGGTATTCAGGTGTCTTTGATGCTATATGGGAGGTAGTGGAATATTTGTTGAAATCATCCCACCTTATAGCAATTAATGAGTCATGATCAATGGAGTTTTTTTTGAGGTGGTATCTGGAAGAGGTAGTGAGGCACCATGGAGTCCTGAGGGTGATCATCTCCGATTGAGATCCTAGTTTTACCCCCAGGGTGTTGAGAGATCTCCAATATGATTTTGGTTCATAGCTATGACTCAACACTTCTTTTAATATGTAGAAATATTGTAATATAGATAAGTCCATCCATACTCTTGATGAAATTTTGTGCTATTATGTCTTGGATTTAGGAGGTTCATGGATGAGGAACCTGCCCTTGTTATAGTTAAAATAAAAAAAATAGTTTCCACTCCACCATTAGTATGAAACCTATTGAATCCTTGTATGGATAAAAAAAATATTATCTATTGTGTTGTATTCGGTTTAGAGAGTCATCAATTCTCAAGTCAAAATTGGTATAGAATATGAGATAGATGCTTCAGGTGATTTGTGAGAGGTTGAAAGCCGCACCAGATCATCATAGATCCAATGATGATCATATGAGGAGTTATATGGTGTTAGGAATTGGGGATCACTTGTTATTGAAGGTGACTACCCATTGAGGGAAGCGAAGGTTTTTTCATGGGAGTATGATTTCCCCCTTCTTTTTTGGGACCTTTGAGGTGTTGGATCATTATGGAGATGCAACGTATCAGGTAACACTGCTGCACTATAGATGAGATAAATAAATGATGTGTTTCATGTTTCTGATGTCCATCGTTATCTTCAAGATTATTATCACACCATAAATTGGAGAATGATCAATATTGATAATGATGAGACATTTGAGGAGAGACTGTAGTGTTCGAAGACCACCATGAAATCTTTTTGTATAGGTGTGAAACCCCCTTTGTTAGTATCTTGTGTTGGAACGGTGAGGTGGAGGAGAGTACCTAGAAATGTGATTAAAAGATACTCTCTTATTACACCTTGTTTTTGGATGTTTTGTCTCTTATATTGTAACATTGATCATTTGATTCCTGTGGATCCAATCTTTTTATGAGATGTATTTCTATATTTGCATGTGGTGGATTGAATTTTTATGAGGGGTATCTCTCCCGAGATACTGTAAAGGAGTTGGTTGTGGATGTTTCTTGGTTTTTTTCAAATCACTCTATTTTTTTGGTGATCTCCTATGGTGGTGAATGATTTGAGAGGAATCCCACAGGGTAGATTTTCGGATGACCCATTTATGTGTCCTCCCTAGGTTGGTTTTCGATTATCAATGATGAGAATGTTTTGAGAGGTATCTGATATAAGGTCATGTAATCTCATAGACCAAAACGTTTCATGTTTTTTTATATCGAAGTGCTTGGCGGAGTCTCAGAAAATGTTCAGATATGTCATGTTAAGGAAAAGTGGAAAAGGGGGAGTTTCACATTCTGTAACTTTATTACACAATATGAAATCCTATTTCACGGTTTATTTTACATATTTATATTGGGTTTCACACCATGTAATATTTTTCAGTTAGAAAAAACAAATAAAGCATCGAGGAGATGCATTTCTTGGTGGTAACCAACCCCGATGAATTAAACGTCTTGGAGATTTCACCTTATGTAATCCCCCATTGCTATATATTATTAAAACATTTTAGATACTCAGACATTCAAAAACCTATGGTTTTAGTGGATCTCTGTCCTGACCCCCTCCCCACAAAGTGTACTACTCCTAGTTCAGCAATGTAAGAAGGTATATAATGACCCCTGAGTCGTGCCTCCAGTAGGCCCCAGGTTGGCGACTTGCACCAAAGGTATAGTAAACACACAAATGGGAGGCACTAACCTCTAAGAGAACACATGCAGAAGAGAGAGATAAGATAGATACCCATCAACTCCAACTCATGACTAGAATATAAAAGAAACTAAAGTGCATATTTGAAATTTCATGAAAAAGTACTACAACTGGAAGGGAAAAACTGTAAGTACCCAAAATAAAGTAAAAACAGTAGAAAACATAAACCCGAACAGCTCCAGTAACCTAAAGCTAGTAGAAAACAGTTTGATCTCCAACCTGCTCCAAGGGACCTGAAAAACAGTTTATATATACATAGGATGAGTATAATAGTATACTCAGTAGGATCCTCCCCGAAGCCTCTCGTGAAAATTTAAAGAAAGCATGCTAAAGCACAGTGAACAACATCTGAAACTAACTCGCCACCTAAACATGTATACTATGTTCCCAACCTCACCATGGAGACTCCCACAGAGTAACACATATAATAATATATCATATTATAAAGAATATCAAGGGCACCACACTACAACTTCCCCCCTGGTTTCCTTCCTTTCCCCAACATCGCACGTCCTGAGCATCTCTCTCCAAAAAGGCTTGCCCACATACACATAGGAAAAGCACCACAATATGAACCTCATGAAACAAAACCACCATTTCCACACACCAAAGTAATCAGGTAGTTTCTAGGATCCACCACAGCTTGCATAACGTGTATCATACGTTGGGTATTATACCTCAAGCCATCACAGCCGATACACCGAGTAAGGATCCTCAAGACATCACATCCTATACACATTACACCTATATTAGTCCATATAAAACTATATCCAGATTATATGTGTGTGAATAAGCACAATCTATTACAGACCTCTACACACATATATGGGGACAATTAAACAATGTGCATGCCAGCACAAGTAACTACCAAGAGAAGAGAATGGGGCCAAAGAGGGTAGTCAGCTATCCATCCTCCCACCGAAATGTTGGGAAGAATACCCCCAGGGCTCAGAATCCCTAGGGTGCCAGTTTCCCATACTGACAGGGTGGAGTAGCATATAAAAACAAAAAAATTACAAAATATACTATAACTGACAACCACACTATGGGAATAACCTAATCATAGACACAACTACAGCTAATGTCTCTCAGACTCCGGGATGATACTTCTAAGACTAGGTATCCTATTGGAACACAACCATTTAAATAGATTTATTAGATTACTTCATTCCATTATTTTCAATAACATCGTATGTTAAATAATTCTTTAAACATTAATTTACCATGAACAATTCCAAATTAAATTTCATCAGCTTCACACCCAAAGTCCATTGTTCCTTAAAAAACAACCCCATCATTCTGTTCCAACAACTCCATCCCCATGGGTTAACACCATTTATTAAATTATTCATTACAGAAATACTTTCCCTCATTCCCAGGCATTCTAGAAAAACTATCTATACTACTAAACACAGGGGGATCAACATGGTGAGTAGATGAACTACCCGTTGAGTCTTTGCCTCTTATAGAAAGACCATATACCCATACTTCCTTGAGAAGCTAATCACAGAAAGCAAGTGGCATACCCCACATGTCTTTGCCTCTTTTAGAAGAGGGGTAACTAAGACCAGCTTCCTTGAGTAGTGTGGAAAAGTAAAGAAGATAAACAACCAAAGAAACAAAAAGAATCCAACAATCAAATCCATCCCATTACATCATCCATGGTTTCCTCTCTGACACCCACATGCATAAACTGATGCATCTCGCCACTCTAGGCTTCATCTGCTACCAGAACCAAAATCCTCCATGCCCCCTCTTATCACAACATCCATACAGGATCCCATCACATCACAAGAAGTAGGAAAACTATCACCACATTAATAGAGCTCTTGTCCCTTTAACAATCAAGAGGGTAACTCAGAACCCCATAATGAATTATCAAACAATCAGTTCTTTAATTCATATTGAATTAACAGATATGTTATTCGTAGGTTCCAATTTCCAGAATCTTAATCAGTAAGCTATCACAAATAATTAAACATGCTTATTGCGCCAATTTGATTAACATCAAATTACAAATAGAACCAGATTCGTTTATATGTCCCTTTATCTTTATCCAAAAAATTATTAACTAATCCCAATTTACATTCTTTACCGATTTCCATCAAGAACGAACAACTAATCAAAGAAATCATTGATATCACACTATCTAGAAAAACCTGAGGCAATAACATATGATCGATATCAATTTATTTATCTGGTTAAAATATATATTATGTCAATTCCATTGTCATCCAGTAGGATTAAACATGATAACAATACAGTTGCACATAAATGAAAATAGAAGTAATGAATCCCCTACCTCAAATAGTTCCTCAAGTTTGTTATCCACACAACGGGTCACGATACTCCTCTCACGACGACTGCATCCACCCGAGTATTCCATGGTACGATCACACTAACCAAACCCCAAGAAAAACCCCATTAGAACCATGGATATTTCTTGCAATAATATGGAACGGAGAAATAGGAGAATATGGTCCCCAATGTAAAGATGATAAAATATACCTTATATCAAAGATTGATCGATACACCTTGGTTTCATCAAAATAGAGCGGAACCAATCCAAGCGGTAAAATTTGATTATGAAAATCCTATGGTGAGGATTGGAAGGTTCTAGAATCTCATATCTAAGAATAAAGAGGAATAACAATGGAGGAAGATATCTTGTCCCTTTTGAAGATTTAATGGGTGACAGTTTAAGATATGCTTAATTCCCCATTAAAAGAGGATTGCATTAAACCATGCGGTTTGACTATGTAAAAACAAACCGAGGCATAAGAATAATTAATATAGAGTTTATTCCCGTTGAATAATCCTTGGAGTCCTTATAACGAGGCTTTAAATGCATTTTACATCAAAGGAAAACGCTAAAGGGGTGAAAATGTAGGAAGTTGGAAACACTATTTATGAACCTCACTGCTAGAACACTATTCATGAACCTCACCGATAGAACATTTTTCATGAACCTCACCATTAGAACACTTTTCACAAACCTCACCATTAGAACCTCACCGATAGAACACTGCTCACTGAACCTCACTGATAGAACAATGTTCACTGAACCTCACAGATAGAACTGTTCACAAAACCTCACCGATAGAACTGTTCACTGAACCTCACCGATAAAACTATTCACAAAACCTCACTGATATAAGTTTTCACTGAACCTCACTGATAGTACTACTCACTGAATTGGAAATTTGGCTAAGTGTTGGGGATAAGTCACCTTGACCTCCTGGAACACCTCAAACACCACATTTTCACAATTCAATGGACTAGAGAGGTCTGGGCCATTACATAATATACCTCTCAAAACATTCTCATCCTCGAGAATTCAAAACCCACCTAAAGGGAAAACTAAATAGGGTCCAAACAACCACCCATCGGGATACCTATAAAAAGAGAGAAAGCTACAAGAAGCAACAAAATAAATTCATATTAAAAACATGAGAGGTGTAACTACAAAGGGGATATTGTTACATAAAATGAGTTAAACATCAAACAACTCTGGGTAACACTAGTACAAGAATGACCTTTAGTGGCCCCCAAAAGCCGTCACTAAAGGCCTATAGCGGTCTCCTAGCGTCCGCCAAACGGCGGCCGCTTTTGCCCCGTCGCTGTTACTATCAGCGACCGCCATTTGGCGGCCGCTATTAAATTTTAATTTGTTAAAAAGAAATGTAAATTATAGATTAATATACACAAATAAATCCCGGATGTCATCTCCAAGATCTGCAACAATCATCACATATAACTGCATAACAAAATTTAATAACAAACTTCGTACCGAATAAAACCTAGAAAACAAATATTTAACTTCAAACTTACTGTAACAGATCTAAAGTATTTGATTTTTAAAATAATATTCATAATTTTGATTACCATTTTAAAAATTTAAAAGAATTAATTCTATTGTTCTAATTGGATTTTTGTCCTATGATTTCAGGTCAATCTGATGTCGTCCACTATGAGTTTGACCGTTAGACGCCCGTTTTGGCTGTTTATGACACCAGAACGGCTTTCCCGGTCACCGCGGGCACACGGCACGTCTGATTGACGTGCCTTCTGCTCGACCACATCACAATTCAATCACCCTTTGATGTCGTCCGATTTCAGGCCATTCAGAGATCGTTCGGCCCGTTTGAACCCCCCACGCGCATTTATCAAGCGCGCACAACACTTAAAGAACGCATAATTAGCCATACCATGCAGACCGCACGTCCGATTGATGTGTCGTCTACGCTTTCACATCAAGAATAATAATTGGATTGTTTTCCTGTCATTTTATGTGAATCTGATGTTGTCCTCTATGATTTTGACCGTTAGATGCCCGTTTTGGCCGTTTATGACACCAGAACGGTGTTCTCGGTCACCGCGGGCACACGGCACGTCCGATTGATGTGCTGTCTACTCGACCACATCACAATTCCCTCAACCTTTGATGTCGTCCTATTTTAGGCCATTCGGACACTGTTCGGACCATTTGGACACCCCCACGCACGTTTATCAAGCGCGTGCAACAATTAAAGAACGCATAATGAGCCCTATCGCACAGACCGCACGCCCGATTGACGTGTTGTCTGCGCGTGCACATCACGAATAATAATCAGATAGTTTTCCTATGATTTTAGGTCAATCCGATGTCGTCCGCTATGAGTTTGACCGTTAGACGCCCGTTTTGGCCGTTTGTGACACCAGAACGGCGTTCCCGGTCACCGCGGGCACACGGCACGTCCGATTGACGTGTCGTCTACTCGACCACATCACAATTAACTCACCGTTTGGTGTCATCCGATTTCAGGCCATTCGGACTTCGTTCGGCCCGTATGGACCCCCCACGCGCATTTATCAAGCGCGTGCAACACTTAAAGAACGCATAATGAGCCCTACTGCGCAGACCGCACGTAGGATTGACATGCCGTCTACGCGTGCACATCGCGAATAATAATTGGACTGTTTTCATGTGATTTCATGTCAATCCGATGTCGCCCACTATGAGTTTGACCGTTAGACGCCCGTTTTGGCCGTTTATGACACCCGAAAGGCGTTCCCAGTCACTGCGGGCACACGGCATGTCCGATTGATGTGTCGTCTGCTCGACCACATCACAATTCAGTCACCCTTTCATGTCGTCTGATTTCAGTCCATTTGGAAATCGTTCGGCCCATTTGGACCCCCACGTGCGTTTATCAACCGCGCACAGCACTTAAAGAACGCATAATTAGCCCTACCACGCAGACCGCACATCCGATTGACGTGTCGTCTGCGCATGAACGTCGCAAATAATAATTGGATTGTTGTCCTGTGATTTCATGTCAATCCGATGTCGTCCGCTATGAGTTTGACCATTAGACGCCCGTTTTGGCCGTTTATGACACCAGAACGGCGTTACCAGTCACCACGGGCACACGGCACATCCGATTGACGTTTAGTCTACTCTAACACATCACAATTCACTCACCCTTTGATGTCGTCCGATTTTAGGCCATTCAGACATCGTTCGGCCCATTTGGACCCCCCACGCGCGTTTATCAAGCGCGCACAAAACTTAAAGAACGCATAATGAGCCCTACCGCGCAGACTGCACGTCCGATTGACATACCGTCTATGCATGCACGTCAATAATAATAATTGGATTGTTTTACTGTGATTTTAGGTCAATCTGATGTCGTTCGCTATGAGTTTGACCGTTAGATGCCTGTCTTGGCCGTCTGTGACACCAGAACGGATTTCTCGGTCACCGTGGGCACACGGCATGTCTGATTGACATGCCGTCTGCTCGACCACATCTCAATTCACTCACACTTTGATGTCGTCCGATTTCAGGCCATTCGGACTTCGTTCGGCCCGTTTGGACCCCCCACGCGCGTTTATCAAGCACGCACAACACTTAAAGAACGCATAATGAGCCCTACGGCGCAGACCGCATGCCCGATTGACGTGTTGTCTATGCGTGCATGTCAGGAATAATAATTGTATTGTTGTCCTATTATTTCAAATCAATCTGATGTCGTCCGCTATGATTTTGACCGTTAGACGCCCGTTTTGGTCGTTTATGACACCAGAACGGCGTTCCCGATCACCGCGGGCACACGACACGTCCGATTGATGTGTCGTCTACTCGACCAAATCACAATTCACTCACCCTATGATTTAGTCCTATTTCAGGCCATTTGGACATCGTTCGGACCATTTGGACCCCCCCACGCGCGTTTATCAAGCGCGCGCAACACTTAAAGAACGCATAATGAGCCCTACCGCGCAGACCGCACGTCCGATTGACGTGCCGTCTGCGCGTGCATGTCGGGAATAATAATTGAATTATTTCCCTGTTATTTCAGGTCAATCCGATGTCGTCCTCTATGAGTCTGACTGTTAGACGCCCGTTTTGGCCGTTTATGACACCAAAACGGCGTTCCTGGTCACCGCGGGCACACGGCACATCCGATTGATGTGTTGTCTGCTCGACCACATCAAAATTCACTCACCCTTTATGTCATCCGATTTCAAGACATTCGGACATCGGTCGGCCCGTTTGGACCCCCCCCCCCCCCACGCGCGTTTATCAAGCACGCACAACACTTAAAGAACGCATAATGAGCCCTACCGCGTAGACCGCAGCTCCTATTGATGTGATGTCTATGCGTGCATGTCACGAATAATAATTGGATTGTCTTCCTATGATTTCAGGTCAATCCGATGTCATACTCTATGATTTTGACAGTTAGACGCCTGTTTTGGCTGTTTATGACACCAGAACGGCGTTCCCAGTCATCGCGGGCACACGGCACGTCCGATTGATGTGTTGTCTGCACGAACACATCACAATTCACTCACCCTTTGATGTTGTCCGATTTCAGGACATTCGGGCATCGTTCGGCCCGTTTCGATCCCCCCCCCCCCATGCGCGTTTATCAAGCGCGCGCAACACTTAAAGAGCGCATAATGAGCCCTACCGCGCAAACCGCACATCCGATTGACGTCCCGTCTGTGCGTGAATGTCATGAATAATAATTGGATTTTTTCCCTATGATTTCAGATCAATATGATGTCATCTGCAATGAGTTTGACCGTTAGACGCCCATTTTGATCGTTTGTGACACCAAAACGGCGTTCCCGGTCACCGCGGGCACACGGCATGTCCGATTGACGTTCTGTCTACTTGACCACATCACAATTCACTCACCCTTTGATGTTGTCCGATTTCAGGCCATTCGGACATCGTTCGGCCCGTTTGGACCCCCCACGCGTGTTTATCAAGCGCCCACAACACTTAAAGAACTCATAATGAGCCCTACCGCGCAGACCACACGTCCGATTGATATTCCGTCTACGCTTGCATGTCGCGAATAATAATTGGATTGTTTGTCTATGATTTCAGGTCAATCCGATGTCTTCCGCTATGAGTTTGACCGTTAGACGCCCGTTTTGGACGTTTATGACACCAGAACGGCGTTCCCGGTCACCGCGGGCATATGGCATGTCTGATTGACGTGTTGTTTACTAGACCACATTACAATTCACTCACCCTTTGATGTCGTCTGATTTCAGGCCCTTCAGACTTCATTAAGCCCGTTTGGACCCCACCCCCACGCGCGTTTATCAAGCGCACACAACACTTAAAGAATGCATAATGAGCCCTACGGCGCCGACCGCACGTCCGATTAACGTTTCGTCTATGCGTGCACGTTGCAAATAATAATTGGATTGTTGTCCTTTGATTTCAGGTCAATCCGATGTCGTCTGCTATGAGTTTGACCATTAGACGCCCGTTTTGGCCGTTTATGACACCAGAATGGCGTTCCTGGTCATCGTGGGCACACGACACATCCGATTGACGTGTCCTCTACTCGACCATATCAAAATTCACTCACCCTTTGATGTCGTCCAATTTCAGGCCATTTGGACATCGTTCGGCCCATTTGGACCCCCCACGCGCGTTTATCAAGCGCGCACAACACTTAAAGAACGCATAATGAGCCCTACCACGTAGACCGCACGTCCTATTGACATGTCGCCTATGCGTGCACATCACGAATAATAATTTTATTGTTTTACTGTGATTTTAGGTCAATCTGATGTCTTACGCTATTAGTTTTACCATTTGACGCCCGTTTTGGCCGTTTGTGACACCAGAACGGCATTCCCGATCACCACCGGCACACGGCACGTCCGATTGACGTGCCGTCTACTCGACCACATCACAATTCACTCACCCTTGGATGTCGTCCGATTTTAGGCCATTCGGACATCGTTCGGCCCATTTAGACCCCCCACGCGCGTTTATCAAGCGCACACAACACTTAAAGAACGCATAATGAGCCCTACCGCGCAGACCGCACATCTGATTTACGTGTCGTCTGCGTGTGCATGTGAAGAATAATAATTGGAATTTTTTCCTGTGATTTCAGGTCAATATGATGTCGTTCTCTATGATTTTGACCGTTAGACGTCCGTTTTGGCCGTTTGTGACACCAGAACGGCGTTCCCGGTCACCGTGGGCACACGGCACGTCCGATTGAAGTGGTGTCTACTCGACCACATCACAATTCACTCACCCTTTGATGTCATCCGATTTTAGGCCATTCAGACTTCGTTCGGCCCGTTTGAACCCCCCCCCCCCCCCCACGCACGTTTATCAAGCGCGCACAACACTTAAAGAATGCATAATGAGCCATACGGCGCATACCGCACGCCCGATTGATGTGACGTCTACGCGTGCACGTCGCGAATAATAATTGGATTTTTTCCTGTGATTTCATGTCAATCTGATGTTGTCAGCTATGATTTTGACTGTTAGACGCCCGTTTTGGCCGTTTATGACACCAGAATTGCGTTCCCGGTCACCGCGGGCACACGGAATGTCCGATTGACGTGACGTCTACTCGACCACATCACAATTCACTCACCCTTTGATATAGTCTAATTTCAGGCCATTTGGACATCATTCGGCCCGTTTGGACCCCCCCCCCCCCACGCACGTTTATCAAGTACGCGCAACACTTAAAGATCGCATAATGAGCCCTACCGTGCAGACCACACGTCCGATTGATATTCCGTATGTGCGTGCACGTCGCGAATAATAATTGGATTGTTGTCCTGTGATGTCAGGTCAATCCGATGTCGTCCTCTATGACTTTGACTGTTAGACGCCCGTTTTGGCCGTCTGTTACACCAGAACGGCGTTCCCGGTCACCGCGGGCACACGACACGTCCGATTGATGTGCTGCCTACTCGACCACATCACAATTCATTCAGCCTTTGATGTCGTCCGATTTCAGGTCATTCGAACTTCGTTCGGCCTGTTTGGACCCCCCCCCCCCCCCCCGCGCGTTTATCAACCGCGCGCAACACTTAAAGAACACATAATGAGCCCTACGGCGCAGACCACACGTCCGATTGATGTGTCGTCTGCACATGCACATCGCGAATAATAATTGAATTGTTTTCCTGTGATTTCAGGTCAATCCGATGTCATCCGCTATGAGTTTGACCGTTTGACGCCCGTTTTGGCCATTTGTGACACCAGAACGGCTTTGCTGGTCACCGCGGGCACACGACACGTCAGATTGATGTGTCTTCTACTAGACCACATCAAAATTCACTTACCCTTTGATTTCATCCAATTTCAGGCCATTCGGACATCGTTCGGCCCATTTGGACCCCCCACGCGCGTTTATCAAGCGCACACAACACATAAAGAACGCATAATGAGCTCTATCGCGCAGACCGCACATCTGATTGACATTCTGTTTGAGCGTGCACGTCTCAAATAATAATTGGATTGTTGTCCTCTGATTTCAGGTCCATCCGATGTCGTTCGCTATGATTTTGACCGTTAGATGCCCGTTTTGGCCGTTTATGACACCAGAACGGCGTTCCCGGTCCCCACGGGCACACGACACGTCCGATTGAAGTTCCGTACACTCGAACACATCAAAATTCACTCACCCATTGATTTCGTCCGATTTCAGGCCATTTGGACATCGTTCGCCCCGTTTGGACCCCCCCACGCGCGTTTATCAAGCTCACACAACACTTAAAGAACGCATAATGAGCACTACCGTGCAGACCGCACGTCCGATTGACATGCCATATGCGCGTGCACATCAAGAATAATAATTGGATTGATGTCCTATGATTTTAGGTCAATCTGATGTCGTCCTCTATGAGTTTGACCGTTGGATGCCCGTTTTGGCCGTTTATGACACCAGAACGGCGTTCCCGGTCCCCGCGAGCACACGGAACGTCCGATTGACATCCCCTCGGCTCGACCACATCACAATTCACTCACCCTTTGATGTCATCCAATTTCAGGCCATTCGGACTTCATTCGGCCCGTTTGGACCCCCCCCCCCCCACGCGCATTTATCAAGCGCGCGCAACACATAAAGAACGCATAACGAGCCCTACGACGCAGATCGCCCGTCCGATTGACGTGCCGTCTACGCGTGCATGTCGCGAATCATAATTGGATTGTTGTCCTGTGATTTCATGTCAATCTGATGTCGTCCGCTATGAGTTTGACCATTAGACGCCCGTTTTGGCCGTTTATGACACCAAAACGGAATTCCCGGTCACCGCGGGCACACGGCACGTCCAATTGACGTACCGTCTGCTCGACCACATCAGAATTCACTCACCCTTTGATGTAGTCCAATTTCAGGCCATTCTGACATCGTTCGGCCCATTTGGACCACCCACGTCCATTTATCAAGCGCGCGCAACACTTAAAGAACGCATAATGAGCCCTATCGCGTAGACCGCACGTCCGATTGACGTGCCGTCTGCGCGTGCACGTCGCGAATAATAATTGGATTGTGGTCCTATGATTTCAGGTCAATCTGATGTCGTCCTCTATGAGTTTGACCATTAGACACCCGTTTTGGCCGTTTATGACACCAGAACGTCGTTCCCGGTCACCGCGGGCACACGGAACGTCCGATTGACGTGCTGTCTACTCGACCACATCACAATTCACTCACCCTTTGATTTTATTCGATTTCAGGCCATTCAAACATCGTTCAGCCCATTTGGACCCCCCACGCGTGCTTATCAAGCACGCGCAACACTTAAAGAACGCATAATGAGCCCTACTGCGCAGACCGCATGTCAGATTGATGTGCCGTCTGCGCGTGCACGTCGTGAATAATAATTGGATTGTTTTCCTATGATTTCAGATCAATCTGATGTCGTCTGCTATGAGTTTGACTGTTAGACGCCCATTTTGGTCGTTTATGACACCAGAACGGCGTTCCCGGTCACCGCGGGCACACGACTTGTTTGATTGACGTTCCGTCTGCTCGACCACATCAAAATTCACTCACCATTTGATTTCGTCCGATTTCAGGCCATTCAGACATCATTCGGCACGTTTGGACCCCCCATGTGCGTTTATCAAGCGCACGCAACATTTAAGAACGCATAATGATTCCTACCGTGCAGACCGCACATCCGATTGATATGCCGTCTGCGCGTGCAAGTTGCGAATAATAATGGGATTCTTGTCTTGTGATTTCAGGTCAATCTGATATCTTCCGCTATGAGTTTTCCCGTAAGACGCCCATTTTGGCCGTTTATGACACCAGAACGGCGTTCCCGGTCACCGCGGGAACACGGCACGTACGATTGACGTGCCGTCTGCTCGACCACATCACAACTCACTCACCCTTTGGGGTTGTCCGATTTTAGGCCCTTCGGAATTCATTCAGCCTATTTGGACCCCCCCCCCCACGCGTGTCTATAAAGCGCGCGCAACACTTAAGAACCGCATAATGAGCCCTACGACGCTGACCGCATGTCCAATTGATGTGCCATATGTGCTTTCAAGTCTCGAATAATAATTGGATTGTTGTCCTGTGATTTCAGGTCAATCTGATGTCGTCCTCTATGAGTTTGACCGTTAGACGCCCGTTTTGGCCGTTTATGACACCAGAACGGCGTTCCTGGTCACCACGGGCACACGACACGTCCGATTGACATGTCGTCTGCTCGAACACATCAAAATTAACTCACCATTTGATGTCGTCCGATTTCAGGCCATTCAGACATCGTTCGGCCCGTTTGGACCCCCCAAGCGCATTTATCAAGCGCGCACAACACTTAAAGAACACATAATGAGCCCTACCGCACAGACCGCACGTCCTATTGACTTTCCGTCTACTCGTGCATGTCGTGAATAATAATTGGATTGTTTTCCTGTGATTTCAGGTCAATCCGATGTCATCTGCTTTGATTTTTACCGTTAGACGCCCGTTTTGGCCGTTTATGACACCAGAACTGCGTTCCCGGTCACCGCGGGCACACGGCACGTCCGATTGATGTGCCGTCTGCTCGATCACATCACAATTCACTCACCCTTTTATGTCTTCCTATTTCAGGACATTCAAACATTATTCGGGCCCGTTTGGACCCCCCCCCCCACTAGCGTTTATCAAGCCCGCACAACACTTAAAGAACGCATAATGAGCCCTACCGCGCAAATTGCACGTCCGATTGATGTGCCGTCTACGCATGCATGTGAAGAATAATAATTGGATTTTTTTCCTATGATTTCAGGTCAATCCGATGTCGTCCGCTATGAGTTTGATTGTTAGACGCCCGTTTTGGTCGTTTATGACACCAGAACGGCGTTCCCGGTCACCGCGGGCACACAACATGTCCGATTGACGTGTAATCTACTTGACCACATCACAATTCACTCACCCTTTGATGTCATCTGATTTCAGGCCATTCAGACATTGTTCGCCCGTTTGGACCCCCCCCCCCCCCTCACACGCGTTTATCAAGCGCACGCAACACTTAAAGAACGCATAATGAGACCTACGACGCAGAACGCAAGTCCGATTGATGTGTCGTCTGTGCGTGCACGTTGTGAATAATAATTGGATTGTTGTCCTATGATTTCATGTCAATCCGATGTATTCCCCTATGAGTTTGACCGTTAGACGCTCGTTTTGGCCGTTTTTTGACACCAGAACGGCATTCCCGATCGCCGCGGGCACACGACACGTCCGATTGATGTGTCGTCTGCTCGACCACATCAAAATTCACTCACCCTTTGATGTCGTCCGATTTTAGTCCATTCAGACATCATTTGGCACGTTTGGACCCCCCCACGCGCGTTTATTAAGCACGCACAACACTTAAAGAATGCATAATGAGCCCTAACGCGCAGACCGCACGTCCGATTTACATGCCGTCTACGTGTGTACGTCTAGAATAATAATTGGATTGGTGCCCTGTTATTTCAGGTCAATCCAATGTCGTCTACTGTGAGTTTGACCGTTAGATGCCCGTTTTGGCCGTTTATGACACCAGAATGGCGTTCCCGGTCACCGCGCACACACGGCACGTCCGATTGATGTGCCGTATGCTCGACCACATCAAAATTCACTCACCCTTTGATGTCGTCTGATTTCAGGCCATTCTGACTTCGTTCGGCCTGTTTGGACCCCCCCCCCCCCCCCACGCGCGTTTATCAAGCGCGCACAACACTTAAAAAACGCATAATGAGCCCTACGGCGCAGAACGCACGTTCAATTGACATGATGTCTACGCGTTCATGTGGTGAATAATAATTGGATTGTTTTCCTGTGATTTCATTTCAATCCGATGTCGTCCGCTATGAGTTTGACCGTTAGACGCCCGTTTTGGCCGTTTATGACATCAGAACGGTGTTCCCGGTCACCGCGGGCACACAACACATCCAATTGACGTTCCGTCTACTCGACCATATTAAAATTTACTCACCCTTTTATGTAGTCCGATTTCAGGCCATTCGGACATCGTTCGGCCCATTTGGACCCCCCCCCCCCCCCCCCCACGTGCGTTTATCAAGCGCGCACAACACTTAAAGAACGCATAATGAGCTCTACCGCGCAGACCGCACGTCTGATTGATGTTCCGTCTGCGCATGCACGTCGAGAATAATAATTTTATTGTTTTCCTTTTATTTAAGGTAAATATGATGTCATCCACTATGGGTTTGACCGTTAGACGCCCGTTTTGAGCGTTTATGACACCAGAACGGCGTTCCCGGTCACCGCGGGCACAAGACACATCCGATTGACGTGCCATCTACTCGACCACATCACAATTCACTCACCCTTTGATGTAGTCCGATTTCAGGCCATTCAGACATCGTTCGTCCCGTTTGGACCCCCCCACGCGTGTTTATCAAGCACGCGCAACACTTAAAGAATGCATAATGAGACCTACGGCGCAGACCGCACGTCCGATTGAAGAGCCGTCTGCGCGTGCACGTTGTGAATAATAATTGGATTGTTTCCCTGTTATTTGAGGTCAATCGGATGTCGTCCGCTATGAGTTTGACCGTTAGATGCTTGTTTTGGCCGTTTATGACACCAGAACGGCGTTCCCGGTCACCGCGGGCACACGGCACGTCCGATTGACGTGTCGTCTTCTCTACCACATCACAATTCACTCACCCTTTAATGTCATCTGATTTCATACCATTAGGATTTCGTTCGGCCCATTTGGACCCCCCCCCCCCCCCCCACGCGCGTTTATCAAGTGTGCACAACAGTTAAAAGAACGCCTAATGAACCCTACAGCGCAGACCGCATGTCCAAATGATGTGCCGTCTGCGCGTGCATGTCGCGAAAAATAATTGGATTTTTGTCCTGTGATTTCAGGTCAATCCGATGTCATCCGCTCTGAGTTTGACCGTTAGACGCCCGTTTTGGCCGTTTGTGACACCATAAAGGCGTTCCCGGTCACCGCGGGCACACGACACATCCGATTGATGTGTCGTCTGCTCGACCACATCAAAATTCACTCACCCTTTGATGTCGTCCTATTTCAGGCTATTTGGACATCGTTCGGCCCATTTGGAACCCCCCACGCGCGTTTATCAAGCGCGCGCAACACTTAAAGAACGCATAATGAGCCCTACCGCGCAGACCACATGTCTGATTGATGTTCTGTCTATGCGTGCACGTCGCGAATAATAATGGGATTGTTGTCCTACGATTTCAGGTCAATCTGAGGTCGTCCTCTATGAGTTTGACCGTTAGACGCCCGTTTTGGCCGTTTGTGACACCAGAACGGCGTTCCCTGTCACCGCGGTCACACGGCACGTCCGATTGACGTGCCGTCTGCTCGAACACATCAAAATTTACTCACCCATTGATTTCGTCCGATTTCAGGCCATGCAGACATCTTCCGGACCGTTTGGACCCCCCCCCCCCCCCCACGCGCGTTTATCAAGCACGCGCAACAATTAAAAGAACGCATAATGAGCTCTACGGTGCAGACCGCACGACCGATTGATGTGCCGTCTGTGCGTGCACATTGAGAATAATAATTTGATTGTTGTCCTATGATTTCAGGTAAATCTGATGTCATCCGCAATGAGATTGATCGTTAGACACCCGTTTTGGCCGTTTATGACACAAGAACGGCGTTCCCGGTCACTGCGGGCACACGGCACGTCCGATTGACGTGACGTCTGCTCGACCACATCACAATTAAATCACCGTTTGATGTCGTCAAATTTCTTTCCATTTGGACTTCATTCAGCCCGTTTGGACCCCCCCCCCCCCCCCCCCGCGCGTTTATCATGCGCGCGCAACACCTAAAGAACGCATAATGAGCCCTACCGTGCAGACCGCATGTCCGATTGACGTGTCGTCTGCACGTGCACGTCAAAATTCACTCACCCTAAAAAGATACAAATATTGAAAGAGTTCTTGGGCTTCTCCCAAGAAACAACTGTCTGGAGTTTCTCTCTATCCACTGACACACCTTCCTCTGAAATTATTTGACCCAATAACTATACAATTTTAATCAATACAAAACTGACATATATATAGCTTGACGTATAGTCAATAAGTGTAATCTGTATGATGACAAGTTGTTGGGTATGATCCTAATCACTCTTGGAGTGCATGAAGATTTCATCCACAAATATTAAAACAAACTAATCTATGTAAAAAAGGAAAATTATATTCATCAATGGTATAAAAAATTCTAAAGAATTCATCAAGGCAAATGAAATTACCTTATTCATGGGGTTCATTCTCATCTGGATCACAAATATCACTGTGATGTCCACCAGATGTATTCGGAGCCTAAAATATATATCAATATTATGTATCTTAAACATATCAATAAAATTCAATCTGGGTATGGTGTGTTTTATTGTTTACCTATGGTGCCACTTGTTGCGTCGTCATTTCATCGATACGTGATGACATCTACGACAACCTCTCCTCATACTCTGCACGTAACTGCTGAAACTGTGAATCAAAATTGTGCTGCATATCCTGCATGGAAGCATCTATCTCAGCCTGTGTGCGCATCCCTGACTCTCTGCATGCACCCATCACATCTTCTCTAACAACTGCACGTCGTGGGACACCACCGCCATAAATCAATGAATAACCATGACCGTCACGCCCCACGACACGGTGAAATATTTCATCTCTACGCACAATACTACGATGTTGCTCCTTTGGAAACTCTGCTAACTGAGCGTCAAACTGAGCCTGTAGTATATAATGAATCAATGAACAAATATGAATAATTTATATGAAATAAAAAATACATTTATTAATTAGTAAATAATTTTCTTACTATAACACAGGCAACATCGGGATCACCCACCCTACGAGTCCTCATCCATATGGACATCCGATCGATTGTCTCACCGCGTTAGTGTTACTATAATAAAGGGGTTCACCATGATATACTACAATATTTTTTAAAATATGAATGAAATAGTGAATTCTGAACTTACATCATGTCTGATCTGTGACACATGTCGAGTTCCACGTCTGGAAGGCATGGCCTGCATTGCCCGATTATGGGAATGACGAGAAGACTCGGTCTACATTCAACGTATTTACTTAATAGACATTTTAAAAATTATTCATTTATAGATTAAAAGTAATAAATCTTACCATCGCTGCCTCACTTGACCAAAACGCAACCAAATCCTACCACTGCGCAGGAAGAATGCCCAGAGGGACTCGCTGTAGAATGTCTGGCACACCCGCAAATGGTGTCCAGTGATCTCCCTTCGCCCTTTACTTGTAATCCTTCCTTAATTTTTAGCATTTGGACATACAAAACAGCCCGAAACTCATATGGACAGGATGTCAAATTATCCTATTAAAATATTGTCAGTAAATGGGACAACAATAATAACAATATCATGAAAAATTAAACATTGAATTTACCTAAAACTCCCTCCATAATCTGTCCATCGTATCCTGAGGGAAAGAACTCCAGTCACGAGTCATCAGAAGGAATCTTTGTGAGTCTCGTATCATATTCCCAAACTGATGACTCAATGTAGTAGCACCATCTCCAACTGGATGAAATGTGTCGTCAAATAACACATCCAATCGGGCTCCAGAGTTCCAGGATCGAACCCCTCTACCAGGACCCCTGTGTCTACTGGAAGAAGCAGTAGATCCTAATAAACATAAATACATATTTCAATTACAATATAAATTAATGATTAGAAACAGTTAGGGAAATATAAATAGAAAATTGCAATCAATTAATTTATAAAAATGAAAACATACATACCAACAACATCAGGTGAACCACTGTGACCACTCTGTGACATACCTACATTAAAAGAAATTATAGTAAAATAAATCAATTTTTATACATATATAACTCAATAATAGAAATTAAAAGTGAAATATCTTATTTAAATTATAAAAAAAACACATATCATTAAAATTTAAAAACCAAATTTGGATAAAAAAACATTACATGCGGAGGACTCGACCGCGGGTAACGGGGTCTGACTCAATTGTGGATCCATGACGGCGCAGTGACTTGACAATAGAGGTTCGACGGCCAATATCGAAAGGAGAAGAACCATTGGATGAAGCGTTGAGGGTTCTACACGGCAGGGCACAATGGACCGGAAGGGTCCAACGGAGGCAGGAGGACTTTCCAGAGGGATGCAACGGGGCCGCGAGGGGACAGCGGCAGTGGGGCTGGCTAAAGGTGTAGCGCGGGTAGGGGTGGGGGTTGTCGGGTCGTGGGGGTGTCGGGGTCCCGGGGGCGCAGCGCGGAGGCAAGGCGGTGGGGGTCGCCGGGGTGCAGCACGAGCAGGGGGTGTCAGGGTCACGGGGGCGCAGCGTGGAGGCAAGGTAGTGGGGGTTTCCGGGGATACCGGTGGCGCAACATAGATGCAAGGGGGTGGGGATCGCCGGGGGTCGGGGTCGCCGGGTCCGGGACGCCGGGGGTCGGGTCACCGGGAGGTCGGGGGTCGGGGGTTGGGGTCGATGGGGGTCGGGGTCACCGGCGGGATCAGGGTCTCCGGGGGTCGGGGAGGGGTCGTCGGGGGTCGGGGAGGGTCACCGGGGGTCGGGGAGGGGTCGCCGGGGGTCGGGGAGGGTCACCGAGGGTCGGGGTCAGGGAGGGTCGACGGGGGTCGGGGAGGGTTGCCAGGGGTCGGGGTCGCGGGGTCGGGGAAGGGGGGGTCGGGGTCGCGGGGTCGGGGAAGGGGGGGGGGGTCATGGGGTCGGGGAGGGGAGGGAGGGGAGGGAGGGGAAAATAGGGTTTTTTTAAGAAAAATTGCAGCGGCCGCCATTTGGCGGCCGCTGTTGATAGTATTAGCGGCCGCCAAATGGCGGCCGCTATAGGTTCCCCGCCTCCAAAACCAGATTTTCTAGTAGTGTAATGAGCATGTATCTGTGAATCATCTTCCCAGATACTCTCCTCCATGCCACCGTGTCACCACAAGAGATGAACTAAGGGGATAGAATTCCCACACAACACCTTATACTTGCGGTATTAGATTTCCACATGTCGCTCCTTGAAGGATGCATCATGATCAACATCGATCTCTCCCCAATCGATAATGTTAGAGTCACCATGAAAATAATGACAAAGATGTAATACATGTTTAACATCATGTGTCTAACTCATCTGTGGGGGATGTGCTACTTGATACACCACATATCCAACACAAGCTAACACCTCGAAAGGCCCAACAAACCGGGGAGAAAGATTACTTCCATGACCAAACTGTTGCTTCCCATGACAGGGAGTCAACTTCAGAATCACACGATCCCAAACATTAAACACTATGTTTCTCCTTCTTTGATCAACATATCATTTCTGACCATCATGCAATGTCTTCATCCTCTCACGAATCACCTGAACCATTTATGTAGTATTCTGCACAAGTTCTGATCCGAGAATTGATGACTCTCTGACCCCAGTACTGCACAACGGAGAACAACATGGTCGGCCATACAAGGCTTCAAACCATGCCATACCGATGGTGGAGTAAAAACTATTGTTGTAATCAAACTCTACCAAGGGTAAGTTCCATATCCATGAGCCTCAAAAATCATGAACACAATATCCTAACATGTCTTCAAGAGACAGGATAGTTCTCTCTATCTGACCATTCGTTTGAGGATGAAAAGTAGTGATAAGGCATAGTTGAGAACCAAAAGCATGTTGGACACCTCTCCACACCCTAGAGGAAAAACGGAGATCATGATAAAAAATAATCATCCTAGAGACTCCATGAATTCTTACCACCTCATCTAGATACTGCCTCAACAAAACATTCACTAAGCTCAACTCTTTGATCACTATAAAGTGGGAGGATTTTGTTAAATGATCCACTACCACACAAATAGCATCATTTTCTCCCAGAGGTTGAGGTAAACCGGTAAAAAAGTCCATTGAGATGCCCTCCCACATCCACTAAGGAATCTCTAATGGCTGGAGAAGACCACCAGGAACATGGTGATCAACCTTCACCTTCTTGCACACTAAACATCGAGACACAAACTCCACAACATCAAGCTTCAGCCTAGGCCACCAAAAATGACTCCTAAAGGATCAGTACATCTTTTTTCACGCCAGTATGTACTGCTAAAGGTGAACTATGGAACTCTCGGTGAACCATCTCATGCATCTTCAAGAGAACAAAAATCGTTCCATGATTCACCACTCAGTGTTGTTCATCCTCTGACCAACCATCAGGGGCCTCACCACAAACAACTTAGTCTCTCCAAACCTCAACCTCTATATCTACCAATTGGGTTTCTTCCACCTTCTACATCAGGGATGACTATACCATCATCTGAAAAGGACATCCTCTACCCCCAAATTCTTCCGTATCATGATGCAATGCTGACAGTTCTTCTATTGCTTTCCTGGAATCACCAGATTCATGCACAGTATGACTATGTGACTTTTTACTCAGCACGTCAACTAAAAAATTCCCTTTTCCAAGCGTATATTTTATTTTGAAGTCTCATTCCTGTATGAACTCCATCCACATATGGTGTCGTATGCTCAAGTCACGCTGGGAGAAAACATACCTCAAACTCTTATGATCGGTGAAATCCAAAAAGCGATCACCAATGAGGTAATATCTCCACAACTTTAGAGAAAACACCACGGCGCGAACTCAAGATCATGGGTGGCCTAGTTGTGTTCATCGGGACATAACTTCCAAGAACCATAAGAAATAACTGACCTCTGCTACATGAGAAAGCCATACTCCAGATGTGAATCATCACAGAAAACATCAAACTGAACTCCCTCAGCTAGAAGAAAAAGGACTTGATCAATTACTAACTTCTCATTTAGATACTCAAAAGCTTCCTGAAACTGATCAGTCCATATGAATTCCTGATCTTTCTAATTCAATGCTATCAGAGGAGTCGCAAATCATGATAAATTGGCTACAAACCTCCTGTAGTAGCCTACGAGACCAATGAATCTTCGCACCTCTGAAATTGTCTTGGGGGTTACCAAAGGCACAAATTCTTCTATCTTCGATAGATACTTAACTACTCCCTATTAGGACACAACATGCCCCAAGAAATGGATTTCACGAGCCCAAAACTCACACATTAACAACTTCCCAAATAGCTAATGATGACGAAGAACTCACAAAATGGCTTGTAGATGCTGTGTATGATCCTCTTCCGATTTGGAGTACATAAGGATCTCGTCAACGAAAACTACAACGAACTAGTCCAAGAACTCATGGAACACCATAACCATCAATCCCATGAATATATCTCGAGCATTCATCAAGCCGAAAGGCAATACAATGAACTCATTATGCCCATGATGACAACAGAAAGTAGTTTTTGGGATATCGTCATCCTTCACAGACATCTGATGATATCCTGACCATAATTCGATCTTTGAGAACCAACATGCACCCTTTAGTTGATCGCATAAGTAATCAATCCATGAAATAGGATAAGGATTCTTTATTGTCACTTTGTTCAAGAAATGATAATTGACACACAACCGCAAACTACCATCATCCTTCTTCATGAGGAAAACGGGTGCACCCCACAGTAAGACACTTGGCTGAACAAAACCACACTGTAATAGACCATCAAGATGTATACGTATCTCTCATAACAGAGAAGGGGGAATCATATATGGAGACATAGATATAAGAGATGCTCCTGGCTATATCTCGAGCTCAAACTCGATCTCTCGTCACGGGGGTAATGCTACAACCTATTCTGTAAAGACATCGGGGTAATCTTCTATGACCCTAGGAAACACCAACTATTGAACCTCTGAAGAACTTAGCATAATCTCAGCCATCATGGATGATAAGGATGGAATGCTCCTACGACCCATCTGAGGGTCTCGCTCACCAAAAAACACCACTTTCCCTCCATCCGCACCAATGAAAATGACTTTCTTCCTGATTTATTCCAAGATATCCTACACCAAATAAAACAAATCCATGATGAGGATGAAATCATATGGTTGTTTTCATCAACATAAGAAATCTTACCAAGATAGGTGTTTCCCCAACACTAGCTCACCGTCTCTACATACTTCAAACAAGTCATCTCGACCTCCAACTAGCGTAGTCAATGCTAAGGGAACTAGAATCCAATCTACCTAAAGTCCCAAAGCATGGAAAAAGGTAGGTGATATGATGGAGGGTGTCGCTCCTAAATCAAACAAGGAAAACACCAAGGTAGAAAACAAGCAAATGGTGCCTCAAACATCATTTGGATCACCTGGAGCTGTCAATGCTAGAGCATAAAGCATACCACGACCCCCTCCAAGACCTCTCTGACCCTGACGATGACCACCACCATTGCTTCCCTCTTCTCTCTGAGGATGAGGTGCATCATGGGGATATCCTCTTCCTGCCCCATCTACTCTTTGCTGATCTAAAGATGCTGCAATGGGATGCTACTGCCTCGGCTGGAATTGCCTCAATGGATGAACCTAGAGTGTAGCGCCTGGTGCACGATGACCGCTTTGAAAGGTCGGGCACTCCCCTGCTGATGGCCATGACCACCACAAGAAAAACAAGTGACTGATCCCTTGGCATAAGCCTGAGAGTTGCTGCCTCTAGAGAAATGATATGTGAAGGGCTGGAACCTACCCCCATCTGAAGGGAAACTCTTCTTCCCTGAAAATTGGAAACCCCAGACCATAGCTCTGCTTCGTGAGGAATCATGTCGATTCCCCTCTCATTATGATCCAGTCTGGTCCAAAGTCCTCTAGACAACCTTTTCCCTCACCAGTACCTCAAGATATGTTTTCAGCATAAATGGGGTGACTTGGTGTTGGATCTCAGGATGCAAAGCCTCCTCAAAATGTCTCGCCCTGACTTCCTCATCTAGAAAAAGGTCCGAAGCATATTGTAAAAGGTTCCTGAAATGGATCCAAAAATCGCGAACACTGGAGCTCCCCAATCGAAGGGTAAGAAGCTCCTGGTGAATGGACAGATTCGCAGTTGAAGAAAGAAACTCATCTCTAAACTTGTCTTCGAACTCCTCCCATGATATCACTGACTCCTCATGATCCCCGAGGAACAAGAACCACAACTGCCTCGCTGCTCCATGCAACATCATCACAACTAAGGACACCCTGTGCTCCTTCTTATCACGAATCGAACTGAAGTTGATCTTGACCGCCTATAACTAGTCTTCCATGACTGCATCTAAAATGGAGCCCTATTACTTCTGAAGACAATGGCACTAAAACTCTCAGAGTGTCTTCCTCAAAGTGTCGTCGTTGTCAACCTCTACCCTGCGGCGATCTACTGGAATAGCCTGCTGGACATTTTCTGTGCAAACCTGATGAGGACATTGACCAGGATCCATACCTATAAGATAAAAACTATTGGAGTTCCTAAACCTGGAATATGGAAGATTCAATATTAATTAATTAATTATTTTATTTTATTCATTTTAGGTTAAAATATCACAAGGTCTACCCATTCAAACATAGGAACAAAGAAGAATGATTCATGATCCTTTTCTATGTCTCTACCATGAAACTAGTAGCTCCTTGTTTAGTAGCCATAGTAAACTTAAAGGTTTGTACACCAGATCATAGGGGGAACTAAAATCCTAAGTATCATCCGGTATCCAGTGTTTACCTCACTTTCTGAACACGAATGATACTTTTTCCCTACTAACCCATGCAACCTCACCTATGCCTAACTACAAACTCCATCCTATACCATAACCAGACCTCTTATACCACTCTTTCATGACCCACTCCCGACAAAGTGTACCCCTCCTGGTGTGGCAATGTGTTAAGGGAGATAATGACCACCGAGTCCTGCCTCCAGTAGGCCCCGGGTTGGCGACTAGCACCGAGGGTATTGTAAACACACAATTGGGAGGAATTACCCTCTAAGAGAACACATGTGGAAGGGAGAGATAAGATAGACACCAATCAACACCAAATCATAATTGGAATATAAAAGAATCCCAAGTGCATATATGAAATTTCATGAAAAAGTACTACAACTAGAAGGGAAAAACTACAAGTACCGAAAATAAAGTAAACACAGCAGCAAACACAAGCCCGAACAGATCATGCAACCCCAAGCTAGTAGAAACTAGCTTGATCTCCAACCTGATCTATGTGACCTGAAAAACTGTTTATATATATATAGGGTGAGTATAATAGTATACTCAGTAAGATCCTCCCTAAAGCCTCTCATGCAAAACTAAAGAAAGCTTTCTAAAGCATAGTGAACAACAAGTGAAACTAACACGTCACCTAAACAGGTATACTAAGTTCCCAACCTCACCATTGATACTCTCACCAAGTAACACAGATAAGAATATATCATATAGTAAAGAATATCAAGGGTACCCTGCTACTACTTCCCCACTAGTTTTCCGCATTTCCACAATGTCGCACGTCCTAAGCATCTCTCTCCAAAAAAGCTTGCCCGCAGACACTTGGGCGAAGCAACACTATATGCACCTCCTGTAACAACACCACCACTTCTACACACCAAAGTAACCAGGTAGTTTTAGGGATCCACCACAGCTCGCATAACGTGTATCATATGCCGGGTATTATACCTCAATCCATCAGAAACCATACACTGAGTAATCATCCTCAAGCCATCACATCCTATACACGTTACACCAATAGTAGTCCATAGAAAACTATATCTAGAATATATGTGTGTGAATAACCACAAGCCATTACAGCCCTATACAAACATATATGGGGAAAAATAACCAATATTTCTGCCTGCACAAGTAACTACCAAGAGAAGAGAGCGGGGATTAAGGGGCTAGTCAACCATACATCCTCCCATCAAAATGTTGGGGAAAACACCCCCTGGGCTCAGAATCCCCGGGGTGTCAGTTGACCTTACTGATAGGGTGGAGTAGCATATAGAAACCGAAAAAGTATAGAATAAAATATAACTCACAACCACACTATGGTCATAAGATAGTCTTAGACACAAGTACAATTAACGTCTCTCAGACACCAGGTTGCTACTTCTATGACAAGGTATCCAATTAGTACAAAACAATTTAAAGAGATTTATTAGATTACTTTATTCCATTTTTTATCAGTTCCAATGTACGTTAATTAATTATTTAAACATTAATTAACCATGAACAATTCTACATTAAATTTAATTAACATCACACCCAAAGTTCATTGTTCCTAAAAAACAACCTCATCATTATGTTCCAACAACTCCATCCCCATGGTTTAACACCATTTAATCAATTATTTATTACATAAATACTTTCCCACATTCCCATGAATTCTAGAAAAACACTCAATGTTACTAAACACAATGGGGTGCAACAATGTGAGTAGATGTACATCCCATCGAGTCATTGCCGCTTATAGCTAGAGCATATACCCATCCTTCATTAAGAAGATAAAAACGAAAAGCACATGGAATACTTTGTGTGTATTCATCTCTTTTGAAAGAGGGGTAAGTAAGAACAACTACCTTTAATAGTGTGGATAAGTAAATAAGATAAACAACCCAAGAGACAACAAGCATCCAACAATCACATCCATCCCATTCCATCATCCCTTGTTTCCTCTCTGACACCCTCATCCATAAACCGATGCATCTCGCCACTCCAGGCTTCATCTATGGCCACAACCAAATGCCTCCCTGCCCCCTCATATCAGAACATCCACCCATGATCATATCACAACATAAGCAGCATGAAAACAAACTCCACATTAATTGACATCTTTTCCCTTTAACAATCAAGAGGGTAACTCAGAACCCCTTACGGAATTATCAAACAATTAGTTATTTAATCCACATTGAATTAAAAGATTTTTTATTTGTAGGTTCTAGTTTCAGGAAACCTAATCAGTAAGCTATCACAAATAATTAAACATGCTAAGTGTGCCAATTTGATTAACATCAAATTACAACTAGAACCAAATTTATTTACATGCCTCTTTATCATTAGAAAAACAATTATCAATTAATCCCAATTTATGTTCTTTACTGATTTTCATCCAGAATGAAATGCTAATTAAAGCAAGCATAGATATAACACTATCTATCATAACATGAGACTATAACATACTATCGATATCAATTTATTTATTGGGTAAAAATATTTATTATGTCAATTCCATTATCATCCAATGGGATTAGATATGCTAACAATACAGTTGCATGAAAAATAATGGAGAAGCAGCGAATCCCCTACCTCAAATAGTTCCTCACATTCATTATCCAAACAACGGGTCACGATACTTCTCTCACAATGACTACATCCACCTGAGGATGCCACGATACTACCGCACTATCCAAAACCCAAGAAAAACCCCCTTAAAAGCATTGAGATTTCATGATATAATATTTAATGGAGAAAAAGGAGAAAATGGTCCCCAAAGTAACGATAATAAAATATACCTTATATCAATGATTGGTTGATATAGCTTGGTTGCATCAAAATAGAGAGGAACCAATCTAAGGGTTAATGTTTGATTGTGAAACTCCTTTGGGGAGGATTGAAATGTTCTAGCATCTCATAGCTAAGAATAAAGAGTAAGAACAAGGGAGGAAGATATCTGGTCCCTTTTGAAGATTTAATGGGGTGAGAGTTTATGATATGCTTAATTCACCATTAAAAGAGGATTGCATTAAACCACACTGTTTGACCGAGTATAAAAATCCTGATCCATAGGAATAATTAATATAGGAGTTGTGGCCATTGAATTGGTCTTAGAGTCCTTAAAATGAGGCTTTAAATACATTTTACCTCAATGTAAAATGGTAAAGGTGTGAAACTGCAAGAAGTTGGAAACACGGTTCATGAAACTTACTGTTAGAACACTATTCATGAACCTCATCATTAGAACCTCACCGACAGAACACTTTTTAGGAACCTCACCGATAGAACATTGTTCACGAACCTCGCCGTTATAACACTATTCACGAACCTCACTGTCAAAACCTCACCGTTAGAACACTATTCACTGACCCTCACTGATAGAACACTGTTCACTGAACCTCGCTGATAGAACACTATTCACTGAACCTCACCGATAGAACATTGTTCACTGAACCTCACCGATAGAACTGTTCCCAAAACCTCACTGATAGAATTGTTCACTGAACCTCACCGATAGAACTGTTCATTGAACCTCACAGATAGAACTATTCACTGATCCTCACCCATAGAACTGTTCACTGAACCACACCGATAGAACTGTTCACAGAACCTCACTGATAAAACTATTCACTGAATTAGAAATTTTGCTAAGTGTGGGGGATAAGTCACCTTGTGCTCCTGAAACACCTCAAAAACCACATTTTTTCGATGGAATGGACCAGATAGGTCTAGGCCATTACAATCTCCCTTGACCCCTGGAAACCCGATGGCACTATCTTTTGTCTTTTAGGGATTTCTTGATCACAGAATGAACACAAGATCCCTCTTTTGATATGTAGCGATACATCTTCAATCTGAGGTATGATCTACCTTCATTATTATGGTTTCTTCTATTAGTTTACTCTCATATTTTATTCCGTGTGATTGTTCATGATCTGTATTTTTCTAATATAGAATTCATTGTGGTAGGTTGGTGTGGTTTTGTTGTGGTATCCTCAGGTGGATACAGTTATTGTGCGAGAGGTGATTGTGAACCTTTCTTGTGAAAATAATATCAACTAACTTTTATGGTATTATATTTCTTTCTCTTATATTTAATTACTTGAAATGATATATTTATCATGGTTTATCCCCTTGGATATCAATGAAATTGATATAGAAATTACCTGAAACAAATAATAGAATTGTTATTGATCGTATTGTGATGTTGTTACATTATACCGTGATTAGGGGTTCCCTCTCTATTTTCTATATAGTGCGTAATATATGCCTTTATTGGATGAGAATATTTTTATTTAATGAATTTGGTAATGAACATATTGCCAAAATTAATATCTAATTAATTTTCTTATTGGTTAATGAGTCATTTTTAATAAATTCGGAGGTTATTGTTATAATTTTATGTGAATAAATTTGATGTACATATACATGTTTAATTAAATTCATTAATGAACATGAAGAATTTTGATTCTTGTTGATAAAATAATTAAAAGCATGTTAAATTATATTTTTAAATAATTTTCGATAGATTATTGTTTAGGATGCCCATAGATAGAATCTATGAATAGTGAATTAGTTAATAAATGATGGTATAAGAATCAGAAATGTGTTAAAGATAATTCCATTGTAGGGCCTATGTTTCATGCTTACATGTAAAGGAAATGTGAATTATAATTTGGAGTCCTGAGAGCTCATTGTGTGCAAATATTGGATGCCTTATTTTGGGGCGGAGAGTCTATTTGAATATTTGTTCTTGTATCATCTGTTGTGATTTGGATATGAAATTTTTAGAATGTGGGGCATGGAATCCCATATGTTAACTGATACTAGGATAGTTAAGTCGGTAGGGATGTTTTGGTATATAGGGTACGAAGGCCCAGTTGATGTGGATATTGTTGATGCATGGAGTTGCAAGATGTATCGTTATGTCCATATAGTGTTAGTGAGGACACCAGAGATGACAGAATGGGATGATGCTAGGATTACCTATTGATATTAACATTGGATGATTCCATTGAAATAAATTTTTTATGATAATTGGAACTATTTTGTTTAACTTCTTTCCATTCCCCACTACTTGAGGTAGACATATATGTTTGGTTACTCTATTTCCATGGAATGCGAAGGCACATAGGGTTTTCTTTGCGCTTTCTGTGTTTAACTCCACATGGTGAAATGAGTTACTCTACTTCTATATGCAGAAAATACTTGATGGATAGTTCATCTACTCACTATAATTAGCACCGTATTTTTTTTAAGTTTATAAGGTTTCCCTGATAACCTTGTAACATGGAATATGGGAATGTTTTTAATGAAATGAATAAATCTTTAACACATGGGGTTTGACCTTACTGGGACGCATTGTAGAGGTTATAATTTTGAGAAATTCTGGAATCAGTTTGGTTATGCCTGGAGGCCATTAAATATTGTTGTGATGCTAACGTAATGAAATGTATAATTTTCAAATGGTTAATTAATGGTTAATTATTAATTAACATAAATTGAAACTGATAAAAAGGGATGAAGTAATTTAAGGTATCTCTTTAATTGGTGGTGTACTTATAGGATATCTAGTCTTAGTAGTGGTAGCCGGTTGTCTGAGATACGTTAGCTAATGTTGGGTATAAGACTAGTTTATTTTCATATTTTAGATGTGTGATATATTATATCATGTAAATTTTTTGTTTTTATATGCTACCTAAGCCTGTTGGATAGGGAAACTAACACCCGAGGGATTTTGATCCCTGGGGGTGTTTTATCCAACATCCATGTGGGAGGATGGATGGATGACTACCCCCTTTGGCCCCGCTCAATTTTCCTGATTGTTACATTTACAGGTATACACAATAGTTATTTTTACCCATATATGTGTATAGAGAGATATAATGTCTTGGGGTTTTTTGCACACATATATTCTGGATATAGTTTCCTAAAGGATATTGTAGGTATAATTTTTATGGGTTATGATGGATTGAGGATCCACACTTTGGGTATGGGATATAATGGCTTGAGGTATAGTATCCAATGTATGATACATGTTATGAAGTCTAAAATGGATCCTAGAAACTACCTTTTTTACTTCAGTTAGGTGAAGGTCATGGTGGGATGAATGAGGTTCATGTCGACGCATGAGGTGAATGTTGTGGTGCTTCACCCAGGTGTCTTCGAGCTAGCCTTTTTGGAGAGAGATGCTCACGATGTGTGACATTGAAGAAAAGTGAAATACTGGTGGTGAAGTTGTAGCATGGAACCCTTAAAATTCGTTTTTATCATATATAATATTTTATGCGATTCTTGGTTAGAGAAACTATAGTGAGTCTTGGAACATAGTAGACCTGATGATGCAATGAGTTAGTTTCAATTGATGTTCACTGTGCTTTAGTATGATGGTTTTATATTTGCACGAGAGGCTCCCAGAGGGATCTTAATAGTTATACAGTTATATTCACCATAATTATATATAATAATTTTTTTTTTGTCATTTGGATATGGTTGATGATTAGGTTGGTTACTACTAGCTTGTGGGTTGAAGGAGATATTTGGGCATCATGGTCGCTATTGTATTTAATTTTATTTAGTTACTTAGAATTTTTCCTTTCACGTGTAATATTTCTTTCATGAAATTAAATTTGTGCACTTGGGATTATTTAATTTTTTATTTTGAGTAGGAGCTTTTTGTTGTCTATCATATTTCACTCTTTTGCATGTGTTCTCTTATAGGGTAATTCCAGCCATCTGCATGTTTATTATACATATGTTGATAATATCCAACCCGGGTCATACAACATGGTGTACTTGTGGGGTCACTATCTATCATATACCATTTCTAGCTTGGGGGGGTACAATTTATTGGGAGGTATTCATGAAAATATCTTTCAGAATGAGAAAATAGTGATGGATAACCCTTGACTTCTGTCTGAACATGATTTATAATCTCTTCTAACCTCAGTAATAGTAAAGTAACATATATGAATTTAATTTCGTAAAAACATATTAATATTCACTTCATATATCATAATACATTTATAATACTTTTTTATTAAATTAATTGTATTTTCATTGGTCATTTTTATAGTTGTTCAGTGCATGATTTTAAATAGACATCAATTAAAAAATAATTGTTGGTAGAAACATTACAATTTTTCTATATTCTGTATAAGTTTGATTTTATATGGTATATATAATTCTATAATTATAGCAGTTCCGTACTTCAATATATTCAAAATAATAGTTAAAAATTAGTGAGGGATTCTCCAAAGAAATGTCTATACCAATAAAAATGACACTCATTGTTTACATTTAATATCATTATTATCATTTTTGTTTTACTATTCCCGAAGCATATATATAAAGACCCAAAACCTAGAAGCCCATATTCAGAGGTTACATTATTACATTGTTACTAGATATAAGATATCACATACCAAGAAACCAAATTGTTCATTAGTCTAAGAAAACTAGATACATACATGAATACTATATCAAATTTAAAATACTAAATTTAAAAAGTAGTTTCATTGAGAACATAATTCTCCAAGTTATCATATAACATTATTTCAACCCAAAAACACTTTCATGAATCCTAGGGAAATGATACATATGATATGTGTGAGATCAGATTCTTATTAATGGAATGAATACATTAGAAACTAAATAAGACATAAATAATATTCTAGAGTAATTTAACATTCAATTAATTCCATAAAAATTTTCACATGGGAAAGAAACGTATCCAAGGATATAGTAACTACTCAAATATTCACACGAGATATAAAAATATCCTTGGATATCAAAACTACTAAAATACTCACATTTTCATCAATATATAATTTCATAATGATGAAATTCACAATGTTGGACATTTGAATCCATATATCGAGGCCATATGCTAATAAATCTAAAAATACTATGAATAAATCATGCCATGAAATGTACACAAATATGTATGGTCTAATCCAAATACCTATACTATCTTGCCTCACGAGACATACCAATGCATTGAATGGATATGTAATTTATGTCCCACCAATCACTTAATAATTCTATTTCATTCATTATATTATGAAATAATACAACTTAATAAACATCTCTTTATAATTAATGACTATCCATTTTAGACGATATAGATTATATAATTTCAACACTTTCCCCAGTCAAAATGTCCACAAACCATCAAATGAAATATATTTTATGGTATCATTAGATTATATAATCAATGAAACATATTACACAACAAAAACTATTGTCATTTATGAAAATTAATTAAAAGGATAACTGGAGAATTTCATAAGAAAAATACAATTTTCACTTTGAAATTAAATATTTAAATATCTCAAAAATATTAAAGAAAAAATATTCACTTAAAATGACCTTTAAAACTTATAATATAGTATTCAAATCATTTAGTGGTCATGATGGGTGTAAATTCCATTTATTAAATAAAAGATAAGAAAACATTCCTTTCACACATTTATAAAAAATTCATAACATATCACATTCATAAAATTATAAGAATAATTCATTGAACTATTTTGTAAAAACTAAAAAACTGTAAAAATATTATTTAATTAATAATTTGATAATTGTGAAAATATATTGTATACATTTTTTTGAAAATATTTATATAGAATAAAAATATCCTTGACCACTTAGAAACGCAGTGTAGGTTTTCCTTAAAAACATTATTTCGAAATCCTAAGTACCTAAATAGAAATACATGAAAGTAAATTATTTAAATTCATTAAATAAACAAGGGAAAATAAATCATCTTAGAATTAATATATAAGTACCAAATAATTCTCAAATAAGATACATGATTATAGACTATCATAAATAATGAGGATATTTTGAAATAAACCCATACCTTAGGTCTGACATCCTAGGTATGTGTTTGACACTAATATATAATAAATATAGGTTATTTAGAGATATATTATATATCCATATTCATATATATATATATATATATCATACCATTAATTATTTATTTATAACCATTTATCACATTTTTATTAACAAATATTTGTTCAAATAACTATTCTGGGGGATAACGGATTTGATTTTATGTATTTTTTTTGTTTATTAGTTGTGGTTGTTGTAAATTACTAATGTGTAAATTATTTAATTTTTTTTATCATGATATAATTATAAATTTATTCATTATAAATTTATTAATAATCATCTATAAAAGTCAGAGATGGAAATATGAATTACATGACTCATTGAGACAATATGTCGTACTTATTCTTGAACATTGTTTTCACCTTTCCAATGATGGAGAGAAATAATGGTAAATAATAATTTACTGATAAAAATTAATTATTATATCATATATATCATATATATACTCACTAAATCCATCCTTATTAGCATCCATGTAATGTGTAAATGAAAAATGAAAAACATCGATTTGTGGGGATGGTTGTCCACATATATAAATAAGTGACATTATATTTTTCCAATAGATTTTAAGGTTAGAAGGTAGATATGATAACATAAATATAGAATCATTGATGTGAAATTAATATTATATATAATAAATAAATGGATCAATATAAAAATCCATAAAACATGATGATGAAAAATTAATTGTATCCTTGTGTGGACATGGAAAGTAAAATTTACACACAAGTGGTATATTCACTTCCCATTTTATGGAAAATTGGGTGGAAATGGTGGTTTTATAATTATAATAATAATTATAGTAGTTTTATTAATTATAATAAATCTATTATTATACTATAAATACCATATATTTATAGGATATAAAAGAAGAAATATATTGAAAGAGGTCGGGTAAAACAATCACCTCTTTTTCTTAAGACCTCTCTTAGATCCAATCATAAAGAACCTATTATTAGTATTTTTGGATTATTAGAACTTCTATAAGGTTTATAAGTTTTTTAAAGAAAAAATGGGATTGTTTTGGATGATTTAGGTTTCTTAATGTGGTGTAATTAATATAGAGAATCAGAGTCCTTTTACAAGGGAGGGAATGGAAACACATGAAATTACTAAAAATATGAAAATAAAAGTATGTTATTCTTAAGAAAAATGAATAAAAATAGACATATGTTTTAATAAATATTCATTACAATATAAATAAATTAATCTTATGAAATTTAGTCTTCTTTTGGTGACATTTTTACACTTATATTTAGGTTCAACACCATGAATATATAATTTTTATCATAATCAAGGTAAAAAATTATATTAATATTAAAAGTAAATTATTAAACTAATAAGGTTAAAATTTTCTCATAATTGTATACGGAATGAAAAATCACACCATATCCACTTTCAATATTTTTTATGATCCTTATATAAATCGACAAAATATTATTTCTATAAAATATCATTAATGTAATTTATGACACTATTCATATAGTTTGATTTTTAATAGTCAAATACAAATATGTAATTTTGATATAATATTTTCCACACCACTAAGATGTTACACATAGCATGGAAATTATTTTAAAATAATAATATATTGAATTATATTATTTTTTTTATTATATAATTATTTATTTTATTTTTCAATAAATTGATGAAATATTTTGTAATCAATGGGTAAAAATTTAAATTAATTATATAATAAAAAATTATAAAATAATTATAATCATTAAATTAATTTATATATTATAAAAATAACCATTAATATTCATTTACAACATTATTTTATCCAAATTTTAACACTTAATATATATATTTAAAAGTAAAATATTGAAATTTTTTCATTATTTTGAATTTTATATAGGTCATTTTCATGGAAATGTGTCAATTAATTAACAAAATTTTGAGCCTAAGATGGCAAAGGTTGAATTAAATTCTTGTAATAAATATTAATATGAAAAACATGACATGAATAAATATTGTAAACCTAGTTAACCAAATTGATCCGGTGTTGAGGTGATAAATTTATATATACTTACTATTCATAATAACATAAAATAATTGAGGGATGTTTAAATTTTTTAAATGAATTATTCAAAATACGGTATTCATCATTCAATATTTGTTCTCTTTATTTTCTAGATACTAATTTTATAATAAATGTACAAATATTGATGAAAAAGTTCATTTTAGTAAAATAATATTTTAATCATAAAACTATATTTATTCTTATCCCATGCCTAGTAAAAAATAGATGAATGTTAAAAAAAAATTCACAATATATTATATATACTTTTCAATAAGTTTGATTCCCCAATAGTGATCAATTTTTAAAATTAAGATTAAAAAAAATTTCATGCATATTGTTTTCATTGATAGAAACTTAACTTTTGACATAAAATTAATTTTATTTTCATTTATAATCAATTGAAAACAGATGATTTAATTTTATACTTGTAAAAAAAATTATATTTTATTTAGTCAAATTATAGTTTAAAATTTTAATTTATAGTTTATAATGGTAATATAATATTTTAATAATATATATGGTTTGTTTAAACATGGTGTTGTGTGTAAAAGAAGCTATAGATAAAATATAATTTATTTCCAAGAAAAATATCATATAATAGAGGGCATGTAAAAGACTACCCCCTTTCAAGAATTTATCCCTTTTAATTACTTCAATATGTTATGAAAAACTAAGTATTGTTTTTCCTTATCACGTCCTCAATATTCCATGTACCTTTCTCAAATGTATGGTTTCAGAAAAAATAATTTAACTCGTGAGTGGTTTTATTTTGCAGAAAATTCACTCTATGATACATAATATATAATGTTTTCCCCATAAGAGAGATATTTCTAATGTAATTTTACCTCTGAGTTCATTACATGTTTTGGATTTGGTTTATAGATCCTTGGGAATGTTACATGGTACACATTGTGAACCGGAGAGAGATTCGGTGGAAGAACCAAAAAAATAGTATACCATTCTAATATGATGATGGATTTTGGTGGACTCACTGTAACACCCCAGGTAAATAAAGAATATTACATCTTTATATTTATCCATATTTGTGAATCAAATATTAATATTACTTTAAAGGGGATGCTATGCTCGATGGCGTACCCAATAAGCAACAACTAGTTTCTTGGGAATCTTACGTTGCATTCTAATAATAAAATAATATTATTTTAAATGGTAGTTAAGGCCTAGTCGCTGTAATGGCGAGAATGAATAGAACTAACTACCAAATGATTATATATATTTGTCAAATATTTTTACTTTTTAGGATAAATGTTAGAGGATTAAAAATGCGAATGAATCCAATTTTAAGCGTAAACATTCTAATATTCTTTAAAAGGTCGATTAACCGCCTTTTGATGGAGAACCTCTTTTAAATCCACTTTTTGACAATTTTATGTGTTATATTTGACAAAATAAAATTCTTCTTTAGAAGCGGGACATCAAAATTTACTTTGTGTAAATTTTTGGTATTTTTCCGAAAAAGTTCATTTTTTAATGAATACAGAAAAATGTTGTATTTTAATTCAAAACCCCTTTTTAATCTAATTTATTTATATGATTATATTATCTTTTGAATTGGTTTTAAAGTGATATTAGAATATATTTTTACCATTAAATCCAATAGTGGTCGTTGAAATTAATTTCACTTTGAAATCAGACTTAAACTGGTGTCATTCTTTTGATACTTATTGTTTCATAAAAACACACAATTCGTCATGACAGCGGGAATTAATTATTAAATTAATTAATGTGACTTATATGTTTTGAATTTTGTAAAATAGACTTCATTTTTGAATTCGGAATATCAAATATAGCTTAGGGTGAGTTTTTGGTATTTTTCTGAAAAACTTCAATTTTTGATGAATAGTGAAACCACTAAGTGGTACTTATAAAAACTGATTTTTCGTTTAAATGAAATTTTACCACTTCTGTGTTTTGAATTTCAAAAATCCGACATAAATGGTTGTCATTAAGATGTAAAATGTGGTTCAATGAGTTTAAAATAATTTTTTTGGTGAATAGTAACTTATTATGTTTTTAATCGCGATTAGAGGTAATTAGTACAATTTAAGGCAAAAATGATGTCATAATAAAATGCAAATACCTTGAAACATGTCCTACCATTATTGGATATGTGATGGCAGACAAAGACAAGCCATGGGTCAACTTGGGGACCCCATGGAGCCACATTGGTTGGGAAATGACATAAATAACTTTTTATTTAATGTTAAAGTAAGAATGACACACACATGAGGTGTTTTACTAAAACAATTTTTACATGGGGTTATACAAGTAAGATTTTTGACTATAAATATTCATTAGAGATATAAGAAGATTTCCTACATCATAGTATTTTTTTTATAATTTTTAAACATTAAATAAATTAAATTATTTTTGACATCATGATGATGAAGCAATGACCTCATTATTTAACGATTTAAATAAAATGGAAAGATAATGTAAAATATAAGACCTACACAAGGCCAAAACCTATTGGATGGGAGGATTTCGAACTCTTATCACCTTATCCTCGAAACAAATCAATTTGGGACCTCTTAAATCCGAATACCATTTTAAAATAATGTTACTTTTCTTTACCTTCCAAGAGTGCCCCTCCTCTCCTCTTATAAAAGGCTCCCACCTCTACCGCTTTACCCACACTCCCAAAGCCATTGACTCGGCCAAAACCTTCCCATTTTGGCTCTCCACTTCCCTCTCTTTCTCATTGAAGCCTCACTTTGGGAAGAAGTCTTCCCAAGGAAGCCTATGAGCACAAACCAAAGGGAGTTACCCGATTTTAAGGTAATGTATTCACTTGATTCCTTTTGTTTTATTTTGCATCTCCAACCCCCTAAAATATTTTTATTCATTTATTTTGTAACAAATACAGTATCTTCCATATACTAGGATGTTGTTATAAGAAGGATTCTAGCTACACTTACACACACCTACATCTAATGGTTATAGAACATACTGTTTCTGTGGATGGAGAATTTCTGCCTCACGAAACGATGATTGTTCAACATTCTTCTAACACCTTCAAAGGTGGCCATTAAGATGACACTATATTTATATATGATATATAATATGTTTATGTTTTACTTAATCTTCTGTATTTTTCATTTATGGCATACATTTATGGTTTCCATTATGGGTAAACGTGATATCTTCATTTAAGGAAGTGCGGACTACCGCCCCCTCAAAGTGATTTGATTCGTTAATACCATATGTGGTACGTATAAAGGATATATTTAATGATATTATATATGATACCATACTTTAATTAAAATACTATTATGTATCATTATGTTTTAATTCCATTAAATATGAAATATAAATGGAAGTATCGTTCATGTGTACGTACGGCTTACCGTCTCCATGAACGGTACATTTCATTTCTTATCTCAAACTTTTATGTACTATTATAAGTACATATATATAATGGATATATATGTAATATATTACATCTAAATTATGGATATCATTCTGGAATTATAACATGTATATACATCTCTCATTTTTTTAATTCCATTAATATGACAAAAAAAATGAAAGTAGCGTTCATGCGTACGTACGGCCTACCGTCTCCATGAACGGTGCTTTTAATTTTTATCTCCAAATTCTATGGAATAGTATAAAATGAATATATACTGGATATATATGATATTTAAAAAATCAATAATATTCTGGATATTATGTACCTATAACTACATGGAAAATTATTTTCCAACAAGTTCAATTTTTGACTCATGTACCAAACATCGAAAAGAACGTCTGATATGAACTCATATTATTAACCAATTATTATAACATTAAAATATGTGATATTAACTGAATAATAATCTTTACAGGAGTTACTTAAGCAATTATAATTTGACCAAAGTTTATTATTCATGAATATAAAGAAACGAACAAGACAAGTTGGACTTGAGGTAAGGGATCATACTCCTCTCTTTCTTTTTAAGTGCGCTCTTTTATGTCATTCCTTTTAAAGCTCATCTTGCTAGTTATTGGGTTGTTCTTTTATATTAATATTACTTTAATTTTTATTGTTCAAATGATGAGAGACCCTATTCTCTATCATAAATCTATTTTGGAAGTTTTGTGTGGCACCGTTAGGCTGCCGAATTTTCGTAAGAGATCTAACCCCTCTCTTTTTTTATGTACTCTCCTTTTTGTCACTTCTTTTAAGATCCTTTTTGTTATGTTGGGGGATGATCTTTTATATTCATCTTTCTGTAAACTTTATGTTAATATGATGAGAGACCATACTTTCTCTCATCAATCCATTTTGGACGTTTTAAGTGGCGTTGTTAGGCTGCCGAGTTTTCGTAAGGGATTTTTCATCTCACTTGTATTCACGTGAGATTTATGCTACATTTGCCACAATTTCCTTTGAGTGGTGTATGTAATTCCCATTATTCAACTCTTTGTGTAATATTCATTTATGAGTATTTACATCAATGATGTATTGACCTTCTTTCATGGGGTGTATGTTTCGAAAGATACCCAAGTCGGTAAGGGAACCTTTCACCCTCCTCCTTTTAAAAGACTTCTTTTGTTGGGTCTTTTAATTCACATATTGTTTTGTTGGTATATGTTCTCATATATCCTTATTGATGTAAATTTTAAGTGATGAGATACTTTTTTTAATCTCTCATCAACTCTTTTTCTGAATTTTGAAGTGACGCCGTTAGGCTGTCAAATTTTTGCAAGGGGACTTTTTAACCCAAATTTGATTCTTTGGGATAAACTTGTACTCCTTGAATATGTCATTCTATGAATATGTGTGAATATCCTTTGATTCTTTTACACTTAATATCCACTAATATTTGCTGTATTCGTTTGTCACACATAATTATGGAATTGATTTATCCTTAAACCAAGGATACCGTCTTTGTAAGGGTCTTCGTCTCAATCTCCATTAAATGAGACATATTTTGTTTTATACACAACAATCTTTTATGTGCTGTATAAACCCCTTTGACTTTTACATTTATTCAAAAGTAATCTTTTTTCTATGATGCGTTTTACTAAACGACAAAAAGGAATGTTTCTTTTTTATGTATGCGGTGACAACGACCCTTTCCGCTGCCGTGAGTATTATTTGATCTTTGGCTTCCTCAAGAAGCCGTAATGTTTTTAAAATAAAATAAATACCATATACTTTTTTTGTATTTTGGGATTGAAAATTGTTTTGATAATGGATTCTATTATATCAATATATTTAAATGATATATTGTGATTGAAATGTGGAAATGTTATCATTCCTTTATGTTGGTTTTATGTGTTATAATTTTATAATGGTACTTGGACATTTTCCGGGTGGTTACGTGATAAACCATATGACGGGTGGTGCCGTGAATATTAGAACGTGTGGTTATGTTATAACCTCCAATGCATTGGGTATGGAAGTCGGCCGTATGGCTATTCTATTAAGTATGTATGGAAGTTTGCCGAATGGCTATTCCATTAAGTGATATGTGTGGAAGTCGACCTTATGGTTATTCCACTTAAGTATGTTTATGTACCAAGTTACCTTTATATGTTATGCGATATTTATATGGGTTTTATGGTAATCATTTGGTCACAGAAGGGTAAGTAATGAAATTTTATTCAGTGAAGAGTTTTTACTACTTCGAAAAGGTGAAAAGTATTACTTTGATAAAGTATACATGGTTTACTTGTTGTTTTTAAAAAGTAACAGTTTTCCTTCTTTGTGTATCCTTTACTGGGCTTTTTATGCTCATCCCATGTTTTTGAAATGTTTTTCACAGGACTTAAAGTGGAATAGGGTCAAGGATGGGATCAAGGGAAAGTCATGCTACCTAAAACATGGAACTAGACATGTTTCTTTTTAAGAGTTTTTTATTTTATGGAAACTTAGTAGAAGTTTCTACTTGGTAATCTTTTGAGATGTAATAGTTGTGTCCTAATTCTCTAAAACTCTAAACCTAAAAAGATCCTCAATGTGAATTACACATTTTATTCAATATTAAGTAAGGTTTATGGTCGGGGCCTTATACTCACTGGTTTTGAGAATCCCAAATCATATTTTTATAATTCCAAATTATATTTTTATAATGTCAAATTATATTTTTATAATCTCAAATCATATTTTGATAATTCCAAAGCTTGTCTTCATTTAAGTGAGAGTCATGTATTCATTATATTTTAATTATGATTCATTAATGATTCATGTTCCTATAGAGTAATATTCATATACTTTCAATCTCACTGACTGATTGGTTAAACTTACAGTGCAGAATTTATCTAAGTACAGAGGTCAGCATTACAAGGTTACCGCTATAAGCTTATAGTTAAAAGTTTACTGTTATAATATTCAACTTACATGGTCCCTGATATATGACCACCACTACAAGGTTACCACTATCAGGTCACTATTATAGGGTTACCGCTACAAGGACACCCTTACAGGATTACCGCGACAAGGTCTGATGACCATGGTTACTGGTGTGAGCATACTGTTAATGGTTATAGTTAGAGATTTCTGATGTGCACCTACAGATGAAGCATACTGATATGAAGGCTACTATTACACGTCTAACAATACTTATTCTTCCATATATTTTTAATTACTCAAATACTTTTCTAACGGTTATATTTGATAAAATAAATGATCCGACATTAATTAATGCTGATTGTAAACGTTTAAGGAGACAACATCGTGGATAGTACGACGTACGAGAAAGAATGCACATGATCTACTCATTTCCATTGTCGGACCTCAAATATAAAAAGAGATGACCATAGAATAATGTACAGAGATTCATTAAGGATAAAAAATGAAGAGAAACATATACGCAGACAAGAAGAAAGGGTTGCATGAGACTTGTGATAGAGCTTACTTGCCAGATCAAAAAGTTGAACCATCCATCACTATGATCCTGAACCAACATGCATCATGAAGATCATTCTGGGATAAACTCATTCATGCCTTCTGTGTTTCATCATCTCATGATCAACATCAGAAGCAGAATACTGAAATCTTGAACCTATAGTTTGAACACTCTGTAATGGAAACAACTTCTAGAGATTGACTCAAACATCGACATTTCTCAATCCAAGGAGTGAAAAGAAGAACTGCAAACACATATAGCCTTATAAACTCTTTCTCATCATAACTATTCTATTGTGTTTCATTATTTTAAATCCTTGAGAAGTGTTTCTGTATGTTTATATCACACACTGTCTCATGTGCTTAAACTGGTGGATATTAACTATCCTCTCATGAAACTTCACCGTAACTGTGTTTCCCATGTATAACTATGGAAGAGACCATGTGTGGTATATTTTGTTTGACCTACCCACGAAGAACTGTGGCAGAGGGTGTGTTCCCTGGAATGTTCGTGATAACTATTGTAAAGCCCGATATAGGCTATGTATCAAGTTTTAATATTAACTACTTTGTGGCAGGTGATTAAAAAGTGGAGAGGATTGGGTCTTGGCTTTAGACTGATCCTCTTGTTTACATTGTTTTCCAAATCTTCATATAATATTTTTTGATTTTATCTACAACATACATTTGATAAAACATAAAACCGTTTTTTCTTACACTTTCATAGGTGGATTTGGTTAGTGTGAGTACATGTTTAATTCAGTAAACTTTTTAAAAAAGTTGAATTGGTGTTTTACACTGATTCATCTGAGTATTAATAACCCTTTGAGAAACCTGTCAACCAATTGAACATTTATATTTCTATTGCCATAATTAACTGGGCTTTTTTTAAAATTGGGAGTTTTCTAAATCATAATGTTTTTAAATGAAATTTTAATTGGAACTCAATTCACCCCCCTCATGAGTATCCACTCTGACCAACATTTGGTATCAGAGGACTTTTATCCAGTGTAAAAATTTGTTTTAAATGTGATTTTAGTTATATCTTAAAGATCTTAAAATTTCATTCATATCTAAATTTTCAGTTCTTTAATATTCTACGAAAATATGGAAAATAGAGTTGATGGTGTTTCTACTAATAGGCCACATTTCTTCAATAGAAATAACAATGCTCTCTGGAATTTAAAAATGAAAATGTATCAAGAGAGTATGGGACCTGAAATATAGGATACAATTAAAGAACAATATTCAGTGCCTGCAACTACTAGTGACAGATGGTCTTAGTTGACTAAATCCACATATAATAATAATTATAAAGCAATGAATATGTTGTACTATTCTCTAGGTGATGAGGAATTTAGTAGAATATCTTCTTGTAAAACTGCATGTGAGATTTAGGATACTTTAGCTATTTCTCATGAATGAACAACCATTGGTAAAGAAATAAGATTAAATACTTACACGATTAAATATGATAACATTATGATGAAGCCTGATGAACTCATTTTTGAAATGTATTTCATGTTCAATGAGATAGTGAATACTATGAGTTTTCTTTGGAAACCAGTGGCATGTAAAGGCTAGATCATGAGACTACTTGGATTCCTACCTAATAGATGGAGAGGGACTTCTGTTTCTATATGAGAATCTTGTGACATGGGGAAACATCCAGTGAAGGAACTAATTGGAATTATTTGGATGTATGAAGAAGAACATAAGGTGAATCAAAAAGTAGATGAAGAAACAAGGAAGAAATCTGTAGCATTTAATACTATTCTCTCAAATAACAAGGAAAATAAAAAAGTTCAAGCTTTTGTAGATACTTCTACAAGTGAAGACTTAGACAGTGATGAGGAGATTCCTCATCTTGCCAGGAGATTAAAAAAATTATACCAAAAGAAGAGATTCTTTAGGAAGTCAAACTACAAGGGAATGTATTATTGTAATGGATAATGGAAGAAAGAAAAAAAAGGAATGAAAACCCAAATGAAATAATCTGTTATGAGTGCAAATGAAAATGTCATGTGAACGTAGACTACCCCAAGCTGAAATTTAAGAATCAATATGAAGATAAAGGAAAAGGATATAAAAAGGCTATGAAATATAATTATAGTCCTTCAGAAGATGGATACAGTGGATCTGATGCTTCTGATTGTGAATAAAACAATCATGCCGACTTTTGATTCATGACATAAAAATCTGAGGTAACTCCAAATTCCCCTATGCCTAATGATTATTATTCTCGGAATGAAGGTCACTCAAACAATGATGGAAATATGACTAAGGATGAATTTTTTGAATACTGTGGAATGCTACATGATAATTTTAATAAACTCAAGGATAAATATAAATTATTGAAAAGAAAACATGCTCTAAATACTAATTACAAATCTGATCTAGATATTGAGTAAGAAAAACGGCCTCGGATGTTAAAAGAAAATAATGAACTTAAATTATCCAATGAACAATTAAAGAAAGGATCATGGAAAATTTACTACTTGTAAGAATACCTTAAATCAGTTTCTAGGACAACAGATTTCCCAATAATAGACAACTGGGATAGGATATCGACCAGGATAGAGAAGTTTTATTAAAAATAATTTGTTCAAAAAATTTGTAAAATTCTCATCTTGTTCATGTTCTTGACCACTTATTGAAAACAAATTCACTAAAGGACCAAAGAGAGTGTTTATGTCTCAAAATATACTAATTTATTATATGAAATCTGTGAGACAGATATGGGTTCTCAATGTTTTACTTGCAAACATCTCAGGAACCAAAAACTCTGGGTACCAAAGTTACCCCATATCTAATATTTTTGGTAGGGATGTTTCCTAAAGAGTTAATATAAGACTCTGTGGTACTTGGGAAGTGAATGTTCAAGAGATATGATAGGATAATACTCATGCCTCAAGAGCCTAATCAATGTTGATGGTGGTCATGTAACTTTTGGTGATAATTCAAAATGTAAAATCGTCAGCTTATGCCATATTGGTATCCCTAATACCATATTAATTTCAAAAGTACTTTTTGTTGATGGGTTAAAATTCAATCTGCTATGTATTTATCAGTTCTGTGGTGATGGTTTTAATGTCATGATTGAAAATGATGCATGTAATTTTTTTAATTCTACAAATGATTTAATATTTACTCTTCTCAGAAATGAGAATGTATATACTGTTGATATGGATTCTTTACCCAAGAAAAATGATTCTTGTTTAAATGTGTTTCACAAGGAATCCAGGTTGTGGCACAAAAGACTAGGACAGTGTAATGTTCACTCAATTAGCAAACTGGCTAGGAATTTTTTAGATAGAGACTTACCTAAACTATAATTCTCACTTAACAAAGTGTGTAATCCCTGTCAAAAGGGAAAGCAACACAATGTTTCTTTTAAACCAAAGAAATTAGTTTCTACTTATCAAACGCCTAAGTTGGTTCACATGGATTTGTTTGGATCATCAATAATTTCAAGTTTAAATGGGAATCTCTATGTTTATGTTATTGCAGATGATTTTTCTAGGTACACTTCGGTATACTTTATATCTCACAAATGTGAATCTTCTTATTATTTTATCAATTACACCATGTCTATGGAAAACCATAGTGGACTTAGAATCAAGACTCTGAGAAGAGATAATGGTCATGAGTTTGAAAATCATGAGTTTGAATCTTATTGCTCACATAGTGGCTATAGTCACAACTTCTCTGATCCTAGAACAACTTAATAG